>CM053030.1:525810025-526155025 GCA_028564925.1 Lithobates sylvaticus
CAGTAGTGTTGGAGGTTGTTCCGCCACCACGCCTCCAAAATGCTACTACTGGTTGTGACACACCGCTCTCCTCCACCCCCTCCTCTTCTTCTTCTTCCTCCATGGCCTCTTCGAGTGCTCTGTCCTCGGAACCAGCAGTGCTCCGTAGGCGTACAAGGGGCTACGCGAGTACGCAGGCAAAAAGATGCCATGCCGTGCTTGAGCTGGTGTGTTTGGGGAACAGGAGCCACACTGGGACAGAGGTTCTGGCAGCTCTGCAGGGGCAGGCCGAGAGGTGGTTGACGCCATGCCAGCTTAAGCCAGGAATGGTGGTTTCTGACAATTGCACCAACCTCCTCTCCGCCCTGCGACAGGGGCAGCTCACCCATATGCCCTGTATGGCTCACGTCCTCAACGTGGTGGTGCAGCGGTTCTTGGGCAGGTACCCAGGCTTACAGGATGTCCTGAGGCAGGCCAGGAAAGTCTGTGTGCATTTCCGCTGATCGTATAATGCCAGTGCTCGGCTGGCTGAGCTGCAAAAGGAGCTGAATCTGCCCAAGAACCGCCTAATATGTGACATGCCCACCAGGTGGAACTCAACGTTGGCAATGCTGCAGCGACTGCACACGCAGCAGAGGGCCATCAATGAGTACCTTTGTGACTACGGCACCAGGACAGGGTCAGGGGAGCTTGGCTTTTTTTCCCCACGCCAGTGGAGCATGATCAGGGATGCATGCACTGTCCTCTCACCATTTGAGGATGGTGGCCACGAGGATGGTGAGCAGTGACAGTGCATGCATCAGTGACACTGTACCTCTTGTCCACCTGTTGGAGCATACGCTGCGTGGGATAATGGACAGGGCACTTGAGGCAGAACAGAGGCAGGAAGAGGAGGACTTCCTTGCCTCTCAAGGCCCCCTTATCCAGACAGTGTTCCTTCTGTCCCACCCATCACACAGGAAGAGGATGAGGAGGAGGAGGAGGATTGTGTGAGCATGGAGGTGGAGCCTGGCACTCAGCATCAGCAGCAGCAGTCTTTTAGGGATGATGTACAGTCCCAACAAACCAGTGGACTTGTACGTGGCTGGGAGGAGGTGGCTGGCGATCATGTCATCCTCAGTGACCCAGAAGACTCCGGACCGAATGCCTCAGCTTACCTACGTTGCATGGCCTCCCTGATCCTGCAAAGCCTGCGAAAGGATCCTCGTATTATTCGGATCAAGGAGAGGGACCATTACTGGCTGGCCACTCTCCTTGATCCACGGTACAAGGGTAAGGTTGCGGACCTTATCTTGCCATCGCAGAGGGAGCAGAGGATGAGACATCTCAGGGAGGCCTTGCAGAAAGGTCTGTGCAACGCGTTCCCAGAAACTGGGAGGTTACAAACTCCTGGTCCTGGACGACGAGTTGCTGAGGCTTCGGTCAGCAGCAGAAGGAGCGGTGGGGAAGGTGGACGTCTGACCGATGCGTTCAGACAATTTTTTAGTCCGCAGGCCCCAAGGTATGATCGGTTCCAGCAACCATCGCCAGCGTCTGATATACATGGTGCAGGAATACCTAGGGGCAAGGTCAGACTTGGACACCTTTCCCACCGAAAATCCTCTGGCTTACTGGGTCTTGAGGATGGATCACTGGCCAGAGCTTGCACAGTATGCAATTCAGCTACTGGCCTGTCCTGCATCCAGCGTTCTTTCCGAACGCACATTCAGTGCTGCTGGAGGATTTGTCACCGATCACAGGGTGCGCCTGTCCACCGACTCGGTTGATCGACTGATCTTCATAAAAATGAATCAGTCTTGGATTACCACCAGCTACCAGGCACCTGAAGTGGATATAACTGAATAATTTATAATGTCACATCCCTTCAAGACTGCCTATGCTGATGCTGAGTGACTGTCCTGTTATGTTCACTGACTATCCTCTTCCTCCTCCTCAATGATCCATTCCTTGATAGCGTGGAAGAACATTTTTGTTTCTGGGTGCCACCACACCAGTGCCTAAGGCACAATTTTTCAGCCCCTGTATAACAGGGGCGTGTAATTACAATTTTTAAAAAAAAAATGCTTCGCAACAGGTGTGACTGCTGTGCTCCAAGTACAGTATCTGTGAGGGGTTGCAGTGTTGTGGCACCAGCACCAGTGCCTAAGGCACAATTTCTCAGCCCCTATTGGGGCGTGTAATTACAATTTTTAGGCAATGCTTTGCAACAGGTCTCATTGCTGTGCTCAGAGTACAGTATCTGTGAGGGGTTGCAGTGTTGAGGCACCAGCACCAATGCCTAAGGCACAATTTTTTAGCCCCTGTTTAACAGGGGCTTGTAAGTACAATTTTTTAAGCAATGCTTCGCAACATGTCTGACTGCTGTGCTCCAAGTACAGTATCTGTGAGGGGTTGCAGTGTTGTGGCACCAGCACCAGTGCCTAAGGCACAATTTTTCTGCCCCTGTTGGGGCGTGTAATTACAATTTTTAGGCAATGCTTTGCAACAGGTCTCATTGCTGTGCTCAGAGTACAGTATCTGTGAGGGGTTGCAGTGTTGTGGCACCAGCACCAATGCCTAAGGCACAATTTTTCAGCCCCTGTTTAACAGGGGCGTGTAATTACAAATCTTGATCTAATAGTTCACAGCAGGGCCCATTCCTGCGCCCACCAAGAGTAACTGTGAGGGCTTACAGTCTTGTGGCAACACCGTCCACCACCACCACCACCAAAGGCCCAATTTTTGTGCCCTGTTCAACAGGTGCATGCAATTACAAATCTTGATCTAATAACTCACAGCAGGGCCCATTCCTACGCCCACCAAGAGTAACTGTGAGGGCTTACAGTCTTGTGGCAACACCGTCCACCACCACCACCACCACCACCAAAGGCCCAATTTTTCTGCCCTGTTCAACAGGTGCATGCAATTACAAATCTTGATCTAATAACTCACAGAAGGGCCCATTCCTGTGCTCACCAAGAGTAAAGCCCCATACACACGGTCGGACTTTTTCATGGATTCTGTCCGATCGGACAATGTTGTTGAAAAATCAGACCGTGTGTATGCACCATCGGACAGTGTACGTCGGATTGTCCGACGGACAAAGTCTTATCTCCTGCTGGAAAGATTTGCCGACAACACGGTCCGATCACATCAAATCCGATCGTGTGTACGGTTGTCCGACCGGACAAAGTGCTACGCATGCTCAGATCACATTACAAGACCAAAGCTATTGGCTACTAGCCTCTACGTAGTCCCGTCGTAGGCAACAAACGTCACCACGTTCAGAATGATCGGATTTTCCGACAACTTTGTCTGACCGTGTGTACGCAAAACCAACATCAGACAAAGTGTGACGGACATGGTCCGACGGACCTGGTCCTCGGATAATCCGCGCGTGTGTATGGGGCTTAACTGTGAGGGCTTACAGTCTTGTGGCAACACCGTCCACCACCACCACCAAAGGCCCAATTTTTCTGCCCTGTTCAACAGGTGCATGCAATTACAAATCTTGATCTAATAACTCACAGCAGGGCCCATTCCTGTGCCCACCAAGAGTAACTGTGAGGGCTTACAGTCTTGTGGCTACACCAACATCTAATGGGGCAAATTTCTGCAGAGTATATACGGCAGGCCCCTACTTTCAAACATCCAACTTACAAACGACTCCTACTTGCAAACGGAAGGAGAAAACAGGAAGTGAGAGGAAATCTAACCCTAGGAAGGGAAATTCTATCCTGTTACATTTAATTTGGGAAAAGGGTATCTCCTCTCTACTGATGCTTTATCACCAATCCTTGTTTCAATTAAAACCCCACTTTTCCAAAAACATTTCTCATTGGGACGGAAAGTGAGGTGAAATGTTCTGAACAGATGTGCAAAGACAGCAAATGTTACAGGGGTGATAACCCCTCCCTATGTTCTCCAAAAAGCTTAAAAATAGATTTTTTGGGGATGGAGCTACACTTCATAATGTACCTGTTCAGATTCTACTTAAGAACAAACCTACAGTCCCTGTCTTGTTTGCATCACCTATATACTGCTGTTCAGAGTATATAGGGTTGTAGGTATAGGCTTTTATTTTGGGTCCGGGGTCCCCCTTAATATCCATACAAGACCCAACGGGGCTGGGGTGGGGGGGGGGGTTTGATGGGGTAACCATGCCATTTTTCTCAAGGATTTTCAGCCATATGGCCAGGAAAAGACATGACATTAAAGCCGCAAGTGGTTTTAAATGGCTTCTTTTTTTCCTTTACAAATGTCATTTTGTGCAGGGACAGTTCTAAACACGGGAAACACATGCTACTTCACAGGCATACTTTAGACACCCCCCCCAGGTACCATATTTAAAGGAAAATTTCACTTTTTTTTTTCACTTTATGCATCATTAAAATGACTGCTCCCGAAAAAACGTTAGTTTTTAAAAGTTCTTTTTGCATTAATATATGTCCCCTGGGGCAGGACCCGGGTCCCCAAACCTGTTTTATGACATTAACATGCATATTGGCCGTTGTAATTAGCAATTTTGATTTTGAACGTTCGCGTCCATTGTAACGAATCGGGTTCGAAAATTTGCGCGAACTTTCGGTCCGTTCGAAGGTTCTGGTGCGAACCGAACCCGGGGGTGTTCGGCTCATCCTTACTGGCAGTACATAAGTGGCTAATTGTCCCCGAGTTGGTGTAGTTGCAGATGGGGGCCTTTGATTGGGTGACAGATACAAGTGGTTAATCATGAGTATATCGGCTTTCAAAGACCTTTAGACCTTATTTTCTTGTAATAGCAGAAGGCAGGTGGTCTATTGGGTCTTTGAAGGAGGTACTGGTTAAATGTGGAAAATTGTGGGTTGGGTCCATCTGAGGTATGGGTGTCCCTTCCTAACAATACGGTGGTAACATTGAATATTAATTAGGTTGTATCTGGTAGTACATAAGTGTTTACTTGTCCCTGAACCGGTGTTATTGCGGCTGGGAGCCTTTGATTGGGTGGCAGATACAACCGGTTAATCATGAGTATATAGTCCTTCAAAGACCTTAGACCGGGCACAAGCTGAGGTCAGTTTATTTGTTATGCATTGAGTGTATTATTTGCATTGAACTTGTTTTCTTGTGAATGTTGTATTTAACGGTTTGTAATAAAAGGCTGCTATGGCCATTCAACTCCAAATAAAATGTATCGTCTGGTCATTTTGGAAGGGGGGATTGTTCAAGTGTTTAATGTTTTATTGATAATCGGAGCCTCTGCATTCTGCAGGTCCCTCAGTCATGAATGTTTTCAGTTTGTGGTGCTCAGATATAGTTACGTCTCTTTAACCATTTGCCGACCGCCCGCCGTTGATTGATGGTGGCAAAATGGCACTCCGCTTTAAGGAGTATAGGGCGCGCGCCTGCGGCGTGACGCAAGAGCTCGTGCGCGTGGTTGGTGGCCCTGATTGCCGCTGGCTACTCGCAATTGCTCCTGAGAAGTGTAATGTAAACACTGTGTAAACAGACAGATCTCTGTTCTGTCAAGGGTGAGTAGAGCAATCTGTTGTTCCTAAGGAACAACAGGATTGGTCTCCTCACCCAGGCAGTCACATCCCCCCACAGTTAGAATCACTCCCTAGGTAACACAATTAACCCCTTGATCGCCCCCTAGTGTTAACCCCTTTCCTTACAATGACATCTATACAGTAATCAGTGGCTATTCATAGCACTGATCGCTGTATAAATGTCAATGGTCCCAAAATGGTGTCAAAAGTGTCCGATCTGTCCGCCGCAATGTCGCAGTCCTGATAAAAAATTGCAGCTCGCCGCCATTACTAGTAAAAAAAAAATAATAAAAATGCCATAAATCTAGCCCCTGTTTTGTAGACGCTATAACTTTTGCGCAAACCAATCAATATACGCTTATCGCAATTTTTTTTTTTTTACCAAAAAATAAGTAGAAGAATACATATCGGCCTAAACTGAGGAAGAAATTCATTTTTTTATATATTTTTTGGGGATATTTATTATAGCAAATAGTAAAAAAATATTGTTTTTTTTTTTTCAGAATAGTCCGTCTTCTTTTGTTTATAGTGCAAAAAAAAAAAAAAAAACGCAGATATGATCAAATACCACCAAAAGAAATCTCTATTTGTGGGAAAAAAAAGGACGTCAATTTTGTTTGGGTACAGTGTCGCACGACCGCGCAATTGTCAGTTACAACGACGCAGTGCCGTATGGCAAAAAATGGCCCAGTCAGGAAGGGGGTAAATTCTTCCGGGGCTGAAGTGGTTAATATGGTTTTCAAACAGATATTTTTTTCAAAATTGCATGATATTTTAACCTCTTTGCGCCAAGGGCATGCAAATATGTGGCCTCTTTGCGGCCAGGCCTTGGCACAGAGTAGCCGCTTATTTTCATGCAATAGCGCCAAAAGCTGTGCCTAGAGCGTGTGTCCTGTGCTCCTGGCACAGTTACTAATGGCCATCAGAAAAGGTCCCATTCACTGCTTGCGATCTGGAGCTTTCCAATCATGTGACCACCGTGACAGCCAATCATAACGATCACATGACCATAAGCCCTGCCCCAGCATTTTAAACCTCTTAAAGGGCCAGCAGGCGCCTGCTCTAAGGGGTTAATTTAAGAGCCATTATTAGTACCTCTGTCTCAGGGTAATCTGTGGTGTTCAGCTGTCAGTTGGACCCTCAGGGCCTGCTATGTGTATGAGTAGTGTTGGATCCATGGGCCAAACTGATAGCCCAGAAGACAACAGGTTCCAGGACAAATCACAAAATTCAGGACAGACTGGTACATGCCCCCGGTACTGTGCCAGGCAGTGACGGTCGGTCCTTAGGGGGCCCTCCCCATCAGTGCTTTAGGCCCCCTAATCTACCTGCAGGGTGCCGGATGCATGGATTCCAATGGGGGATTTTTTTTTTTAAGCACATGGTTAGAGCCAGAGGCTCTAATAGGCTTCAAAAAAGGGTAGTACTGCAGAGTACTGCGCCCGAAGCCCATCCAGTTGTGTGACAATAGCAAATGAATATTCGCTATTGTCACATGGATTCTGCCTCCTGGCCAATCAGGAAGCGGGTCCTGGGACCCGTTTCCCGATTGGCCAAAAGGAGAAGCTACCCTAGTGGCCGAGGGAGGAGGTGCACGGTGAGCACGCCGCGGTGATGCCAAGGAGGAGACTTACAGATGCTACTGAGGAGGAGATGCACCGCAAGGACACAGCTATGATGCAGAGGAGGGAGGCGCTGCCCTGGCTAATTGTTGCGGGTGACCACCCCCCCCAAAAAAAATATACCACCAGCCACCACTGATGCCAGGTAAAACAGTACAGTTGGAGGGGGGGCCTGTTTAAAGTGGGGGTCACTGGCAGTCCATCTGTGGGGTACATTTCTCTATTTTGGTAGCAGAGTAAGTAGCACAATCAGGGTTTAAAAGCTGACGCTTTCTCGGAGGAGCAATGATACAAGACCTGATTACCTCTTCATACAGTACTGAGCAGATTATGTTGAGAGTGGAAATAGATTGCAAGCTCTTGGAACCAGCCAGGAATTTTAGCAAAAGGAACCACATTAATTTCTTTAAACAATACACTTTATCCATAGAACTAGATTGACAGCTCGTATGATTAGGACAGCAAACTTTAAAATTAGGTTTGTGTTTCAAACAGTTGCACACAATAAATCCTATAAATAAATACAAGTCATTGCTCTCTGCAAACACATTTTATTTATTTATTTGTTTATTTAACATTTTTAAGCAACTTCCGATACATTCAGTTATGTTTCAGATAAGACCCCACACCGCCCAATAAATGGAAAATACTGCAATCAACAAGGCTAAATTTGATAACAAAGGCAAACAGCTGGAGGGATGTCAGGGTAACACAGGCAAAAGGCTGGAGGAGTCTCAGAACTGGTACCACAGACAGGTGCTTGGGGACACCATTCTGTAATTTTGACAAATTTGAGGAATTCAGTACTTTTTTGTAAGGATTTCATGGCTCATAAATTGGGACCAAATCACCAAATTAAAAAAAGGGTAACCCTTGCCACAAAGCAGACCTAAAGTCACAGAAAAATGTAACTTATCTTAAGACGTTGGGGGTGTCGCAGAGAATGTGGCAAAGCAGGATGCTCACCCAACCAATCAGTGGCCACAGATTTTTCCCTTTGCAGAAGAACCCACCTGACCCCTGCCACAGCGGTTGTCCCACCAGGCCACCACAAGCAGCAAAGAGAGTCAAGTGCTACTAACAGGTAAGTCTAAATTTGACAACAGATTCTACAGGATGGATGGTTTAATGTGTAAGGATAAACCACATGCCCTTAAATATCTGTGCTGGCCAAGACTTCACTAAACACATGACTTTGAATATATGAACATTGATGTGGAAGCCTGTAGAGATAAGGAGGAACGTGGAACAATGAAGACTCCTGGCCTGGCTAATTAATAGCAAAACATGGGTTTTTGTACAACGGTCCCCAGTCTGTCCATTCCCTATCCCAACAAGGTTACGTTTATAAGAACCTCTAGGTCTGTTGCAGCAAGTTCTGCCCTTTCCGGACAAGTGTAACTGAGATTGTGAAAGGAGAATTTGTAAGATGTACGGGATGCTTAAATGGTTTGACCTTGATTTTTCCCACCATGGTAGTGCAGTTCCTGCTCTCTTTTTGTCAGATAAAAGGGTGTCTGGTCCTGCTAGGTCAAGGTCATTCTACAGAAGCGATATAGAAAGGCCTAAAAGAGTTGGAGAGAGGTCATTGACTTATCTGTGATATATGAAGCAGACACAGGCATCAATAAAACCAGACAGTGGTTCAAACCCTTCCACATTCCATCCACAACTGAAAATGAAGATTTGGCTTTAGATACTCTTATTTAGGGGGTCTATTTATAAAAAAAATTTCACATGGGACCCACAAGTTTCACCCAGGAGTTAATTAGGTTCACTTGGCAGTGGTGGCCCGTGCATTGTGGGTGCACGGCGCTGTCCTCCCTATCCCTGCCCCCTTATCCATGCACCCAACCCCTTTCAGGATGCTGGACGCATGGACTCCTATGGTGGGGGTGGGAGGGGGTTGTTTTGTTTTTTTAAGAGCCAGAGGCTATTTTTTACACCTCAGTGCCTCCCTGACAATCAGGAGGCAGGTCAGTGAGACCTGTTGCCCGATTGGCCAAAGCGCCAGGTGATCCTTTTGGATACCCAGCACTTTGGCGGAAGAGGAGACACACAGGGGAAGAAGCTGGAGGATCGGACTCCTCCGGGGGAGATGACCCAACAGTAAGTGCCAGACCTTCCATGGGGGGGGGTGGGGGTGTTTTGCTCTCAGTCACCCGTGCCACGTGGTGACTGGGGGGGTGCTGTCAGTGTCGCGAGACCCACGCCGCTGGGGGTGTAGGGATATGCTGGGGGTGTATTGGCAGTGCTGTCAGTCCTATCTATGATGATGATCTATATATCCTGCTCTGTGATGATGATCTATATACTCTGATCCTGTGATTCTGGGGCTGTATACTCTGTCCTGTGATGCTGAGTTGTATAGTCCTGACACTATGGGTGGAAGCAAGTGGAATGCAGGGGGCGGAGTGAGTGGATTCTATAAGGGGTGGGGCTTATAAGAAGTGGGATGGGGTCAAAAAGGATGGGCGGGGTCTGGCGCCCCCATCCTAAAACTTTACAAGCTGCCACTGTCAGTTGGGGAAATATGTGAATCCTGGGTGAAAGTTGTGTGGATTTTGGGTGAAAAGATTTATAAATATATCCTTAAGTTTCGCTCACAAATATATAGATAGTATATATATATAGAAATATATAGTGTTTCTGAAGAGTTTCTTGAGTGAGTCAAGACTATAAGGTGTGGAAAACGTCCTCCTCCAGTCAGATGGGAAAACATAGATGTCTCATATTTTTCTGGGGCCTTAAAGCAGAACTTCACTCTCTCAATCAGCACTGACTATTTTTCAACCTTATGCTGCTAGCATTAGTAAATAGATAGGAAAGTATATCATATTACAGTAATTTGTTTTAAACTTTTTTAGATCTATTCAGTTACTTCCTAGTTTCCATGCCTAGGCAAATGATGTCATACATCCCAGGAGTCTTCAGGAGAGGAGGATGGGCTTTTTCGGCTAAGCACGCCCTCCTGCATGACTAAACTAACGGCTGATGGATTCCAGGAAGTAAATGCTATGAATCATCTGCCCTTACTCAAGATGGTCAAAACTAGGGGGGAGTTTTCAAACTAATTTCTCAACAAAATAAAGCAATGAAGACATGGATGGATGGGGGAGTTTGCTTTGAATATATAAAATGAATTAAATTGTGTTTTTGGTTGTGCAGTGTAGTTCAACTTTAAGGACATGTTATTTCCTGGATATTAAATTTGATGATCAACTTCAGTATTCCTTCTGCCACGTTCCTCTGAGGTTTACCTAATAATAACTGACCCAACTCATGGGTTCACCGTAGACCTCCATCTCACAAATGGTCAGGTATTCACTGCGCTCCGGGATCACCACACTGACATAACGACCCTCCATTCCATTACAGGAGAAAGTTGTCGTAGGATCAGTAATTTGGGTGACATTACCGCACCTGTGGAAGGCAAACAAGGACCAACACAATGATACAGAAAATGGCACTTGTTCACCTATAAGAGATTTTCAAAATGGGTTCAAATTATACATACATCAATCATTAAAAACTTCTTCAAGGAACAATAAATGTGGCCAGAAATACATCTTTTTAGCCACAAGGCAGAAAATTGATAAATCCTGGGGGCAATCTGTATCTTTTGGGTTTGCATTGCAGGCACTATGATCAATGAGAAGCTTAGGGCTATTTTTAAAAATACTTATACAGTGTATATCAAAGTATGGTCTCCTTGGGTGGGATATCATAGATCCATTGGATTTAACCATCTTGATCTTGCCCTTTCTGCTTCTCTGTGTTCCCCCTAGCAGTAACCCCTCTTTCCTTTCATCCATACCCCTCCTTTTCTTTAGTCTCTAGTTCTCCTTCTGCTTTTCTTGTTTCTCTCTTTTGCTTCCACATTCCCCTTTTTACACTATAGATTTTACATATTGTTTTTTTTGGGTGGTCTTCTGAGTCGGCCTATCTGCTAGGTGCCTTCTTTCTGTCTTCTTTGTTAATGCTCATAAAAAGAAACAATACAAATTTTGTAAGAGCAACTCTCAGAAAATACTATCACTTGCAGCAGGGCTCAAAATTTCAAGTCCTGAGCTACTAGCCAGGTCTCAAGGGTTACTCGCCACCAGTTTCCCCGCCAAACCCCTACCCTGTCCCGCCCCTAAACACGCCCTCATAAATTATCTCATGAAATTATACTTAAATTATTTATGCAATAAATATTAACAACAACTTTGTCCACCAATGCAGCCAGCCTGTGCCCCCCCCCAGTGCAGCCTGTGTCCCCCCAGTGCAGCCTGTGTCCCCCCCAGTGCAGCATGTGTCCCCCTGTCCACCAATGCAGCCAGCCTGTGTCCCCCCCAGTGCAGCCTGTGTCCCCCCAGTGCAACATGTGTCCCCCCCAGTGCAGCATGTGTCCCCCCCAGTGCAGCATGTGTCCCCCTCCCCAGTGCAGCATGTGACCCCCCCAGTGCAGCATGTGACCCCCCCAGTGCAGCATGTGACCCCCCCAGTGCAGCATGTGACCCCCTCCCCAGTGCAGCATGTGACCCCCTCCCCAGTGCAGCATGTGACCCCAGTGTCCCCCAGTGCAGCATGTGACCCCAGTGTCCCCCAGTGCCGCATGTGTCCCCCAGTGCCGCATGTGTCCCCCAGTGCCGCATGTGTCCCCCTGTGCCGCATGTGTCCCCCTGTGCCGCATGTGTCCCCCTGTGCAGCCTGTGTCCCCCAGTGCATCCAGTTTCCCCAATGTCCCCCAGTGCAGCCTGTGTCCCCAGTGTCCCCCAGTGCAGCCTATGTCCCCAGTGTCCCCCAGTGCAGCCTGTGTCCCCAGTGTCCCCCAGTGCAGCCTGTGTCCCCAGTGTCCCCCAGTGCAGCCTGTGTCCCCCAGTCCAGCATGTGTCCCCCAGTGCAGCATGTGTCCCCCCAGTGCAGCATGTGTCCCCCCCAGTGCAGCATGTGTCCCCCCCCCCAGTGCAGCATGTGTCCTCCCAGTGCAGCATGTGTCCTCCCAGTGCAGCATGTGTCCCCCCAGTGCAGCCTGTGTCCAATGTGTCCCCCAGTGCAGCTTGTGTCCCCTGTGTCCCCCAGTGCAGCTTGTGTCCCCAATGCAGCCTACCTGTGCAGGGGAGGAGAGCCGCCTGTTTGATTAGAGCGCCAGGGGAAAATAACAGCTTTAGTTTCAATAGTTGTGTGTTCCCCGCCGTGCGCCGTCATATACAGCCTCTCCCCCTTGTCCAAGTCACTTTGATAGACAGATCACCCGTCCAATCCTGGGTCAGGTGATCTGTCTATCAAAGTTCCCCGGACAAGGGGGAGGGGCTTATATAACGGCACGCGACAGGGAACACACAGCTATTGAAACGAAAGCTGTTATGTTCCCCTGGCGCTCTAATCAAACCGGCGGCGGCAGCTCTCCTCCCCTCCGATCCTACACTCGCGAGACCTCAAAATCCACTCGCAAAATGTGAGCAGGCGAGTGGATTTTTTGAGGTCTGACTTACAGCATTTCTGAGAAGACTGATATTTTAATCACTGTTGTTCCTCAATCTTTTCAGTAATGTCTGGCTACCTGCAGGAAGTGCCTAAAGTTAACCCCCCTTCCCAAATCTTGGTGTGGCTATCAAAACTACATGTCCCATTGTCAGGCCTGGACTGGCCATAGGGCACACAAGGCAGTTGCCAGGGCCGCCAGGCTGTATGTCCTGGCAGGAGCAGCCTGTTGGGGACCGGGCCCTGTGGCGGGAGGTAGACGGCGGCCATGGTTGAGACAGGGCTGATGCAGGCCGTGGTCGCCTCTTGCCTCCCACTGTGTGGCCATGCCTGTGTCTCTTCTCCTGGTGTAGAGTGACGATCTGTATCCTCTGCAGTAACTGCAAATGTGCCAAATTTAGGCAAAACAAGCCGAGCTGCACCCGAAGAGGTAATTGAACTCAGTCAACTCCTTATATGCCGAATGGCGGCTGGAGGTATTTTTAACCCGGTTGGGTCACCTGCACCTTCCCCCCTGGCCGGTCACCCAGCCACAACACTTACCCCGGGCGACCGGCTTCCTCTGTGTCTCCTCTACTCGCGTCTCCTCCCTTCTCCTCAGACCCGCTTCCTGATTGGCCGGGGGAGGATTCGTGTGACAATAGCAAATTTTCATTTGATAGTGTCACACAACTGGATGAGCCCACCCTATTTTGAAGCCTATTAACTAATCACGTGTGTCAAACACCCCCCCCCCCCCTATTTGGAATCCATGCATCTGGCGCCCTGCATGTACAGTGCCTTGCAAAAGTATTCACCCCCCTTCGCATTTTACCTATTTTGTTACATTACAGCCTATAGTTCAATGTTTTTTAATCTGAATTACATGTGATGGATCCGAACACAATAGTGTAAGTTGGTGAAGTAAAATTAGAAAAATATATACATAAAACTATTTTTCAGAAATAAAAAAAATGATAATTGGCATGTGCGTATGTATTCACCCCCTTTGTTATGAACCCATAAAAAGCTCTGGTGCAACCAATTACCTTCAGAAGTCACATAATTAGTGAAATGATGTCCACCTGTGTGCAATCTAGGTGTCACATGATCTGTCATTACACATTACATATACACACCTTTTTGAAAGGCCCCAGAGGCTGCAACACCTAAGCAAGAGGCACCACTAACCAAACTGCCACAAAGACCAAGAAACTCCCCAAACAAGTAAGGGACAATGTTGTTGAGAAGTACAAGTCAGGGTTAGGTTATAAAAAAAATATCCAAATCTTTGCTGATCCCTAGGAGCACCATCAAATCTATCATAACCAAATTGAAAGAACATGGCACTACAGCAAACCTGCCAAGAGACGGGCGCACACCAAAACTCACAGACCAGGCAAGGAGGGCATTAATCAGAGAGGCAGCACAGAGACCTAGGGTAACCCTGGAGGAGCTGCAGAGTTCCACAGCAGAGACTGGAGTATCTGTACATAGGACAACAATAAGCCGTACGCTCCATGGAGTTGGGCTTTATGGCAGAGTGCCCAGAAGAAAGACATTACTTTCAGCAAAAAACAAAATGGCACATTTTGAGTTTGCGAAAAGGCATGTGGGAGACTCCTAAAATGTATGGAGGAAGGTGCTCTGGTCAGATGAGACTAAAATTGAACTTTTTGGCCATCAAAGAAAACGCAATGTCTGGTGCAAACCCAACACATCACATCACCCAAAGAACACCATCCCATCCCCATCATGCTATGGGGATGTTTTTCAGCAGTCGGGACTTGGAAACTGGTCAGAGTTGAGGGAAAGATGGACGGTGCTAAATAGAGGGATATTCTTGAGCAAAACCTGTAGCACTCTGTGTGTGATTTGAGGCTAGGACGGAGGTTCACCTTCCAGCAGGACAATGACTCCAAACACACTGCTAAAGCAACACTTGAGTGTTGGGGAAACCTGTAAATGTGTTGGAATGACCTAGTCAAAGCCCAGACCTCAATCCAGACCTCTGTGGTCAGACTTAAAGATTGCTGTTTACAAGTGCAAACCATCCAACTTGAAAGAGCTGGAGCAGTTTTGCAAGGAGGAAATGGGCAAAAATCCTAGTGGTAAGATGTGGCAAGACTCATAGAGACTTATCCAAATGACTTGGAGCTGTAATAGCCACAAAAGGTGGCTCTACAAAGTATTGACTTTAGGGGGTAGAATAGTTATGCACATTGACTTTTTCTGTTATTTTGTCCTATTTGTTATTTGCTTCACAATAAAAAAAAAAAAAAAACATCTTCAAAGTTGTGGGCGTGTTCTGTAAATTAAATGATGCAAATCCTCAAACAATTCATGTTAATTCCAGGCTGTGAGGCAACAAAACACGAAAAATGCCAAGGGGGGTGAATACTTTTACAAGGCACTGTAGATTAGGGGGCCGGATGCATGAACAGGGGGGGGGTGGCGCCCGTGCTCCCCTTATGGACAGGCCGCCACTGGCCGGCAAGGACACAGTCATGACACAAGCTCTGGCACCTTAACAGCTGAGTCATCATTATTAACAGTGGGGATACAAGGTTTCAAAACGGCTGTAGCATGAATATTGGGTGGAGGGGGGTGTTTGGAGGTCTGTCAGTAGAAGGAGGGGGCGATATTTTGGGGGGTTTGGGATTGGAAGTTGGAAGGTGAAAGTCTATGAGCGGAGGAGTCTGTCAGTGGTGGAACGAAATGGTAGTTGGGGTGGGGGGAAGGGCAGTAGGTGGAGGGGTCTGTCAGTGTGGGCTGGGGGTCTTTTGGGGGGAGGGGCAGTTGGTGGGGTTTGCATTGCAGTGCGGAGGAATAGCTCCGTGGGTGTCCCCTCGCCAGCCACCCAGCCACTCCATGTCCCTGGAGGAACTGACTGCTCGGTCTGGAATGTCCGGGTCTGTTGTTTGTCCCAGTCCGAGCCTGCCAATGCGCTTGATGGAAAAATTAGTTTCATTAAGTTAATGATTTAGTTATGGCAAATTAATATTCGCTATTGGCTTCCTGATTCTCCTCCCGACCAATCAGGAAGCAGGTCCTGAGAGCCGATTGGCCAAGGAGTCTTAGGACTCCCAGCCAATCGGGTCTCAGGGCCCATATCCTGTTCGGCTGGGAGGAGAAGCAACGGCCCGGAGCGAGGAGTAGATGGAGCGAGGAGCAGCATCCCTACCCTGGATCCTTGCCATCTGCCTCCTAAGGTAAGGAGGCCTCTTACCGCCACCTTCCCGTCCGTCTCCTGGGGGGGGGGGGGTGATCGCCACGCCTTCCCGTTTATCTTCTGTGGGATGGGGGGATATTACTGCCTTCCCGTCCGTCTCCCCACCCCCCAAAAAAAAAAAATATTGAGCACCAGCCACCGCTGCTTTTATACCTTCCTGTATTTATTGCAATATGTTTCCATTTCATATGTAGTGCATTTTTTTTAAATAACGAAACATAAAAACAAAATGGATCCAAATTATTTGGATCATTTGTTACGTTGTTACGTTATTTTGGATGCTTCAAACATCTCAATTAAACAAATTAATTCCATATTTAGTTTCCTTATAATTTATTTCAGATTTGTTGAAATTTCGTTGCTATTGTGATTCAGAGATTCATATAATTCCGAATCTCTGAATAACGTAAATTTAGTCCGATTCGTAATGAAGTCTATACATCAGATAGATAAAAGAAACTACATAGGAGTGTTGAGGGGATCGGTTCCCTATTCTACCCACAGCAGACGCAGGTATTCGGGTTCCTGCACAAGAAAATGCTACAGTTTAGGCCTCTGAAAGATGAATTTAGCAGAAGATATCAGACCAAAGGAGAAGAAATCAGGATCAGGTAAGTCATAGCAGGCAGGGCCGTCTTAATAGCATCATGGGCCCCTGGGCAAAATAATGCTCTGGGGCCCCTACAATGGAGACAGCGAAGGTAACAGACATCAAGTAGGCAGGAGGCAGACAAGCAGAGCTTCCCCTTTTGAGTAGCGCTCCGCATTAACTCTACACCCCAGATATCCCTCCAGCACTCTGACCCCTCTACACCCCACATATCCCGCAGCACTCTGACCCCTCTACACCCCAGATATCCCCCCAGCACTCTGACCCCTCTACACCCCACATATCCCCCCAGCACTCTCACCCCTTCACACCCAGATATCCCCCCAGCACTCTCACCCCTTCACACCCAGATATCCCCCAGCACTCTCACCCCTTCACACCCAGATATCCCCCCAGCACTCTGACCCCTCTACATCCCACATATCCCCCCAGCACTCTCACCCCTTCACACCCAGATATCCCCCCAGCACTCTGACCCCTTCACACCCAGATATCCCCCCAGCACTCTGACCCCTCTACATCCCACATATCCCCCAGCACTCTCACCCCTTCAAACCCAGATATCCCCCCAGCACTCTCACCCCTTCACACCCCAGATATCCCCCCAGCACTCTCACCCCTTCACACCCCAGATATCCCCCCAGCACTCTGACCCCTCTACACCCCAGATATTCCCCCAGCACAGTGACCCCTCTACACCCCAGATATCCCCCCAGCACTCTGACCCCTCTACATCCCACATATCCCCCAGCACTCTCACCCCTTCACACCCAGATATCCCCCCAGCACTCTCACCCCTTCACACCCCAGATATCCCCCAGCACTCTGACCCCTTCACACCCAGATATCCCCCCAGCACTCTGACCCCTCTACACCCCACATATCCCCCCAGCACAGTGACCCCTCTACACCCCAGATATCCCTCCAGCACTCTGACCCCTCTACACCCCAGATATCCCCCCAGCACTCTAACCCCTCTACACCCCAGCACTCTGATCTCTCTAAACCCCAGATATCCCCTCAGCACTCTGACCCCTCTACGTCCCAGATATACCCCCAGCACTCTCACCCCTTCACACCCAGATATCCCCCCAGAACTCTCACCCCTCCAAACCCCAGATATCCCCCCAGCACTCTCACCCCTCTTCATCCCAGATATACCCCCAGCACTCTCACCCCTCTCCCCCCCAGATATCCCCCAGCACTCTGACCCCTCTACACCCCACATATCCCCCCAGCACTCTGACCCCTCTACACCCCAGATATCCCCCCAGCACTCTGACCCCTCTACATCCCAGATATCCCCCAGCACTCTGATCTCTCTACACCCCAGATATCCCCCCAGCACTCTGACCCCTCTACGTCCCAGATATACCCCAGCACTCTCACCCCTTCACACCCAGATATCCCCCCAGAACTCTCACCCCTCCAAACCCCAGATATCCCCCCAGCACTCTGACCCCTCTACACCCGAGATATCCCCCCAGCACTCTGACCCCTCTTCATCCCAGATATACCCCCAGCTCTCACACCCCTCTCCCCCCCCAGATATCCCCCAGCACTCTGACCCCTCTACACCTCAGATATCCCCCAGCACTCTGACCCCTCTACATCCCAGATATCCCCCAGCACTCTGACCCCACTACACCCCAGATATCCCCCCAGCACTCTAACCCCTCTACACCCCAGCACTCTGACCCCTCTACACCCCAGATATCCCCCCAGCACTCTGACCCCTCTACGTCCCAGATATTCCCCCAGCACTCTCACCCCTTCACACCCAGATATCGCCCCAGAACTCTCACCCCTCCAAACCCCAGATATCCCCCCAGCACTCTGATCCTTCTACACCCCAGATATCCCCCCAGCACTCTGACCCCTCTTCATCCCAGATATACCCCCAGCACTCTCACCCCTCTCCCCCCCAGATATCCCCCAGCACTCTCACCCCTCTACACCTCAGATATCCCCCAGCACTCTGACCACTCTCCCCCCCAGATATCCCCCAGCACTCTGACCACTCTCCGCTCCCTAGATATCCCCCCAGCACTCTGACCCCTCTACATCCCAGATATCCCCCCAGCACTCTGACCCCTCTCCGCACCCTAGATATCCCCCCAGCACTCTGACACCTCTACACCCCAGATGTCCCCCCAGCACTGTTACCATATACCATAAGATACCCCTTGTATTGTGACCCCACTACATCCCTGATACCCCCTACACTGTGGCCTCTCTACATCCCTAATACCTCTAGCACTATAGCCACCCAAGCTACCCCAAGCATTGCTACCCCCTATACACCCCAGATCCCCCCTCAGCATTGTTTTCCCCCATACACCCTTGATATCCCCCAGCACCATAATTTCATCCATGTAGTAACTATGTAGTAATCCATGTAGTAACCCCTTTTCCAGTGGCGATACAGTAAACTTTTGGCTATGTGACCACCTCCAGCACTGGACTCACCTATACCAATCAAGCAGGCAGAAAGAGGGCCGGAGGAAGGAGCATTCTAAGCCCTTCGGTGCAAACAGTGCTGGACAGCTGGACTCACCATGACACCATCCACAATGCTACTTCCGCAGGTGGGCTCTCAGTGCTGCCGACTCAGCAGCTCCCACTCCAGCCTCCGAGTCCGGAGCATTCAAGCTGCATGGGGCGGGGTCAGAGCATCACTGGTGCTCCGGCCCTGCCCCTTCCTGCTGGCTGTGAAATAATAAGTATCGTTCTGCACAGCATGACGCACCGCTGCCAGCCTGCCTCCCCTGTGTATCCATCACTCTCAGTGCCATCATGGGGCCCCCAATTTTGGGGCAGCGTGGGCTCAAGAACCAGCTGCTTTGGGGAAAGTGCAGGGGCCCTTTATGCAGCTGGGGCCCCTGGGCAGCGCCCAGGTTTCCCCACTCATTAAGACAGCCCTGATAGCAGGTCAGAAACACCTGTCATTGAATTCTAAGTGATCTCAGATGCATCTCAAACTGAGGCCATTGACATAAGCCCAAAGACCATTGACATAGGTACCCTTAGAGATTGTTGGCCCCGTGGTACTCACACTGTGTTGTTATTGTTTGGAGAATTTCCAATTCGGACCTCAGCACCCATCAGCCGTTCCATACCGCCATCCGACCGTCCAGTGAGTACAACGGTATTTATTTTGTATTTATTTTTCATGTCTAGCCTCCACCAGGGCGGCTGGTCATTATTTGTGTGGGTACAGAAGCCATTCATCCAGGTTGTATCTTTCACACTATCAATGGCCTTGTAAGCGTAACCTATAGGCGTAGCGTCCTGATAATCGGAGCTCTGTGAGGTTTCCCCAGTTCTGGCGATATTAAAGGCTGAAAAAAAAAACAAGAGACCCTTAATAATTATTATACATTTTGGGGTCCGTTGGCTGAACGAATGTGACAAATATCTGTACAGCTCCTCAAAACTTATATTATGTCTAATATTACTATCTCTGATGTTAGCAAGCGCCATCTAGTGGCTGTAATGTTTTTTTTTTTTCTAAATGTCTCAAACAGGAACAAAATGCATTATGGTCACTAGATGGCGCTTACAAACATAGAAGAAAATGATACAGAATACGGTAAGATTTGTTGGAGCAGTGCAGATATTGGTCACATTCGTTCAGCGCACTTTTACATTTAACCCATAATGTTTTTCCATTGTTCTAAAGCAGTGGCGGCTGGTGCTAAATATTTCAGGGGGGGCAAACTAACGCCATCCACCCCCCACCTGGGGAGACGGACGGGAAGGCGGCGATCGGTGCCTATGGGAGAAATTTAGGCAGAATAATCTGCACACTGACAGCAGGCTTGGGGCATTGTTGCTCTAAAGTACGCCAGTAAATGACACAGTGTGCATACACGCATTGGATAACCCAGAACTGCTTTCAGAGGTGTAAAAAAGAGAAAACAGGAAATGCCAGACGCCTCTATCAGCGGCATTGTTTCTGCCAGTCTACATGAAGCCTTAATGCTATCCAGGGCTCTGATAGAGAGATTTCCATTAACTTCCTGTTCTGGGGACAACCGTTTACCAGACAAAAAAAGAAAAAAAATAATTTTACTTGTCAAGTTGCTTAAAGAGGAAATGCAGTCCGCTCACATAATTTGTAATAAAAACATCTTTGCCATTCTGAAGCTTCCCTCCAACCACTTTGCATATTATTTTATATATACTGTGAATCTGTACTTGCCAAATATGCTGCAGAAATCTCCCTCCCCTGAGTCTGGCTGCAACCATTTTAACTGTGGGCAGATGAAGCTGCTGCCTGTTCACTTCCTGGATTTACACAGACACACAGAGGCACACCTCCAGCTCTGCAGCTTTCATTGGCCCTCTTATGACTCAGAGAGAGAGCTGTGCATGATGTCATAAGCCTAGGCTAATGACCAGACATGAAAGAGGAAGTGGGCTGTATAAAGGATTTACTGGCAGTAAGAAAATGTTTTACTATCCAAAGTTAAAACAAAAACAGAAGATTTAATAGATGGAAAGATGAAAAAAATGACTGAAGTTCCACTTTTAAGTGATTGTTATTTTATTTTTATTTTTTCCTTTGCAAACATGTCATACTTACACGCTCTGTGCAGTGGTTGTGCACAGAGTGGCCCCAATCCTTCTCTCGTGTACCCCTAACCCCTGGCCCAGAGCCCCCATAGCAAGCCGCTATGACCCTAAGACACAGAGAGCACGGCTTAGCCCCACCCCCCGCTCCCGCCTCACTGGCTGAAATTGACAGCAGCAGGAGCCAATGGCTCCCGCTGCTGCATCTCAGTCAATCAGGAGGGAGAGACCCGGGAGAGCCTCGGGTCTTGTGCACATAGCTGGATCAAGATCACGCTAAGATAAGTACTATAGGGGGGCTAAGGGGGGAGATGCCCAATGAAGGTTTTTTACCTTCATGCATATGCATGAAGGTAAACCACCTTCACTCCTGACAAACACTATAAATACTTCAGCTCCGGAAAGGTTTTACCCCCTTCGTGACCAGGCCTTTTTTTTTGCGGCACTGCATTAATTTAACTGACAATTGCGCGGTCATGCGACGCTGTACCCAAAAAAAATGTATGTCCACAAATAGAGCTTTCTTAAGTGGTATTTGATCACCACTATGGTTTTTATTTTTTGTGCTATAAACAATTTCAATCTTGAAAAAAAAATATATTATTTTTTTTACTTTCTGGCCTAAAAACCCCAACGTGGGGGATTGTTCCTTTCTGTTTTTGCTATCCTTTAGGGGTGAGCAGCATCTTTTTGACCTTCGGGTCTGTGTCTTCCCTTTTGCTGTACCCTTGTAATTAAGGACACTATTTAATCTCTGGGATGAGGGTTGATCCAAATGTGATCCACTCACACCCCTCTCGGATGGCCAGACTCTTTTCCTCAATCGTAGGTAGGGATGAGCTTCATGTTCGAGTCAAACTCATGTTCGACTTGAACATTGGCTATTCGGCCACTCGCCGAATTTCGAACATTATGGCCCGTTCACGCCAAATTCGAGTGGCGCATCACGGCCCATAATTCACTGCGGCATCGCAGTGCATTGCTGGCTGATGATTGGCTAAGCATGCACTATGACCCGCATTCTTTGGCCAATCACAGCGCCGTCAGCACAGAGAGCCATAATTAGCCAAAGGAAGGGTGCCTTTGGCCAATCACGGCTCAGGGGAGTCGGTACACGCCCCACACTATATAAGGCAGCCTGCGTGTCAGCCTTGTGTAGTGGCGTGTGAGAGAGATAGAGAGAGAGTCAGAGTGTCATTTCATTTCATTTTAGTTAGAGCAGGCAGACGATTCAGGTAGGTGCAGTCAGTGTATTTAGCATATATATATGCATCCCAGGAGTTGTGTGTGTATATATATATTCGCACTTCGGCTCAGCACTATCTAACACAACTCTTCTCTACCTCTCCTCAGGTATGCTCATACGGCTGCAACTCCATCTAGAATCGCATTACTGAAAACTGTTTATGTCCCTTTTAACACTGGTATGCTCATACGGCTGCAACTCCATCTAGAATTGCTAATTCTGTGTTTGTGCTTTTGGTGATCTATGCTGCATTCAAATTCTTTACCTCTGCCCATAGCACTGTGATGTTTGTTTTAATTTCTTAAGTGTCTATACCTAAATGATGAGCTTTTCCTATCTTTATGACTGTGACCTCTCTGCTCTCTTGCTGTGTCTTGTAGTCAGCCAGCCCTTAGTGTGAGAAGTTCATTCTGTTAGCCAAGGGTTTCCTCCTATGCAATCCTGTCTAATTAATTGGCAATACCCCCACCCAAACTGAGTATAAATTAAGGCCCTCTTTAGGGGTTTGCACAGGCAGGGATTGCATTGGCAACTATCATCTTGGATAAAGTATTCATATTGGATTAAGTATTGCACTTCGGCTCAGCACTTCAGCGAATGCACAAAGCGAAGAAGCACAACAGACTTCTGCAGAACATTAAACAGACTACAGGTGACCTGATTCTCCATTAAACTTGTTAATCTACCATCCAGGCTTCAACTCAAATCCTGCAACTCTGTCATGCACTCCCTACTTTTCCTTCTCACAGTTGCATCCTCTCTCCTTAAATTCTCTCTCCTTCACCCATCTTCTCCACCCCACAGCATATATATATCACCCTCACTCCTGCCGTCACCTTATTACTGCACATATCAGCTCCTGCTAACTCTGAACCAAAATGCCAATAAAACCTGCAGGACACTGGGACGTGTCCCACTACACAAATCTCAATCCCACATCATCTCTCTCACCCTTCTGCTTCTCCTGATTTCTGGAGATATTTCCCCAAATCCTGGACCACCATCCTTTACCTTCAGACAACATACTCAGCAACCCCCATCCTCTCATTGCAGTCACAATCCACACAATCTCATTTCCATTCCTCTTCTGCCTAGAACCAGCCTCCCCTTCTCTTGTGCCCTTTGGAATGCCCGCTCTGTTTGTAACAAACTCACCACTGTCCATGACCTATTCATCACAAATTCCCTGAACCTACTTGCAATTACTGAGACCTGGATTCAAGAATCTGACCTTCCTTCTCCTGCTGCTCTCTCCTACGGTGGCCTTCTGTGGACTCACTCCCCCAGGCCTAGTGGACGGAAAGGAGGTGGTGTTGGAATCCTCCTATCCCCTCAAAGCACTTTTCAGGTTCTTCATCCACCGCCCTCTCTGTCCCTCTCCTCATTTGAAGCTCACTGTATTCGTCAATTTTCTCCAGTTTCACTGAGAATTGCTGTGATCTATCGGCCCCCTGGACCCGTATCAAACTTCCTTGATGACTTCTCTGCCTGGCTCCCCTACTTTCTCTCTTCTGAAATTCCAACAATCATTCTTGGTGACTTCAACATCCCTGTTAATCTTAACACTCCTGCTACTTCTAAGCTGCTGAGCCTAACCTCCTCTTTTGACCTAAAACAATGGACAAGCTCTTCTACTCACTCTGTTGGCAACTGCCTTGACCTCATATTCTCCTACCTGTGCACTCCGCACAACCTCTCCAATATTCCTTTTCCTCTCTCTGACCACCACCTTATTAGTTTCACTCTCTCCTTGTCTGCCTCCTCCTTGCCTTCCAACTACCAAACTATTACCCGTAGAAACCTTCGCCATCTTAACCCTTCTCTTCTTTTTTCTGCTACTGATTGTCTCTACGACAAAATCTCATCCTTGTCCTGCCCCAACTTGGCCACTTCTGTATACAACAGTTCATTGTCATCCACCCTGGATACCTTGGCCCCCCTCACTACACACAGAATCAGGCCTCGGCCGCTACAACCCTGGCAGACAGACAACACCAGAAGCCTCAAAAAGCAGAGCCGTGCTCTTGAGCGTCTGTGGCGTAAGACTAAGTCACAGCAAGATTTCAGCCAATATAAATCTGCCCTCCAAAAATACCATTCCTGCCTGCGCACTGCCAAACAGACCTACTTTACCACTCTCATTAACACCCTCTCACGCAGTCCCCGTCAACTGTTTTCTACATTTACTTCTCTACTTCGTCCTCCATTACCTCCACCCACTAACTTACTCACTGCCCAGGAGATTGCTAATCACTTCAAAAATAAGATTGAGACAATTCGTCTCGAGTTCTCTACTCTACACATATCTCCCTCACTTTACACTCCTTGTCCTCCTGCACAACCAATACTTTCCTCCTTTAATCCAGCTACTATAGAGGAAGTCACTAAAATCTTTTCTAATGCCCACCTAACCTCCTGCCCCCTGGACCCTGTTCCTTCTCAAATACTACGGTCACCCTCTGACTCTATCCTACACTCTTTAACTCATATCTTCAACCTCTCCCTCTCTACTGGCATCTTCCCCAACCCTCTAAAACATGCACTAGTTACTCCCATACCAAAAAAGGCCTCACTAGACCCAACCAATCTTAACAATCTAAGACCTATCTCTCTACTCCCTTTTGCCTCCAAACTCCTTGAACGTTTAGTCTACAGCCGACTGAGCGACCACCTCATTGAGAATAACCTTCTGGATCCCCTTCAGTCTGGATTTCGCCCACAGCACTCCACAGAAACTGCCCTCCTAAAACTCACAAATGACTTACTAACAGCCAAAACCAAACTCATTATTCTGTACTCTTACTCTTAGACCTTTCTGCTGCCTTTGATACAGTTGACCACCCCCTCCTCCTCAAAAAACTAAATTTGCTTGGTCTCCATAGCTGTGCTCTCCATTGGTTCGAATCTTACCTATCTCATCGCACCTTCAGTGTCACTTACAACTCCACTTCCTCCTCTCCAACTCCTCTTACTGTTGGGGTCCCCCAAGGTTCTGTCCTTGGACCTCTACTATTCTCAATCTACACCTCCTCCCTGGGTCCGCTGATAGCCTCACATGGCTTCCACTACCATTTATATGCTGATGACACCCAAATCTATCTCTCTGCCCCTCAACTCACCCCATCAATCTCCTCACGCATCACTGATTTACTAACAGACATATCAGTCTGGATGTCAAACCACTTCCTCAAACTTAATCTGTCTAAAACTGAGCTCTTATTTATATTTCCTCCCCCACGTGCCCCTTCCCCTGACTTCTCAGTCAAGATCAATGGCACATCTATCAGTCCGTCCCCACATGCCAGGGTGCTAGGGGTAATCCTAGACCCTGAACTGTCCTTTCAGACCCACATACAATCGCTGTCCAAATCATGCCGCCTTAGCCTCCGCAACATTTCCAGAATACGCCCCTTTTTAACGAATGACACCACCAAGCTTCTAACTCACTCCCTGGTTATCTCTCGCCTCGACTACTGCAACTCCCTTCTCATTGGACTACCTTTACATAGACTATCCCCCCTTCAGTCCATAATGAATGCCGCTGCAAGACTCATCCACCTTACCAACCATTCAGTGTCCTCCACCCCTCTCTGCAAATCCCTCCACTGGCTTCCACTCACCCAACGAATAAAATTCAAAGTACTAACAATAGTTTACAAAGCCATCCATAACTCTGCCCCCAGCTACATCACTAACCTAGTACCAAAATACCAACCAAGCCGCTCTCTTCGGTCCTCCCAAGACCTCCTGCTCTCTAACTCCCTTGTCACCTCGTCCCATGCTCGCCTCCAGGATTTCTGCAGAGCTTCTCCCATCCTTTGGAACTCTCTACCCCAATCTGTCCGACTGTCCCCTAATCTATCCATCTTGAGACGATCCCTGAAAACCTCTCTCTTTAAAGAAGCCTATCCTGCTTCTAACTAACACTGTTTTACTTCCTCCATCAACTCATCCCCCATAGCTATTACCTCTTGTATCAATTGACCCTTTCTTTTTAGATTGTAAGCTCTAACGAGCAGGGCCCTCTGATTCCTCTTGTATCAAATTGTAATGTAATTGTAATGTCTGCCTTTATTTTGTTAAGCGCTGCGCAAACTGTTGGCGCTATATAAATCCTGTATAATAATAATAATAATAATAATAATATTATATATATATATATATATATATATATATATATATATATATATATATATAATATATATATATATATATATATATACATATACACTGTATTCAGTTTAGCTAGATCTCACTTCAGAGTGTTTGTTATTCTCGCTACAGTTTATTAAGTCAGTGTACTATATACTGGGCTCAGTGTGCAGCTAAAGCTGACTGCAGACAATTCCTTGTGTACCTATTCCAATACTTCAAAGACAGTATTTCTGGAAGGCCAACGAGGAGAGGCAGACACACACAGGCCAATAAAAGAGGGCAAGCAGGCTCTGTGTCTATTCCTGTTCTCTTCCTAATAATATAGGCTGGCAGTTGATTGAGCTAAACTGCAGTTTATTAAGTCAGTGTACTGTATACTGGGCACAGTGTGCAGCTAAAGCTGACTGCAGACAATTCCTTGTGTACCTATTCCAATACTTCAAAGACAGTATTTCTGGAAGGCCAACAAGGAGAGGCAGACACACACAGGCCAATAAAAGAGGGCAAGCAGGCTCTGTGTCTAGAGCCAACAGTGCTGGTCGTGGACACGGTGCATCCTCGTCAGCATGTGGCCGTGGGGCACGCTTGTCCTGTGTGGATGACCAAGCCGTCCTCATGCTCCTCATCCTCTCTCACCCAGGCTCAGGGTACTTTGTCTGCCAAAGCAGCTGCCAAAGCGGCCTCTTCCCTTGGCTCAATGGCATCAGTCACTCCTTCCCTAGCCCCACCATGTCCTGAGGAGTCCAACGAACTGTTTGACCACAGTGTTGGGTACATGCTGCAGGAGGATGCGCAGCGTTTTGAGGGCTCGGATGATGGTACCCAGCTTGAGGAAGGCATTTACCTGAGCCCAGAGAGAGGGGGTGCCCAAGAAGGACAGCAAACTGGCAGTCATGTTCCCCCAGCTGTAGCATACTGCCAGGTTTGCTCCAGTGACGAGGAGGGAGGGGATGATGAGGTCACTGACTCTACATGGGTGACTGATAGGAGAGAGGAGGAGGCACATCTCCATTGAGGCAGGATGCCCTCCAGGGGCCAGCTTAAGGGCAGCCAACCGACTGCATCACACCGCAGAGCTCCGCATGTGCAGGGTGCTGCTGTCTCTGCGCGTTATTCCAAAAGTTCTTTGGTGTGGGCCTTTTTTGAGATGTGTGCAGCAGATCACACCATTGCTATTTGCAACATATGTCTGAAGCGTATCTCATGTGGCCAAAACAGCAGCCGCTTGGGCACCACATGCTTGACCAGACATATGTTGACCTGCCATGCAGTCCGTTGGCAAGCATACATAAAAAGACCCACACCAAAGAACAAAGTGGACCTCTCCTTGCTCCTCATCAACTGGGATCTCCAACCCCACTATGCCTTCAGCCCTCTCAGAAACCTGCACTGAGAGGAATGAAGGTGTAGAATTAGGTGTGTCACTGCCAAGTACTTGCGGGCAATCTGCTATCAGTACACCAACGTCCGATTGCACCAGGCAAATTTCCCTGCCCCAGCTGCTGAACCGCCGAAAGAAGTTTGCTCCCAGCCAACCACATGCCCAGCTGTTGAATGCTAGCTTGGCTAAATTGCTAGGACTTCAACTGCTGCCTTTTCAGTTGGTAGACTCTGCCCCCTTTCCGTGAGTTTGTGGAATGTGCGGTTCCTCAGTGGCAGGTTCCCAAAGGCGATTCCGGCTCTCTACCGGCATGTGGAAGGCAATGTCTTGGCCTCACTGGACAGGGCGGTCAGCGGTAAGGTCAGTGGTGTAACTAGAACCTTCGGGGCCCCGGTGCAGGAAACCATGAAGGGTCCCCCTGAACCCCAGCCGAGGCCCTTCCCTCCGAGTCCGGTGGTGGAACTCCAGGGCTCGGTCACAGGTACGACTTTTGTGAGCCCTGTAGTTCCACCACTGGTATCAGCGTTTTTTTTTTATTATTTTTTTACAATTTTTTAAGAGTCCCATTGGGGGACTTTGGTGAGATATCAGAGGTCTAAACAGACCTATGATGTTACACCTTTGAGACAAAGAGGAAGAAGGGAAAGGGAAATTGGGTCCCTGTCCTCTGGGGAGAAGTTGGCCCTGTCCCCAGGAGAGATTGGGTCCTTGTCCTTAGGGGAGATGGAGTCCCTGTCCCCACGTAAGTAGGAGTCCCTGTCCCTAAGGGAAATGGGTGCCTGTCCTCTGGGGAGAAGTGGGCCCTGTCCCCAGAGGAGATGGGGTCCTTGTCCCCAAGGGAAATGGGGTCCCTGTCCTTTAGGGAGAACTGGGCCCTGTCCACAGGGGAGATGGGGTCCCTGTCCTTAGGGGACATATCTCCCAGAAAGACCTGTTAACATCTGTGTATGACCGGCAGGAGGGGGGGTGCTGGCAGACGAGCCTGCAGTGTCCTTTGGGGAGCCGGCTCTCATAGGGCTGCACTGTATCTGTGTGCTTAAAGTTTGTTTGCCCGGGAGAAGCATGCAGTGCAGTGTGAGCTGGACTCAAGGGGGCGGGACTCTGGCTGGGGAGGACAGACACCGTACTGAGCAGCACTGCATGGAGCAGGAGAGGGGGACCCGGAGGAGCGGCAGTGGACACAGGTTGTGTGGGGAATGCACAACTAAAGAGCAGCCAGTGCGGTAGTCGAGCATGGAGCTCTGCTAGTCACCCCCCACCTCCAACCACCTATGCTGCCACCGGCCATATGTAGAGGGGGCCACATGGGCCCCTTGCAGCACAGGGCCCGGTTGCGCTCGCGACTGCTGCACCCCCTATAGTTACACCCCTGGGTAAGGTGCATATTACCGCTGACTCATGGTCCAGCAGGCATGGACAGGGACATTACCTATCTTTCACGGCCCACTGGGTGACTCTGCTGGCAGCTGGGAAGGATGCAGGACAGGGTGCAGTAGTGTTGGCAGTTGTTCCGCCACCACGCCTCCTAAATGCTACTAGTGGTGATTCTGACACACCTCTCTCCTCTACCCCCTCCTCTTCTTCTTCCTCCATGGCCTCTTCCTGTGCTGATTTGTCCTCGGAACCAGTGGTGCTCCGTAGGCGTTCAAGGGGCTACGCAAGTACGCAGGCAAAAAGATGCCATGCGGTGCTTGAGCTGGTGTGCTTGGGGGACAGGAGCCACACTGGGACAGAGATTCTGTCAGCTCTGCAGGGGCAGGCTCAGAGGTGGTTGATGTCACGCCAGCTTAAGCCAGGAATGGTGGTTTGTGACAAAGGCACCAACCTCCTCTCCGCCCTTCGACAGGGACACCTGACCCATGTGCCCTGTTTGGCTCACGTCCTTAACTTGGTGGTGCAGCGGTCCTTGGGCAGGTACCCAGGCTTACAGGATCTCCTGAGGCAGGCCAGGAAAGTCTGTGTGCATTTCCACCAATCATATAATGCCAGTGCTCGGCTGGCTGACCTCCAAAACTAATTTAACCTGCCCAAGAACCGCCTAATCTGTGACATGCCCACCAGGTGGAACTCAATGTTGGCCGTGCTGCAGCGACTGCACACGCAGCAGAGGGCCATCAATGAGTACCTGTGCGACTATGGCACCAGGACAGAGTCAGGGGAGCTTGTTTTTTTTTCCCATGCCAGTGGGTCATGATCAGGGATGCACTGTCCTGTCACCATTTGAGGAGGCCACAAGGATGGTGAGCAGTGACAGTGCATGCATCAGTGACACTGTCCCTCTTGTCCACCTGTTGGAGCACACGCTGCTTGGAATAATGGACAGGGCAATTGAGGCAGAACAGAGGGAGGAAGAGGAGGACTTCCTTACCTCTCAAGGCCCCCTTTATCCAGACAGTGTTCCTGCTGGCCCGCCGATCACACAGGAAGAGGAGGAGGAGGATTGTGTCAGCATGGAGGTGGAGCCTAGCACTCAGCAGTAGTCTTCAAGGGATCATTTACAGTCCCAAGAAACCCATGGACTTGTACGTGGCTGGGAGGAGGTGGCTGCAGATCATGTCGTCCTTTCTGCAATGCGTTTCCAGAGCCTGGGAGGTTACAAATTCCTGGTCCTGGACAACGTGTTGCTGAGGCTTCGGTCAGTCACAGAAGGAGCGGTGGAGAAGGTGGCCGTCTGACCGATACGTTCAGACAATTTTTTAGTCTGCAGCCCCAAGGTATGATTGGTTCCAGCAACCATCGCCAGCGTCTGATTTACATGGTGCAGGAATACCAAGGGGCAAGATCAGACTTGGACACCTTTCCCACCGAAAATCCTCTAGGTTACTGGGTCTTGAGGATAGATCACTGGCCAGAGCTCGCACAGTATGCAATTGAGCTACTGGCCTGTCCTTCATCCAGAGTTCTTTCGGAACGCACATTCAGTGCTGCTGGAGGCTTTGTAACCGATCACAGGGTGCGCCTGTCCACCAAATCAGTCGATTGGCTGACCTTTATAAAAATTAATCAGTCTTGGATCACCAGCTACCAAGCACCTGATGCTGATGTAACCGAATAATTTTGTTTTTTAATGTGAGATCCCTTCAAGACTGCCTATGCTGATGCTGAGTGACTATCCTGTTATGCTGAGTGACTCAATTTTCATGCTGATAGCTTGTAAGAACATTTTTGCTTCTGGGCACCGCCACCAGTGGCTAAGGCCCAATTTTCCAGCCCCTGTTTAACAGGGGAGTATAATTACAATTTGTGATGCAATAATTTGCAGCAGGGCTCATTCCTGCGCTCCAACTAGAGTATCTGTGAGGGGTTGCAGTGTTGTGGCACTAGCACCTGTGCCTAAGGCCTAATTTTTCTGCCCCTGTTCAACAGGGGCATGTAATTACAATTCTTGATCTAATATTTCACAGCAGGGCCTGTTCCTGCACCCACCAAGAGTAACTGTGAGGCCTTACAGTGTTGTGGCAACACCACCACACCGTCCACCACCAAAGGCCCAATTTTTCCGACCCTGTTCAACAGGGGCATGTAATTACAATTCTTGATCTAATATTTCACAGCAGGGCATTCCAGCACCCACCAAGAGTAACTTTGAGGGCTTACAGTGTTGTGGCAACACCAACACCTAAGGCCCAAATTTCTGCAGAGCATATAGGGCAGGCCCCTACTTTCAAACATCCAACTTACAAACGACTCCTACTTTCAAACAGAAGGAGACAACAGGAAGTAAAAGGAAATCTACCCCTAGGAAGGGGAATTCTCTCCCGTAAGAGTTCCTTGTTTCACTAAAAACCCCAAATTTTAAAAATCCAATTGTCATTGGGACAGAAAGGGAGGTGAAATCTTCTGAACAGGTGCGCAGTTTTAAATTACTTTTATTCCTTTAGAAATGTCATTTTGTGCAGGGACAGTTCTAAACATGGGAAACATGTGCCACTTTACAGGCAAACGATAGACACCCCCCAGGCACGACATTTAAAGGAATATTTCACTTTTATTTTTTCACTTTAAGCATCATTAAAATCACTGCTCCTGAAAAAACGTCAGTTTTTAAAACTTTTTTTTGCATTAATACATGTCCCCTGGGGCAGGACCCGGGTCCCCAAACCCTTTTTAGGACAATAACTTGCATATTAGCCTTTAAAATTCTCACTTTTGATTTCTCACGTTCGAGTCCCATAGACTTTAACAGTCGCACAAACTATCGGTCCGTTCGTAAGTTCTGGTGCGAACCAAACCGTGGGGTGTTTGGCTCATCCCTAATCATAGGAGTAAGTTACAACCATCTATCTACTAGCTCTATAAATGTTCAGTTAGATTCTATTAGATTATAATACTTTATATTTACTCAATTTTTATTAATAGGTATATCAGCTCCTGACTTTTCATGCAAACACTCTCTAATGCCGCGTACACACGGTCGTAATTCTCGTCGGAAAAAGCTCTGATTGTTTTCCCGTCGGAATTCCGACGGAATTACGCTCAAACTGTCTTGCCTACACACGGTCACACCAAATGCTTTGGTGGGGGGCACTTGTACGTGTGACTCCCTGTAAGCCGCATTGAGTGGATCCTCCTCCCGGGGTGTCGTTGTGGCGTGGAGGCGTACTGGATGGTCTGACGGCTGTGTGGGGAAGCTCTGACTGAGGGGTATATCCAAATGCAGTGGTAATTATGTGAAATGTGTTACTGAACAATTATGCATATATTATATATTTTTTTTTTAAACAAATTTGATATGTTATTATAAATCTTGTTTTCTTTAGCAAACTCATCCTCTGAAGAGACCCCAAATACTGTGGGTCGAAACGCGTCAGTAACTGTTATGCAATAGTCATTATTATATGCTGTGTATAACCCTTATGTTTGCTATTCTCTGTATTTGGCATGGGCATATCCCCAGCTCATATTTTAACATTCATCCAATAGCCCATTCTATTTTTCAATAAAGAATTCTAATTCTTTATCCAAGTTTTATTTTTCTCATTATTTATAATCAGCTGCCTAAACACCCCCCCCCCCCCCACCTTTCCCATTTTTTCTGCCAATTAACATTGAAACTACTAAAGGGTATCCTGGCCCTAAACCCTCTCTCCCACAGTTCTGTTTAAGAGACAATAAATCCCTTTTTTTTAAAGGGGCTCAGTAGAACCCCGCACTCAACAGGCCACCAACTCATTAGTACCCCTGTTCAGCAGATCCCCAGCTTATTAGTACTCAAGAAGTGTTTGGCGTCCATGAATCTACCTTGGTTTACACCCACCATGCCTCGTAACTCACTCTACATAGAAGGTTGTCAGCTATCCCTAACTCTGGAGGTTCTCATTAGACCAAAGGGGGCCCGGGACTTTGCTACACATCTCCAGATAGAAGTTTATCACTTTGATCTGCAGATGAATGAACAGAATGATACAAAAGTAACAATATGTTACATTGTATCTTTCTGTAGCCTCTAAGCAAGTGTTTTATAAACACAGTCAGACTGGGGTTTTTTTGACAGCTTTAAGCGGACCTTCAGTAATTTTTTCATCTTTCCATCTATTAAATCTTCTGCCCTTGTTGTTGTTTTAACTTTGGATAGTAAAACATTTTATTTCTGCCAGTAAATACCTTATACAGCCCACTTCCTGTTTGTTGTCTGGTCATTAGCCTAAGCTTATGACATCATGCACAGCTCTCTCTCTCTCACTCTCGTGAGAGTTTGCCAGGAAGAGAGGGGGGTGAGTCATAAGACAGCCAATGAGAGCTGCAGAGCTGAAGGTGTGCCTCTGTGTAAATCCAGGAAGTGAAAAGGAAGCAGCTTCAGCTGCCCACAGTTAAAATGGCTGCAGCCAGACTTAGTGGAGGGAGATTTTTGCAGCATATTTGGCAAGTACAGAATCACAGTATATATAAAATAATATGCAAAGTGGTTCAGAATGGCAAAGATTTTATTACAAATTATGTCAGCAGACTGCAGATCCTCTTTAAAGTGATTGTAAATGATCACCTTGTAAAACATGTTCAGGGTTGTTAACAGAAATCTTCCAGGAGTTAGTTTTATTTACTAGCTTCTGTCATGAGAACGTATTCAGACCACCCAACCCCCCCCCCCCCCCATCTAGTGCATCACAGTTATTTTTAATATTTATATCACTCCTTACTTACCTCCGTGTGCAGGACCGCACCAAGCCAGACCCAAAGAGCCCAAGAAAAGAATAGCCACCAGAGTCTTCATTCTGGAGGAGACATCAGGACACACAAAGTCCATTATCATTCTAAAATAGTAAAATAATACAGAAATATATTCCCGCTCCAAAATTTAAAAAAAAATGGCGTGGGGGTCCCCATTAAAATCCATACCAGACTGTTCAGGTTTCGCATGGATTTTAAGGGGAACATCGCGCCACAATTTTTTTTTTAAATGGCGTGGGGTCCCCCCAAAAATCCATACCAGACCTTTATCCGAGCAAGCAACCTGGCAGGCCGCAGGAAAAGAGGGGGGGGACGAGAGAGCGCCCCCCCCCTCTCCTGAACCATACCAGGACACATGCCCTCAACATGGGGAGGGTACTTTGGGGTAGCCCCCCAAAGCACTGTGTCCCCATGTTGATGGGGACTAGGGATGAGCCGAACACCCCCCCGTTCGGCTCGCACCAGAACCCGCGAACGGACCTAAAGTCCGTGCAAGCTTTCGAACCCTATTAGTTATAATGGATGCGAACGTTCAAAATCAAAAGTGCTAATTTTAAAGGCTAATATGCATGTTATTGTCATAAAAAGTGTTGGGGACCTGGGTCCTGCCCCAGGGGACATGTATCAATGCAAAAAAATGTTTTTAAATCGGCCGTTTTTTCAGGAGCAGTGATTTTAATAATGCTTAAATTGAAACAATAAAAGTGTAATATTCCTTTAAATTTTGTACCTGGGGGTGTCTATAGTATGTATGTAAAGGGGCGCATGTTTCCTGTGCTTAGAACTGTCCCTGCAAAAAGTGTCATTTTTGCAGGAAAGAAAGCTATTTAAAATCACTCGCGGCTAATGTTAATTGACGGCTCCCGTAACACAGAGAACAGTCATTCATTGAAAGTCATTCATAAAAAAAAGTCATTGATAAAAAAAAAAAAAAAAAAAAAATAAAAAAAAAAAAAGCGTGGGGGTCCCCCCAAATTCAATAACCAGGCCCTTCAGGTCTGGGATGGATATTAAGGGGACCCCAGCCAAAAAAAATAAAAATAAATGGCGTAGGGTCCCCCTCAAAATCCATACCAGATCCTTGAGGTCTGGGATGGATTTTAAGGGAATCCCAGCCAAAAAAAATGGCGTGGGGTCCCCCTCAAAATCCATACCAGACCCTTATCCGAGCACGCAACCTGGCAGGCCGCAGGAAAAGAGGGGGGGACGAGAGCGCCCCCCCCTCCCGCCTGAACCGTACCAGGCCACATGCCCTCAACATTGGGAGGATGCTTTGGGGGTCTAAGACCCCCAAAGCACCTTGCCCCCATGTTGATGAGGACAAGGGCCTCTTCCCCACAACCCTGGCCATTGGTTGTGGGGGTCTGCGGGTGGGGGGCTTATCGGAATCTGGAAGCCCCCTTTAACAAGGGACCCCCAGATCCCGCCCCCCCCCCCCCTGTGTGAAATGGTAAGGGGGTACAAAAGTCACCATTTCACCAAAAAAGTGTCAAAAATTGTAAAAATGACAGGAGACGGTCTTTGACAATTCCTTTATTAAAATCTTCTTTCTTCATCCTTCGGTTTCTTCATCTTCTCCTTCCGTCATCTTCTTCCATCTTCTTCCATTTTCTTCTTCCTCCGATCCGCTTCTTCTTGCGCTGGTCTTCTCGTCCTTCTCGTCCAGCATCTTCTTCCATGGAGTCGGCATCTGTTCTTCTGTCGGGCCGCTCCTCGCAATGGGAGGCTCCCGCTGTGTGAGGCTTCGCTCCGTCTGACAGGTCTTTTATAACGGAGGGCACCTGGTGACCCCGCCCCCCCTCTGACATCATGGGGAAAGCCATAGGGAATTCCCCATGACGTCCCTATGCGTCAGAGGGGGCGGGGTCAACAGGTGCCCTCCATTATAAAAGACCTGTCAGAAGCAGCGAAGCCTCACATAGCGGGAGCCTCCCATTGCGAGGAGTGGCCCAAGAAGAGACACCGATGCCGACGCCATGGAAGAAGATGCCGGACGAGAAGGCCAGCACAAGAAGAAGCGGATCGGAGGAAGAAGAAAATGGAAGAAGATGGAGAAACCGAAGGATGAAGAAAGAAGATTTTAATAAAGGAATTGTCAAAGACCGTCTCCTGTCATTTTTACAATTTTTGACACTTTTTTGGTGAAATAGTAGGGGTACTTTTGTACCCCCTTACCATTTCACACAGGGGGGGGCGGGATCTGGGGGTCCCCTTGTTAAAGGGGGCTTCCAGATTCCGATAAGCCCCCCGCCCGCAGACCCCCACAACCAATGGCCAGGGTTGTGGGGAAGAGGCCCTTGTCCTCATCAACATGGGGACAAGGTGCTTTGGGGGTCTTAGACCCCCAAAGCATCCTCCCAATGTTGAGGGCATGTGGCCTGGTACGGTTCAGGCAGGAGGGGGGGCGCTATCATCCCCCCTCTTTTCCTGCGGCCTGCCAGGTTGCGTGCTCGGATAAGGGTCTGGTATGGATTTTGAGGGGGACCCCACGCCATTTTTTTTGGCTGGGATTCCCCTTAAAATCCATCCCAGACCTCAAGGGTCTGGTATGGATTTTGAGGGGGACCCTACGCCATTTTTTTTTTTTTTTTTTTTGGCTGGGGTCCCCCTTAATATCCATCCCAGACCTGAAGGGCCTGGTTATTGAATTTGGGGGGACCCCCACGCTTTTTTTTTTTTTTTTATCAATGAATGACAGTTCTCTGTGTTACGGGAGCCATCAATTCATTAGCCGCGAGTGCTTTTAAATAGTCTTTTTCCTGCAAAAATTACACTTTTTTCAGAGACAGTTCTAAGCACAGGAAACCTGCCCCCCTTCACAGGCAACCTATAGACATCCCCCAGATGTGATACTGCAATGCTGTACTAACAGCACGCACAAACAAATCCCCAGAAATAGAGCACATATTGTCAGCAGTCAGCAACACACTGACACGCTGACACTGAAACACAATATGCGAGGCCGCCTCCGCGGCGGCCTCTTATACCGTGGGGCGTGTACTAAAGCCCCTGAGCTATAATTGGCTACAGGCATCCTGCCTGTAGCCAATTATGGCTCTCCTCGCTGCCGGCGCTGTGATTGGCCAAGCATGCGGGGTCACAGTGCATATTTGGCCAATCATCAGCCAGCATTGCACTGCGACTGGCGCAATGCATTGCGGGCCGCTCGCATCACACGAATTTGATGCGAGCGGCCCAAATAGTTCTGGGCTCGCCGAACGGGCGAACGCCCGATGTTCGATTCAAACATGGGTTCGAATCGAACACCGGGCCCATCCCTAATGGGGACAAGGGCCTCATCCCCACAACCCTTGCCCAGTGGTTGTGAGGGTCTGCGGGCAGGGAGCTTATCAGAATCTGGAAGACCTCTTTAACAAAGGGACCCCCAGATCCTGGCATCTCCCCCTGTGTGAAATTGTAACCGGTTCCAAAGTACCCCTACCATTTCACAAAAAAAGTAAAATTACATGACATGGCTTGGGGTCCTTCTTCTCTTTCTCTGCCGATGGACCGAAAAAAAAACCTGCACGCCGCCAGTGATCCGCCTCCATGGGAGGCCCCCGCCGTTATGACCATCCTCTCAGGTAAAAGTTATTTTATAGCTGAGGGCGGGGCCATGCGGTGACAACGCCAGGTGACCCCGCCCCCCTCTGACACACTGGGACATCCCTATGGCTTCCCCGTAGCGTCAGAGGGGGTGGGGCCAACTGGTGATGTAACCGGGTGGCCCCGCCCCCGTCTGAAGCTACAGGGAAGCCATAGGGATGTCCCCATGCATCAGAGGGGGCGGGGTCACCCAGCAACGTCACCGCGTGGCCCCGCCCTCAGTTATAAAAGAACTGTCACCTGAGAGGATGGTCATTACGGTGGGTGGAGGTGGATCGGTGGCGGCGTGCAGGTTTTTTTTTTCTTTTTCAGTCCGTTGGCGGAGCAAGAGAAGAAGACTTCGTGGGACAGTTTTATTTTTTCATTTTTTAATAATGGACTTGTCCCCAAGCCGTGTCCTGTCATTTTTACAATTTTCACACTTCTTTTGTGAAATGGTAGGGATACATTTGTACCCCATTACAATTTCACACGGGGGAGGCCGGGATCTGGGGGTCCCCTTGTTAAAGGGGGCTTCCAGATTCCGATAAGCCCCCCGCCCACAGACTCCCCCAACCACCGGGCAAGGGTTGTGGGGATGAGGCCCTTGTCCCCATCAACATGGGGACACGGTGCTTTGGGGGGCTACCCCAAAGCACCCTCCCCATGTTGAGGGCATGTGGCCTGGTACGGTTCATAAGGGGGGGTGCTCTCTCGCCCCCCCCTCTTTTCCTGTGGCCTGCATGCTCGGATAAGGGTCTGGTGTGGATTTTTTGTGGGACCCCCACGCCATTTTTTTTTATTTTGGCGTGGGGTTCCCCTTAATATCCATACCAGACCTGAAGGGCCTGGTATGGAATTTGGGGGGACCCCCACACAATGATTTTTTTTAATTTTGGTTCAGGGTTTCCCTTAATATTCATATCAGACCCAAAGGGCCTGGCAATGGACTGTAGGGGAATCCCATGCGTTTTTTTCAATGACTTTTATGTGTATTGCCGGGGCCGACAATTCATTATAGTAGTTTTAAATTACTTTTTTCCTTTAGAAATTTAATTTTGTGCAGGGACTTTTCTAAACAGGGGAAACATGCGCCACTTTGCAGGCATACTATAGACACCCCCCAGGTACGAAATTTAAAGGAATATTTCACTTTTATTGTTTCACTTTAAGCATTATTAAAATCACTGCTCCCAAAAACGATGGCCTTTTTAAAACTTTTTTTTGCATTGATACATGTCCCCTGGGGCAGGAACCGGGTCCCCAAACACTTTTTATGACAATACCATGCATATAAGCCTTTAAAATTAGCACTTGTGATTTCTCCCATAGACTTTTAAAGGGTTTTCCGAGGCTTACGAATTTGCCGCGAACACCCCAAATTGTTCGCTATTTGGCAAACAGGCGAACAACCGATGTTCGAGACAAACTTACGTTCGACTCGAACATCGGGCTCATCCCTATCCTTCATGCACAAGGCCCAGGAGAAAGAGAGCGTGGGGCGGATCTCTGGTCTGTTTTATAGCTCTTCCCAGCAATCTTTTTGGTGCTGGGATATGTAGTCCGGGTGTATAGTTATGCAGGCGAATAGCCATCTGATGGAACTACTAGTCCCACAATCCCTTTGGTTGGGCTCACAAATATGATGTCAGTTTAGTAACGCTGGGCACTAGAGGGACAATATGATATACAGTCAGGGCAGAGTATAGCTGTTAGTTGCAATTGTAGTCCATATTGCTACATGTACATTGTCCAGACGGGAAGCAGTTAAAGGAATAGGACATTTTTAATGTTTTACTGCTTTTAAAAAAATTATTGCACATGACCAAGTGGATTTTTTTTAAATGTTTTTTGCATTGTGCATGTGCGTTTTTTTATTATATTTCGCTGATTCAGCTTTCATTAATTTCTATGGGGTTCGGGGTTTGGTATCTGAACTTCTTTGAAGTTTGCCGAACCATGCTAAAACCGAACGCAGGGCAGTCCAGCTCATCCGAAATGAAGAGTAGGGATGAGCCAAAGAACCTCCTGTTCGGTTCGCAGCAGAAAATGCGAACAGGCAAAAAATATGGCACGAACACCGTTAAAGTCTATGGGACATGAACATGAATAATCAAAGTGTTCATTTTAAAAGCTTATATGCAAGTAATTGTTATAAAAAGTGTTTGGGGACCTGGGTCCTGCTCCAGGGGACATGTATTAATGAAATTTTTTTTTTTAAGAACGGGCGTTTTTTTGGGAGCAGTGTTTTTTTTTTTTTTAATGCTTAAAGTGAAACAATAGCAATCAAATATTGCTTTAAATATTGTGCCTAGAGTATGCCTGTAAAGTGGCACATTTTCCCGTGTTTAGAACAGTACCACAGCAAAATAAAATTTCTAAGGGAAAAATTGTCATTTAAAACTGCTTGCGGCTGTAATGAATTGTCGGGTCTCTGCAATATAGCTAAAACTCATTGCAAAAAAGAGCATGGGATCCCCCCCCAGTCCATTATCAGGCCCTTTGGGTCTGGTATGAATATTAAGGGGAACCCCAAACCTATTTTTTTTTATTGCGTGGGGGTCCCCCTAAAATCCACACCAGGCCCTTCAGGTCCGATATGGAAATTAAGGGGAACCCTGGGCCAAATTTAAAAAAATAATGGCGTAGGGGTCCCCCCCAAAATCCATACCAGTCTGGTATGAGTCTGGTATGGATTGTATGGTCTGGTATGGATTTTAAGGGGAACCCTGCACCAAAATTAAAAAAAAATCCATACCAGACCTTTATCCAAGCATGCAACCTGGCAGGCCGCAGGAAAAGAGGGGGGACAAGAGAGCGCCCCCCCTCCTGAATCATACCAGGCCACATGCCCTCAACATGGGGAGGGTGCTTTGGGGTAGCCCCCCAAAGCACCTTGTCCCCATGTTGATGGGGACAAGGGCCTCATCCCCACAACCCTTGCCCGGTGGTTGTGGGGGTATGCGGGCAGGGAGCTTATCGGAATCTGGAAGCCCCCTTTAACAAGGGGACCCCAGATCCCGGCCTCCTCCCCTGTGTGAAATGGTAACAGGGTACAAATGTACCCCTACCATTTCACAAACAAAGTGTCAAAATGTTAAAAACAACAAGACACAGCTTGGGGACAAGTCCTTTATTAAAAAATAAAAAAGTCCCACAATGTCCACTCATCTTCTTCTTGCCGCCCGAACCGAAAAAGAAAAAAAAAAGCCGAGACCAATCCGCCTCAATAGGAGGCTTCCGCCGTGTGACGTTTCTGTGCTTGTGACAGTTCTTATATAACTAAAGGTGGGGTCACTCGGTGATGTACCCGGGTGACCCCGCCCCCTCTGATGCCACGGGGACTGTCCTATGGCTTTCCTGTGGCGTCAGAGGGGGCGGGCCACCCGGTTACGTAAAAGGGGGACCCCACCCCCCTCTGATGCCTCTGGGAAGCCATAGGGAAGTTTCCATGGCGTCAGAGGGGGGCGGGGTCACCCGGGTACGTCCCCAGGTGGCCTCGCCCTCATTTATATAAGAACTGTCACAAGCACAGAAGCGTCACATGGCGGGAACCTCCCATTGAGGCGGATTGGTCTCATCTGTTTTTTTTTCCGGTCCAGGCGGCGAGAAGAAGATGAATGGACATCGTGGGACGTTTTTATTTTTTAATAAAGGACTTGTCTCCAAGCTGTGTCTTGTCGTTTTTAACATTTTCACACTTTTTTGGTGAAATGGTAGGGGTATATTTGTACCCAGTTACCATTTCACACAGGGGAGGAGGCCGGGATCTAGGAGTCCCCTTGTTAAAGGGGGCTTCCAGATTCCAATAAGACCCCTGCCCGAATACCCCCACAACCACCGGGCAAGGGTTGTGGGGATGAGGCACTTGTCCCCATCAACATGGGGACAAGGTGCTTTGGGGGATACTCCAAAGCACCTTCCCCAGGTTGAGGGCATGTGGCCTGGTACGGTTCAGGAGGGGGGGGGGCGCTCTCTTGCCCCCTCTTTTCCTGTGGCCTGCCAGGTTGCATTCTTGGATAAGGGTCTGGTATGGATTTTGAGGGGGACCCCTACACCATTTTTTTTTTAATTTTGGTGCAGGGTTCCCCTTAAAATCCATACCAGACCTGAAGGGTCTGGTATGGATTTGGGGGGGGGGCCTACGCCAGTTTTTTTTTATTTGGCGCAGGGTTCCCCTTAATTTCCATATCAGACCCAAAGGGCCTGGTATGGATTTTAGGGGGACCCACTCAAATTTTTTTTATTTTGGTTCGGGGGTTCCCCTTGATATTCATACCAGACCCAAAGGGACTGGTAATGGACTGGAGGGGATCCCATACTCTTTTTTTCAATGAGTTTTCTCTATATTGCCGAGACCCGACAATTCATTACAACCGCAAGCAGTTTTAAATGACAATTTTTCCTTTAGAAATTAAATTTTGCTGTGTTATTGTTCTAAACACGGGAAATGTGCCACTTTACAGGCATACTATAGACACCCCCCAGGCACAATATTTAAAGGAATATTTCATTTTTATTGTTTCCCTTTAAGCATTAAAAAAAATCACTGCTCCCGAAAAAACTACTGTTTTAAAAAAAAAAATTCTTATTGATACATGTCCCCTGGGGCAGGACCCTGGTCCCCAAACATGTTTTATGACAATAACTTGCATATAAGCCTATAAAATTAACACTTTTGATTTTTCATGTTAATGTCCCATAGACTTAAACGGTGTTCCGGCGGCTTTCAAATCTCCCGCGAACACTGCATATTGTTCGCTGTTCGCAGAACATCCGAACAACCAAAGTTCGGCCCGAACTTATGCTGGAGCCGAACCGGTCGCCCATCCCTAATGAAGAGGCATTAAAGGCTGAAACTCAAGTGGCTAAATTGGACCTTCACCCAAAAGACAACTTTTTCTCCTGGTTCCTCTTTCCCAGGGCAAAGCTAGATGAGGTTGGTGTTAGTAGAGCAATGGATGGTGTCAGTTTTTTTATTTTTATTATTTTATTTTTTAACCACTTGACCACTGGGCACTTAAACCCCCTTCCTAACCAGATCAATTTTCAGCTTTCGGTGCTCTCACACTTTGAATGACAATTACTCAGTCATGCAAATCTGTACCCATATGAAATGTTTGTCCTTTTTTTCACACAAAAAGAGCTTTCTGTTGGTGGTATTTAATCACGTCTGTTTTTTTTTTTTTTTTTGCGCTATAAATCAAAAAAGACAGAAAATTAGGTAAAAAAAACGTTGTTTCTGTTAAAATTTATTGCAGAGTGTTGGCGAGTATTGGCAGAGTATTGGTGAGTATTGGCAGAGTATTGGCAGAGTATTGGCAGAGTATTGGCAGGGCATTGCAGAGTATTGGCAGGGCATTGCAGAGTATTGGCAGGGTATTGGCAGGGTATTGCAGAGTATTGGCAGGGTATTGCACATTAATGCAGAATCCAGAATAAGCCAATCGCGCTGTAGATGTCTTTCGGCTATGGCCCGGTCGGCACGTGGTTAAGGGAGAGCACTGGTGCTCAGTAGGGAGAGAAAGGAGGCACTGCTGGTCAGTGGGGAGAGAAAGGAGGCACTGCTGCTTAATGGGGGGGACAATAGGGGGCACTGGTGCTCAATGGATGAACAAGGAGGGGAAATAGTGATCAGTGGGCGGAGATGGGGGGATCTGGTGCTCAGTGGAAAGACAAGGAGAGCACTGGTGCTGTGTGGGGAGACAAGGGGAGCACTGGTGTTCAGTGGGGGGGGACAAAGGGAGCACTGGTTCTCAGTGGGGAGACAAGGGGGGAACCGGTGCTCAGTGGGAGGACAAGGGGGCACTGGTGCTCAGTGGGGGAACAAGACAGGCACTGGTGCTCTGAGTGGGGGACAAGGGGAGCAGTGGTGCTCCATGTGGGGACAAAGGAAGGTGCAGTGGTGCTCAGTTGGGAGGACAAAAAGAGCACTGGTGCTCAGTGGGGGAACAAGGGGGGGCACTTGTGCTCAATGGGGATAGAAAGGGGGCACTGGTGCTCAGTGGGGGGACAAAGAGGGGCACTGGTGCTCAGTAGGGGGAGAAGGGGGCACTGGCATTCAGTGGGGAGAGAAGGGGGAACTGGCATTCAGTGGGGAGAGAAGGGGGCACTGGTGCTCAGTGGTGGGACAAAAGAGGGTTACTGGTGCTCCTTGGAGAGACAAGGGGGCACTGGTGCTCAGTGGGGGGACAAAGAGCACTGGTGCTCAGCAGGGGAACAAAAGAGGGCACTGGTGCTTAGTGGGGGGACAAAAGGGGGCACTGTTGCTCAATGGGGGGGACAAGGGGAACTGGGGCTCAGTGGGGGAAATGGGGGGGGGGGGGTCCTGGTGCTTAGTGGGGGACAAGGGTGGGCACTGGTGCTCAGTGGGGGGTGGGTGGGGGGCACTGGTTCTCAATACCTGACTGCTTGATAGCATCTGGAATCCTGGAGATAAATCATCCCCTCTCTCACTGTTCTTGTCTGCCTGTCTTTCTCCAGAGCAGCAGCAAAAGAGGATTGCCTCTACTCACTTATCTGCTGGGCTCTGACTGATGACATCATCTAATGCAGAGCCCAGCAGAGAAAGGCAGTAGTGGAAGTCTTCCTTTGCCACCAGCTCTTTGTTGACTTGGCTGAGCTGTCTCTGCACTGGCATAGCTCCCAACTGTCCCTGATTTCAGTAGGCTGTCCCTGATTTGGAACAAAGTCCCCCTGTCCCTCTTTCCTCCTCATTTGTCCCTCATTTTGGTCTGATTTATATAGATGTATATAAAATGCACCACTTATCTTTTAAAAAAAGTGTTTTCCACTGCTAAATCTTTCATCCAATTTCTAAATTGATGCATTTGAAAATTCAAAAAAACTGAATAATGGAATAGTAGTGTTAAAAAAGCACCTGTGGGTTCAACCAATAATGTTTTTTTGCTACAATTCTCCTTTAAGGGGGTGTGGCAAGGGGGGTGTCCTATTCCTACATACTTTTGCTAATATGTGTCCCTCATTCCCATCTCAGAAAGTTGGGAGGTATGTACTGGCATCTCTGCAGATGTGCCGGCCACATGAATAGAGATACCACTGTCAATATTTCTGTCAGCAGTGGCGCCCCTCATAATGTGGCACCCCGGGCACATGTTCCCCCCCGCCCCCCAGTTTTGGCCCTGATCCTCCCTCTCACTCCCCCACAATTTTAAAATGATTCCTTATTCCTTTTTAATGCTGCATCACAGCATGTCCTTCTTTCTTGCCTAGGGGAGAATGACGTAGTGCCCCCCCATCAATGTCGATGTTTCCACAACACGCAAAAAAGTGCATCTCTTTTGCAGGCATGCAACCGTGCACACGCCAAAATGCATGCTAGCATAGTGCCGTGTGTTTTGGTGCAGTGCAACAACAAAAAAAAGGAATATGCACTTTTGTGTGACTTTTACATTGAGGCTGGGTTCACACTGATGCTGATGCGTGTCTGTTCACCGATTCAGGTGAGCATCAGGTCCGAATTTTTGCCTGAATTCGCACCTGAAACGGAGCTAAAGACGCACAGGACCCTTTTCCAATGCGAACCGCGGCCGTCCCGGAACTGTGTGAACCGGCTCCATTGAGAGCCGGTCACACTCTCCTGTAATGCGAATTGGATGAAGGGGAAACCCACATCCAATTCACATCAGTGTGAACCCAGCCTTAAGGCAGCCCATTAAAATGAATGAGCTGCCCTAAAGAAGACACAAAAAATTGCACAAAAAACGCATGCGTACTGTAGAACTTATATTAGATGTGAACGGAGCCTAACTATTCCCTTATCTGTCCTAATTTATTAAAAAATTATCAATAGATACACTTTAATTTCTCTGATACCTTTGGGATGTCTTTGTATCCTCTTGTGCTTTGCAACCTAAGCAGGTGCCCTCATCCCCCCCCCCCCGCCAACAGGTATTTCTACATATGAAGCTCTTACCTGTACAGAGTCTTGAAGCTTCTGAAATTTTCATAGCCTCCACTCTGTATTTATATGGGTGTTTGCTTTAAACATTTCCTCCCACACCAAATCCCCTCCTCAATGAGGGCGGGGAACCTGGTCTGACTTAACCCTAAAAATCCATCCAATGCCTAATTATCCTGGGGAGGGGGGAGGAGCTGTATATAGTCAGAAGATTGTAATTGAATTTTAGGATATACAAAGTTTATATTGTCAACCAGTTCAACAGAACTTTCAATATATTATAACAACGAGGTTATACATGTGCACATACAGTGCGTTGAAAAAGTATTCATACCCCTTGAAATTTTCCACATTTTGTCACGTTACAACCAAAAAACGTAAATGTATTTTATTGTGATTTTATGTGATGGAACAACACAAAGTGGCACAAATTTTTTATAAATAAGTATGTGAAAAGTGTGGGGGGGCATTTGTATGGCGCCCCCCGGAGTCAATACTTTGTAGAACCCCCTTTCTCTGCAATTACAGCTGCAAGTCTTTTTGGGGATGTCTCTACCAGCTTTGCACATCTAGAGAGGGACATTTTTGCCCATTCTTCTTTGTAAAATATCTCAAGCTCTGTCAGATTGGATGGAGAGCCTCTGTGAACAGCAATATTCAAGTCTTGCCACAGACTCTCAATTGGATTTAGGTCTGGACTGTGACTGGGCCATTCTAACACATGAATATGCTTTGATTTAAACCATTCCATTGTAGCTCTGGCTGTATGTTTTGGGTCGTTGTCCTGCTGGAAGGTGAACCCCCCCAGTCTCAAGTCTTTTGCAGACTCTAACAGGTTTTCTTCTAAGATTGTCCTGTATTTGGCTCCATACATCTTCCCTTCAACTCTGACCAGCTTCTCTGTCCCTACTGAAGAAAAGCATCCCCACACCATGATGCTGCCACCACCATGTTTCATGGTGGGAATGGTGTGCTCAGGGCAGGGCCATAGATCATTTTTTGTTCTGGGGGGGGGGGGGGGGTTCAGCAGTAGCTACTAAGTAAAAGTCTTTTTAAATAAAATAAATTGCCTGTAAAATGATAAAGCCTGGAAAAAGGAAAAACGATATGTGTTGCCCCTAGTAAGCAATTACATCCTAAATTCTATTTTATCAGGTCCTTTAGAAAATCAAACCTGTTTTAAGTTTTTTCCTTCTTACGGTTTTTATGAATGCTGCCCAGTAAAGTTGGCTATTGTCCATTCTAATGCCGCGTACACACGATCAGACTTTCCAACAACCAAAAAGTGGACTTTTGTCCTAAGGGTGTTGGCTCTAACTTGTCTTGCATACACACGGTCACACAAATGTTGGCCAACAATTACGAACATAGTGACGTACAAGATGTACGCCTATTAAAAAGGAAGTTCAACAGTCCTGCGCCACCCTTTGGGCTCCTTCTGCTAATCTCGTGTTTATCTCGTGTTAGTAGAAGTTTGGTCAGTGACGATTCGCACTTTTCAGCCTCGTGCTTTTCAGTTCGTTTCTGCTTTTCAGGTTGTGCTTGTCGGTTCGTATCTGTTTTTCAGTGCGTGCTTGTCAGGTCGTTTCTGTTTTTCAGTGCGTTCTATTTATAGTTCGCTTCTGATTTTCAGGGCGTTCTGTCAGTTCGTTCTGAGTAGCCGTTCGTTTACTAGCCATGTGGCGTTCTCGTCGGAGAGATCGTGCTGTTGTTGGGCTTGGAGTTATTGCTTTGACCCAAGTCCAGTCCATTAACAGGGGGAGGAGGAGTTCTTGGACCAAGAATTGGTTACTTAATCGTGACCAATTCTTTCATATGCCTTTGCTGCGGGAGCTCCAGACTATCTTCGGATGACGGACCCTTCTTTCACCGTCTATTGGGTTTGCTGTCCCCTTATATTACGAAGCAGGACACCTGAATGCGGCAAGCCATCTCTCCCAGGCAAAGGCTCGTCGCCACCTTGCGGTACTTGGCGACGGGGAGAAGTCTCCAGGACCTAAAGTTCACGACTGGGATCTCCCCCCAGGCTTATTCCAGAGACCTGTTCTGCCATCATTCAGGTCTATATTAAGGTAAGTTTTATCCTTTAACATCACATTCTATGTATTTAATGTTTGCTAATGTATTGTATTAGTTTCTTCATTCCATAATTACCATGATTGTAATATGCTGTGAATGTCCTCTTTGTCCTCATGCACGCTGTAAGCTTTTAATGCTTCTTTTTTGTCCATGCATATTTGCCTTTACTAACCCCCCCAGCATGCTATGCTGGGCCCATACACACCTAGCCTAGTAACTTAACTTAACAATTTGTGTTTAAATGTTATTGTTGTCCCTAAATTCAGGCAGAGTGCAAGAGGCTATTTTTTTGGGGCCCAAACTCATTTGGAACCCTCCCTCCCCCCCAACCACTAAGTCAACCGATACCAATACTCTATCTGCTGACTGTGCCAAACCCATACACACTATTACCTACCTCTTTTGTGGTCATATTTATGGATGAATTCACCAAAGCATGTAGTGCAAGTGCCTGCCTGAATAGTTTCAAATGGTACTGTTTAAAGTTTTGTTCTCCTATTATCTTGATAGGTAATTGCAGAATTTAAAAATGTGCTTTAATTTGGACAATGTGTATTCATATTTTTGGATTATGAAACTTCTTACCTGTCCAGTGCTCTGACAATAGTGTAAGCAATGAGGCGCTGGCCAAAGTACTACACATTATGTATGCATTCAGCTCTCAATGAAGTGGAGTGGGCCACCAGAGGGGGTCAGGAATCTGATAAGTTGACCTTATACTTTTGTCTTTAAATACTAATTTCAATAAATGTTATACTTATGTTGGCCAAGAAAGTTTGTGTCTAATCTGCTTGCAATGTTATGTGCAAAAGTACTAATAATTTTTTTCTTGTTTGACTCCACAGTGTCCTTCCAACCCACAGGAATGGCAGACTGTGGCTTCCCAGTTTCACCACCAGTGGGACTTTCCCAATTGTGGTGGTGCTATCGATGGGAAGCACGTACGGATCCTACCACCACCCAACTCGGGGTCGTACTACTATAATTACAAGGGGTTTAGTAGTATAGTGATGTTGGCGGTGGTGACGGCTAGGGATGAGCCGAACGCCCCCGGGTTCGGTTCGCACCAGAACCTTCGAACGGACCGAAAGTTCGCGCAAATTTTTTGAACCCTATTCGTTACAATGGACGCGAACGTTCGAAATCAAAATTGGTAATTACAACGGCCAAAATGCATGTAAAGCCCCATACACACGGTCGGACTTTTTCATGGATTCTGTCCGATCGGACAATGTTGTTGAAAAATCAGACCGTGTGTATGCACCATCGGACAGTGTACGTCGGATTGTCCGACGGACAAAGTCTTATCTCCTGCTGGATAGATTTGCCGACAACCCGGTCCGATCACACCAAATCCGATCGTGTGTACGGTTGTCCGACCGGACAAAGTGCTACGCATGCTCAGATCACATTACAAGACCAAAGCTATTGGCTACTAGCCTCTACGTAGTCCCGTCGTAGGCAACAAACGTCACCACGTTCAGAATGATCGGATTTTCCGACAACTTTGTCCGACCGTGTGTACGCAAAACCAACATCAGACAAAGTATGACGGACAGGATCCGACCGACCTGGTCCGCGGATTGTCCGACCGTGTGTATGGGGCTTTAATGTCATAAAACAGGTTTGGGGACCCGGGTCCTGCCCCAGGGGACATATATCAATGCAAAAAGAACTTTTAAAAACTAATGTTTTTTCGGGAGCAGTCATTTTAATGATGCATAAAGTGAAAAAAAAAAAGTGAAATATTCCTTTAAATATGGTACCTGGGGGGTGTCTAAAGTATGCCTGTGAAGTGGCATGTGTTTCCCGTGTTTAGAACTGGCCCTGCACAAAATGACATTTGTAAAGGAAAAAAAGAAGCCATTTAAAACCACTTGCGGCTTTAATGTCATGTCTTGTCCTGGCCATATGGCTGAAAATCCTTGAGAAAAATGGCATGGCTACCCCATCACCCCCCTCCCCCCACCCCAGCCCCTTTGGGTCTTGTATGGATATTAAGGGGGACCCCGCACCCAAAATAAAACCCTATACCTACAACCCTATATACTCTGAACAGCAGTATATAGGCGGTGCAAACAAGACACGGACTGTAGGTTTGTTCTTAAGTAGAATCTGAACAGGTACATTATGAAGTGTAGCTCCATCCCAAAAAAATCTATTTTTAAGCTTTTTGGAGAACATAAGTAGGGGTTATCACCCTTGTAACATTTGCTGTCTTTGCACATCTGTTCAGAACATTTCACCTCACTTTCCGTCCCAATGACAAATGTTTTTGGAAAAGTGGGGTTCTAATTGAAACAAGGATTGGTGATAAAGCATCAGTAGAGAGGAGATACCTTTTTCCCAAATTAAATCTAACATGATAGAATTTCCCTTCCTAGGGGTAGATTTCCTCTCACTTCCTGTTTTCTCCTTTCGTTTGCAAGTAGGAGTCGTTTGTAAGTTGGATGTTTGAAAGTAGGGGTATTCCTGCCGTATATACTCTGCAGAAATTTGCCCCATTAGATGTTGGTGTAGCCACAACACTGTAAGCCCTCACAGTTACTCTTGGTGGGCACAGGAATTGGCCCTGCTGTGAATTATTAGATCAAGATTTGTAATTGCATGCACCTGTTGAACAGGGCAGAAAAATTGGGCCTTTGGTGGTGGTGTGGTGGTGGACGGTGTTGCCACAAGACTGTAAGCCCTCACAGTTACTCTTGGTGGGCGCAGGAATGGGCCCTGCTGTGAGTTATTAGATCAAGATTTGTAATTGCATGCACCTGTTGAACAGGGCAGAAAAATTGGGCCTTTGGTGGTGGTGGTGGACGGTGTTGCCACAAGACTGTAAGCCCTCACAGTTACTCTTGGTGGGCGCAGGAATGGGTCCTGCTGTGAGTTATTAGATCAAGATTTGTAATTGCATGCACCTGTTGAACAGGGCAGAAAAATTGGGCCTTTGGTGGTGGTGGTGGACGGTGTTGCCACAAGACTGTAAGCCCTCACAGTTACTCTTGGTGGGAGCAGGAATGGGCCCTGCTGTGAGTTATTAGATCAAGATTTGTAATTGCATGCACCTGTTGAACAGGGCAGAAAAATTGGGCCTTTGGTGGTGGTGGTGGACGGTGTTGCCACAAGACTGTAAGCCCTCACAGTTACTCTTGGTGGACGCAGGAATGGGCCCTGCTGTGAACTGTTAGATCAAGATTTGTAATTACATGCCCCTGTTAAACAGGGGCTGAAAAATTGTGCCTTAGGCACTGGTGCTGGTGCCACAACACTGCAACCCCTCACAGATACTGTACTTGGAGCACAGCAGTCAGACCTGTTGCGAAGCATTGCTTAAAAAATTGTAATTACACGCCCCTGTTAAACAGGGGCTGAAAAATTGTGCCTTAGGCAACGGTGCTGGTGCCACAACACTTCAACCCCTCACAGATACTGTACTTGGAGCACAGCAGACAGACCTGTTGCAAAGCATTTTTTTTTTAAATTGTAATTACATGCCCCTGTTATACAGGGGCTGAAATATTGTGCCTTAGGCACTGGTGTGGTGGCACCCAGAAAATAAAATGTTCTTCCAAGCTATCAAGGAATGGATCATTGAGGAGGAGGAAGAGGATAGTCAGTGAACATAACAGGACAGTCACTCAGCATCAGCATAGGCAGTCTTGAAGGGATGTGACATTATAAATTATTCAGTTATATCCGCTTCAGGTGCCTGGTAGCTGGTGGTGATCCAAGACTGATTCATCTTTATGAAGGTCAGTCGATCAACCGAGTCGGTGGACAGGCGCACCCTGTGATCGGTGACAAATCCTCCAGCAGCACTGAATGTGCGTTCAGGAAGAACGCTGGATGCAGGACAGGCCAGTAGCTCAATTGCATACTGTGCAAGTTCTGGCCAGTGATCCATCCTCAAGACTCAGTAAGCCAGAGGATTTTCGGTGGGAAAGGTGTCCAAGTCTGACCTTGCCCCTAGGTATTCCTGCACCATGTATATCAGACGCTGGCGATGGTTGCTGGAACCGATCATACCTTGGGCTGCGGACTAAAAAATTGTCTGAACGCATCAGTCAGACGTCCACCTTGGACCACCGCTCCTTCTGCTACTGACCGAAGCCTCAGCAACTCGTCGTCCAGGACCAGGAGTTTGTAACCTCCCAGTTTCTGGGAACGCGTTGCACAGACCTTTCTGCAAGGCCTCCCTGAGATGTCTCATCCTCTGCTCCCTCTGCGACGGCAAGATAAGGTCCGCAACCTTACCCTTGTACCGTGGATCAAGGAGAGTGGCCAGCCAGTAATGGTCCCTCTCCTTGATCCAAAGAATACGAGGATCCTTCCGCAGGCTTTGCAGGATCAGGGAGGCCATGCAACGTAGGTTAGCTGAGGCATTCGGTCCGGAGTCTTCTGGGTCACTGAGGATGACATGATCGCCAGCCACCTCCTCGCAGCCACGTACAAGTCCACTGGTTTGTTGGGACTGTACATCATCCCTAAAAGACTGCTGCTGCTGATGCTGAGTGCCAGGCTCCACCTCCATGCTCACACAATCCTCCTCCTCCACCTCCTCATCCTCTTCCTGTGTGATGGGTGGGACAGAAGGAACACTGTCTGGATAAAGGGGGCCTTGAGAGGCAAGGAAGTCCTTGGAGGCGTGGTGGCGGAACAACCTCCAACACTACTGCACCTTGTCCTGCATCCCTCCCAGCTGCCAAAAGAGTGACCCAATGGGCCGTGAAAGACAGATAACGTCCCTGTCCATGCCTGCTGAACCATGAGTCAGCGGTAATATGCACCTTACCACTGACCGCCCTGTCCAGCGAGGCATTACCATTGCCTTCCACATGCCGGTAGAGAGCCGGAATCGCCTTCCATGAGAAAAAGTGGCGTTTGGGAACCTGCCACTGAGGAACCGCACATTGAACAAACTCACGGAAGGGGCCGAGTCTACCAACTGAAAAGGCAGCAGTTGAAGTGCTAGCAATTTAGCCAAGCTAGCATTCAACCGCTGGGCATGTGGATGGCTGGGAGTAAACTTCTTTCGACGGTCCAGCAGCTGGGGCAGGGAAATTTGCCTGCTACAATCGGACGTCGGTGTACTGCAAGTACTTGGTTGTGACACACCTAAATCTACACCTTCAGTCCTCTCAGAGCAGCTTTCAGAGAGGACTGAAGATATAGTGGGGTTGGAGATCCCAGCTGATGAGGAGCAAGGAGAGGTCCGCTTTGTTCTTTGATGTGGGTCTTTAATGTGCGCTTGCCAACGAGCTGCATGGCAGGTCGACATATGTCTGGTCATGCTTGTGGTGCCCAAGCTGCTGATGTTTTGGCCACGCGAGATACGCTTGAGACAAATATTGCAAATAGCAGTGGTGCGATCTGATGTACTCGTCTCAAAAAAGGCCCACACCAAAGAACTTTTGTGATAACGTGCAGAGGCAGCGCCCTGCACAGGCGGAGCTCTGCGGTGCGATTCAGTTGGTGTGCTGGCTTCTAGCTGGCCTCCGGAGGGCATCCTGCCTCATTGGACATGTGCCGCCGCATCCTCCTCCTCCTCCTCCTCCTCTCTCCCTTCAGGCACCCACGTGGAGTCAGTGACCTCATCATCCCCTCCCTCTTCACCACTAGAGCAAACCTGGCAGTAAGCTGCAGCTGGTGGAACATGACTGCCAGATTGCTGTCCTTCAGCATCCCCTCTCTCTGCGCGCACACTACTGCCTTCCTCAAGCTGGGTATCATCATCCGAGCCTCCAAATCGTTGGGCATCCTCCTGGAGCATGTACCCAACACTGTGCTCAAACAGTTCGGGGGACTCCTCAGGAGGACATGGTGGGTCTAGAGAAGGGGTGCCTGATGATGCCATTGAGTACGCATTGGCAGCTGCTCTGCCAGTACCCTGAGCCTTGGTGAGAGAGGATGAGGAGGATGAGGAGGGCTTGGTCATCCATTCTACCAAGCCTTCGGCATGATGCGGCTCAACATGTCCAGCTGCCGAAAACAAAGACAAGCGTGTCCCATGGCCACGTGCTGATGACGATGCACGACCACATCCACGACCAGCACTGTTGTCTCTAGAAACAGAGCCTGCTTGCCCTGTGTTCTTGCCCCGGGACTGTCTGCCTCTCCTTGGCGGTCTTCCAGCCATTGTAGTGGGTAGTGTATATTGTGCTGGAGTCACACAGCACACAAACTAACTCCTGCAGATGGATGCCTTAGATGACAGCAACAGGGCCCTATGGCAGATAGAGGCTGCCTTAGATGACAAGAACTGGGCTGACACACACACACACTAGCTCCTATGTGTGCTGACACACACACACACACTAGCTCCTATGTGTGCTGACATAAACACACTATAGCTCCTATGTGTGCTGACAACACACTATAGCTCCTATGTGTGCTGACAACACACTATAGCTCCTATGTGTGCTGACAACACACTATAGCTCCTATGTGTGCTGACAACACACTATAGCTCCTATGTGTGCTGACAAAAAAATATAGCTCCTATGTGTGCTGACACAAACACACTATAGCTCCTATGTGTGCTGACACAAACACACTATAGCTCCTATGTGTGCTGACAACATACTATAGCTCCTATGTGAGCTGACACAAACACACTATAGCTCCTTTGTGTGCTGACAACACACTATAGCTCCTATGTGTGCTGACAACACACTATAGCTCCTATGTGTGCTGACACAAACACACTATAGCTCCTATGTGTTCTGACAAAAAAATATAGCTCCTATGTGTGCTCACAACACATTATAGCTCCTATGTGTGCTGACACAAACACACTATAGCTCCTTTGTGTGCTGACAACACACTATAGCTCCTATGTGTGCTGACAACACACTATAGCTCCAATGTGTTCTGACACAAACACACTATAGCTCCTATGTGTGCTGACAACACACTATAGCTCCTATGTGTGCTGACAAAAAAATATAGCTCCTATGTGTGCTCACAACACACTATAGCTCCTATGTGTGCTGACACAAACACACTATAGCTCCTATGTGTGCTGACAACACACTATAGCTCCTATGTGTGCTGACAACACACTATAGCTCCTATGTGTGCTGACAAAAAAATATAGCTCCTATGTGTGCTCACAACACACTATAGCTCCTATGTGTGCTGACACAAACACACTATAGCTCCTATGTGTGCTGACAACACACTATAGCTCCTATGTGTGCTGACAAAAAAATATAGCTCCTATGTGTGCTCACAACACACTATAGCTCCTATGTGTGCTGACACAAACACACTATAGCTCCTATGTGTGCTGACAACACACTATAGCTCCTATGTGTGCTGACAACACACTATAGCTCCTATGTGTGCTGACAAAAAAATATAGATCCTATGTGTGCTCACAACACACTATAGCTCCTATGTGTGCTGACACAAACACACTATAGCTCCTATGTGTGCTGACAACACACTATATCTCCCTTGTGTGCTGACAAAAAAATATAGCTCCTATGTGTGCTCACAACACACTATAGGTCCTATGTGTGCTGACACAAACACACTATAGCTCCTATGTGTGCTCACACAAACACACTATAGCTCCTATGTGTGCTTACAACACACTATAGCTCCTATGTGTGCTGACAAAAAAATATAGCTCATATGTGTGCTCACAACACACTATAGGTCCTATGTGTGCTGACACAAACACACTATAGCTCCTATGTGTGCTGACACAAACACACTATAGCTCCTATGTGTGCTGACAACACACTATAGCTCCTATGTGTGCTGACAAAAAAATATAGCTCCTATGTGTGCTCACAACACACTATAGGTCCTATGTGTGCTGACACAACCACACTATAGCTCCTATGTGTGCTGACAACACACTATATCTCCTATGTGTGCTGACAAAAAATTATAGCTCCTATGTGTGCTCACAACACACTATAGGTCCTATGTGTGCTGACACAAACACACTATAGGTCCTATGTGTGCTGACACAAACACACTATAGCTCCTATGTGTGCTGACAACACACTATATCTCCTATGTGTGCTGACAAAAAAATATAGCTCCTATGTGTGCTCACAACACACTATAGGTCCTATGTGTGCTGACACAAACACACTATAGGTCCTATGTGTGCTGACACAAACACACTATAGCTCCTATGTGTGCTGACAACACACTATATCTCCTATGTGTGCTGACAAAAAAAATATAGCTCCTATGTGTGCTCACAACACACTATAGGTCCTATGTGTGCTGACACAAACACACTATAGGTCCTATGTGTGCTGACACAAACACACTATAGCTCCTATGTGTGCTGACAACACACACACTAGCTCCTATGTGTGCTGACACAAACACAATATGGCTCCTATAAATCCCTGCCTGCCTGCCTGGGATGGGACAGAAGGTTGGGACAGAAAGTTAGGGTGCAATGCTGTTCTAACAGCACTGCAATGGGTGCTACTGCAATGCTGTACTAACAGCACGCACACACCAGACTAATCCCCAGCAGCAGATAATGTCACACTCAGCAGTGCAATCAGCAGAAATGATCAGTAATAGTATTGAAAGAATCAGCAATGGTTTAGCAATGAATGAATCAATCAGCAGACTGCCTATTCACTCTTCTCAAAGCCGGAACACATGTGCACTGGGGCGACGGCGTGGCGGCCTTTTATACATTGGGGCGTGTACTAAAGCCCCTGAGCATTAATTGGCTACAGGCGTCCTGCCTGTAGCCAATTATTGCTCTCCTCGCTGCCGGCGCTGTGATTGGCCAAGCATGCGGGTCACAGTGCATGCTTGGCCAATCATCAGCCAGCAATGCACTGCACCGGCCGCAATGCATTGCGGGCCGCTCGCATCACACGAATGTGATGCGAAAGGCCCAAATAGTTCTGGGCTCGCCGAGCGGGCGAACGCCCGGTGCTCGATTTGAACGTGGGTTCGAATCGAACACCGGGCCCATCCCTAGTGACGGCTAATCATGAATTCATCTACCTGGACGCTGAGAAGAACGGCTGTATCTCTGACGGAGGAGTGATCACCTAAACTGAGTTTTAGCGGTGTCTACCAAATGGCACCTTGGGGCTGCCACCTCCGGAGGAGAATGTTGAGGGCCTGAATTTCATGTTTGTGGTAGATGAGGCCTTTGCTGTGGAGAAACATCTGATGAGGCGGTTCCCCTTGAGGAACATGACCCCAGAGCAGAGGATTTTTAATTACCGGCTGGCCCGTGCCAGAAGAGTGGTGGAGAATGCCTTTGGCATAATGGCCAGCCGGTTCAGGCTCCTCCTTACGTCCATCAACCTGGCCGAATACAAACTTAACCATGTTGTGTTGAGCTGCTGCATTCTGCATAACTACCTACGAAAGAATCCAGCCAGCTATCTGGCCTCAGTTGCGACTGAGGCCGACTTTTCTGTAGCCATGACGGCGCTTGAACGTGTCCGTCCTAGCTTGCCCCCCCCAAAGCTCCCGCAAAGTCAGGCAAAACTATGTAGATTACTTTGTGGGTAGGGGGGCAATTGATTTCCAACAAAATCTAGCGGATGTTTAATTAACAATTTTTGAAAAACGAAACTCATATTTCATTTGAATTACTGTTTGTGTAGTGCAAACATAACCTATTTGATACATGAGGCGACAATCTCTTCTTCAGCTAACTATTATGTGGTGCTGTGGGTCTGCTACACACACACAATGTTATTGTTGTTAATGTATGTAATGCATTAATGATAAAAATATTCATCCTTTTCAACTCATAGTTACATAGTTAGTAAGGTTGAATAAAGACACAAGTCCAACCTGTGAGTGCATGTCTACAATTGTCCCTATCCCTGTACATTGTGTCTCATTAATGCTCCACTATTATATATTTAAAGAACCCACATAGGGCCGTCAATTTACGCAGTGCTCCACACATACATCGCACACTTACATCGGTCCCTACCCTCAAGGAGCCCACAATCCAAGGTCCCCATTCATAAACTAGGGCCAATTTTGGACAGAAGCCAATTAACCTACCAGCATGTCTTTGAAGTGTGGGAGGAAACCGGAGTACCCAGAGCAAACCCATACAGGCACAGGGAGAACATGCAAACTCCAGGCAGGTAGTGTCGGGGTTGTGATTCGAACCAGTGACCCATTTTACTGCTAGGTGAGAGTGTTACCCACTACACCACAGTGTCGTCCATGAATTAATTGCTTGGAGTCCCTAAAATGGCCTGATTTTGGCACATTTTACAGCACAGTGGGGGTTATTTAATAAAGGCAAATCCACTTTGCATTACAAGTGCACTGAGAGTGCAATGTAGTGCAAAGTGGATTTGTTTTTAGTCACTGTAACTACACCAACTTAACAAATAAACTGGTATTAAGCATTGAAATAAGAAGCCACGCATTGTTGAGTATAAAACATTTTACTCCAAGCACATTCACATATGTGTTATAAACGGTTTAGGAACAAACCAACATCTTGGTGTATAACATGTATGTTTGACATAAATTTGCCTTTTTTGGGGCTAAACATTCACATCCCCAACTCGGGAACTTACAAAGTTCGACTTTGCTAAAGTGAAGGCCATATGAGACATTAGTATGTCAAAACTGTGTTGATCTTGCCTTCATCAGATGGGGTGATCTCACCTCTCTAAAAGCCAAATTTGGAAGATGCACACAAATTGGGACTCAGAATTTGGATTTCCCTCATGATCCCATGCCTAAATTGTGTGTCTTTTCCTTACATCTATTTTGCAAAAGCCACAAAACACACAGTGGGGGAGATTTACTAATACCGGTGCACACAGAATCTGGTGCAGCTGTGCATGGTAACCAATCAGCTTCCAGGTTTTATTGTCCAAACTTAAAGAGGGAGTCCGGCGAAAATTTTTTTTTTAAAAGTCAGCAGCTACAAATACTGCAGCTGCTGACTTTTAAAATAATGACACTCACCTGTCACAGGGTCCAGCGACGCCGGCACCCGAGGCCGAACCGTCCCTCGGTCCTCGGATGCTGCCGCCGCCATCTTGGGTATGGGAATCAGGAAATGAAGCCTTGCGGCTTCACTTCCCCGTTCCCTATTGCGCATGCGCGAGTCACGCAATGCAATAGGAATGCTCCGCGCTGTCTCTGGGACCCGTGTGTGTCGGGACGGGGAGTGGCGTTTGAACATTGAACAAGCTGAAGTCAGAAGCGGACTGGCTACAATGCTGATACTGAGTGCACCAGTTTTAGTAAATCTCCGCCCAGTGTGTCAACGTGCTATCTCCCATCATGGGATACCAATGTATGCATTTTGTGGGTGCAACCCCTTCCTCCAAACTAAAGTAGGTGAGAGAGGAAGGAGTTGCACCCCCGAAAGACGTCCATTGATCCCCCATGATGGAAGCTAGCACATGTTGACACACTGGGGTTTATTTCAGAAAGGACAATCCACTTCCCCTACAAATGCACTTTGCATTGCACTTGTAGTGCAAAGTGGTTTTGCCTTTTTTAAATAAGCCCCAGTGTGTCAACGTGTGCTAGCTCCCATCATGGGGATCAATGGATGTGTTTCGGGGGTGCAACCCCTTCATCTCACCTACTTTAGTTTGGAGGAAGGGGTTGCACCCACAAAACGCGTACATTGATATCCCATGATGGGAGATAGCACGTTGATAGCACGTTGATATCCCATGATGGGAGAAAGCACATGTTGACCACTGTGTGCATCTTCAAAATTTGGCTTTGTAATTCATTTAAAACTGTAAAAGCACGTACAACATAACGACAACTTTACAAATTTTTTTGGGTTTAGATTTTGCCTAAAATATCTATGATGTTGCTCAGTCTTTTTTGAACATCATGGATGTTTTGTTTCATCTTTTCCAAATCACGATTGCACACCATGATCTCACTGATCAGGATTTGTGCACCTGCACTGCTGAAATTAGTTTCTTCTTCCACAACATCCACATCACCTAAAAATAAAAAAACACACCATGTATTATAAATATGCAGGCATCCATATATTACCTGAAGCTGTGGTCACAGACACTGAGCTGTTGTCGACACCATTTCTACCACTTCACCCAGCACTTCCTGAACATATGCATACACATCTTTAGGGTGTGTGGTGAGTTGCCTTACTTCATTTGGTGTGGGGTTACTGGTGTCCTCAGATGTCCCTATTCTTTTCTCCCCTATGTGAATACAAAAAAGGTATACTTAGCAGACAGATATGTTAAGCAAGAAATAGTAATATGAAACATTGCTTGGAAGTGTCTTCCAATTGTCTGTTTTGGCAGAGTTCCAAGCTGAATACAAGATTTTTTTCACTTTCGAATGCCAGAATACTTACCTGTTTTGTGCAAGTTTCACACATGGAGAGACCCCTAGTATCCACTGGAGCACCTGTGTGGGACACCATAGCAAGGGTGTTATGGTGTCCCACACTAGTGCTCCTGCGTCCAGATGTGTAAACAGCTGCTGAGTGTTTTCTCCTGACACTGAATAAAGTTGTAATTTCATTATAGATTTAAACACATCTAGACAACAATGTAATAAACTTATTTTACCGTATATACTTGAGTATAAGCCGAATTTTTCAGCACATTTTTTTGTGCTGATAATGCCCCCCTGGCTTATACTAGAGTAAAGCGCTTTTCTGCAGCAGAAAATTAAATTTTCTGACCCGACTTTGCTAGGTTGGTGCTAGGAACCCCAAATTTGGTGTGCAAACCCAGTGGAACTAGCACTACAAAATATACAAGATGGGGTTCCTAGCACCAAGTGGCCCCAAGATACGGGGCACCATAGTTGGTTCGAAAAATTTCATTCTCTGCTGCAGAAAAGTGCTTGACATTTTCCGAACCAACTTTGGGGCCCCGTATCTCTGGGTCACTTAGTGCTAGAAACCCCTGTTGTAGTGCTAGTTCCACTGGGTTTGCACACCAAATTTGGGGTTCCTAGCACCAAGTGACCCCGAGATACGAGGCCCCAAAGTCGGTCAACTGTGTCCATCTGCAGCAATTTCATTTCGGGACCCTTTGGGTCCAGAGACTCCAAGTTTTGGCTGCAGTTAGGGGGCATCTAGGAACCCTTAACTACCAAGTTTGAAGTTCAGGGGACCTATGGCTGCAAATGGGCACAGTGATGCATGCAAATGGGCACAGTGAGGCAGCAAATGGGCATTGTTGACCCTCTTTTCCACTTACAGTAGCTGCGCATTTCTCACCCTAGGCTTAGGAAACAAAGCAAATTGGACATAATGTCACACAAAGCTCCAAAAATGAGCTGGTTAAAATTCTTGGCACCCTTAACTTAATATTTGGTTGCATACCCTTTGGAAAAAATAACTGAAATCAGTCGCTTCCTATAACCATCAATACGCTTCTTACACCTCTCACCCAGAATTCTGGACCACTCTTCCTTTGCAAACTGCTCCAGGTCTCTCTTATTGGAAGGGCGCCTTTTCCCAACAGCAATTTTAAGATCTCTCCACAGGTGTTTAATGGGATTTAGATCTGGACTCATTGCTGACGACTTTAGAACTCTCCAGCGCTTTGTTGCCATCCATTTATGGGTGCTTTTTGATGTATGTTTGGGGTCATTGTCCTGCTGGAAGACCCAAGATCTCGGACGCAAACCCAGCTTTCTGACACTGGGCTCTACAGTGCAACCCAAAAGCCTTTGGTAATCCTTAGATTTCATGATGCCTTGCACACATTCAAGGCACCCAGTGCCAGAGGCAGCAAAACAACCCCAAAACATCATTGAACCTCCACTATATTTCACTGTAGGTACTGTGTTCTTTTCTTTGTAGGCCTCATTCCGTTTTCGGTAAACAGTAGAATGATGTGCTTTACCAAAAAGCTCTATCTTGGTTTCATCTGTCCACAAGACATTTTTCCCAGGATTGCTTTTTATGTCTCTGTGTCAGCAGTGGGGTCCTCCTGGGTCTCCTGCCATAGCGTTTCATTTCATTTAAATGTCGACGGATAGTTCGCACTGACACTGATGCTCCCTGAGCCTGCAGGACAGCTTGAATTTCTTTGGAACTTGTTTGGGGCTGCTTATCCACCATCCGGACTATCCTGCGTTGCAACCTTTCATCAATTTGTCTCTTCTGTCCACGCCCAGAGAGATTAGCTACAGTGCCATGGGTTGCAAACTTCTTGATAATGTTGCGCACTGTGGACAAAGGCAAATCTAGATCTCTGGAGATGGACTTGTAACGTTGAGATTGTTGATATTTTTCCACAATTTTGGTTCTCAAGTCCTCAGACAGTTCTCGTATCCTCTTTCTGTTGTCCATGCTTAGTGTGGCACACACAGACACACAATGCAAAGACTAAGTGAACTTCTCTCTTTTGTATGTGCTTTCAGGTGTAATTTTTATATTGCCCACACCTGTTACTTGCCCCAGGTGAGTTTAAAGGAGCATCACATGCTTGAAACAATCTTATTTATCCACAATTTTGAAAGGGTGCCAAGAATTTTGACCAGACCATTTTTGGAGTTTTATGTGACATTATGTCCAATTTGCCTTTTTTCCTCCCTTTTTTTGTTTTGTTCCAATACACACAAAGAGAATAAACATATTAGCAATAGCAAAACATGTGTTACTGCAATACTTTTCTGTGAGAAATACTTGATTTTCTGGAAAAATTTATGGGGTGCCAACAATTTCTCCTCCTGGATCTGGACTGCCTTGCTCCGGGCTTTCGTCATTGCTGATAGCAGCACACAAGCTGTGTCTCTGCCATGTGCTCTCCCACTGCCCGGAAAAAGAAGAGGCGGGGAATACACTAGAAAGAAAGACAGGGGCGGAGTTTCACGCATGCGCAGTGTATATAAAGCATAACAAGCGGGCAATGTAACGGACGTACATATGATCTGGAGAACGGAGGATCGTTATTGCCAATCGTTCAAACAAAGGTACAATTGTAACTTGGGGCATCAGTGGTTAGTGGCCTATACTGCTTATAGATTGAGGCCTATATTGGGACAAGATTAGGAGAGTTTAGCCTGACATTAGGGTTTGTCTTGTGTTAATAGATAAAATGGTTGATAAATTTACAGCCCCTGATTTCCTGACAAACTTTATCGACAAATACAGAGAGCTGCCATGTCTCTGACAAGTACAATGCAAGTACAATGCAGCGATGGAGAAACTGTTGGAATTAGTGAAACCTGTGTATCCCACGGCAGACATCACCTATTTGAAGGCCAAAATTGGTAGCCTGAGGAGCACATATAATAGGGAGCGCAAGAAAGTCCAGGATTCCCAGAGATCTACTACAGTAGTGGTACTACAACAGCCTGCGTTTTTTGTCCGACCAGACGAACCCCAGGCCATCGCTCTCAACACTTCCTTCAACATGAGCTGAGGCTCCTGAGGTCCAACCTGGCCCTTCCACCCAGGAAGAAGATATGGAGGAGCCCAGCTTGACCCAGGTATAGCATTGTTGAACATATTTCTTGGCAAAAATTGAATGATGTTAACTAGATGTTATTGATGACAAATATCTGATTAAACAAAGTGGTTTACATATCAATAGACAGTAGTAGCCAAACATGATTGGGACAAGAATGAAAAATGCTGGGGTCAGAATGATAGTCTTTTCTATTTGTTAACATTCAATTTGTAACAGTCATGAGCTCAAATTGTGTGTGACTGATGACCAAAAACCTAAAACTATGTACCATTCTCATACACGGGTAAGTCTCAGCCTCAGCCAAGAGGAGGCCGTGGAGGCCGTGGCAAGCAGCCTGACTGAATCGCAGGTTCCTCCCCTCCGCCCTCCAACCAAAAGGACCAGGAAGGCAGGGAACCTGGAGGAGGCCAAGGCTGCTTTCCTTCAACATGCTACTGTGGCTATTAGCATGACCCCTGATGGCCAGGAGGCTTTGGAGGCATCACAGCCAATAAATTAAAGCAGATGGAGGAGGACCAGCATACTATATGTGAGGAGATAATTCTGCAGGTCCTAAACAAAGGGACGAGGGGCAAACTCACCCGTCAAACACACCTCTGTGAGTTGGACCATGCTCCTCCACCACCAACACAGCTACCCCACCCACCACAGCAGCATGGAAGAAAGCGTGGAAGGAAGTGTTGAGAGTGATGGCCTGGGTTTGGTGTGGTCGGGCAAAAAACGCAGGCTGTTGGAAGACCAAAGCCTCGGATATATATGTCATCTGCTGCTGCTCCTGATCTCTCTGAGTCCTGGACCGTATTGTGCTCCCTATTAAATGAACTCCTCAGTTTACCCATTTGGACAGTTAAATAATTGATGTCTGCCCTGGGTACAAAGGCTTCACCAATGCCAACTGTTTCTCCATCGTTGCCTTCCTCTTTATTTTGTTATGACCTTGTGCTCCCTATTAAATAAAAAATGTGGGTTTTGACAAATACTTGGTTATGTGTTTTACTTCAAAAAGGAAGTTTGTTTGTGAGTAGGCAGGTACATAACAAAGGACACCAACATAGTTATATCTTTGAGGTTAAAAAAATACAAGATAATAATGGTGTTGTGGTAACTTGACACACAAAACGAAAGAAAAATGATTCTGGAGATCAATAGAAAAAAATATATTATTCTGGAGATCACTAGAAAAAAAAAAGAAATACGTTTGTCAGAACTCTGTGAATATCAGCAGCAAAACAACTTCATTATTATACCATTATAAAGGAAAAGAGAATGCGCTGCATTGAGAGATTTCATAATTTGCCGCGTCATGAATCTGATGTCTCCATTACGAGTGCTAGTTTTACAAGACCGAGTGATTCCGGCTCGTCCTTGATTTTGAGCGTGCGTGTTTGTACTTTGGACTTTTGTTTGGTGGACTTGTGTACACACGATCGGAAAGTCCGACAACAAACATTTGTTGGTGGAAAATTTGAGAACCTGCTAGCCAACATTTGTTGGCGGAAAGTCCAACAACAATTGTCCGATTGAGCATACACACGGTCAGACTTTCCGCCAACAAGCTCACATCCAACATTTCCCATCGGAAAATCCAATCGTGTGTACGCTGCATTAGAGTTCCATGATGTAATCTTGTTGGACCAAGGGAAGGGTGTCACTTTTTGACAAATAATGCCTCACTGCAGCGAAACCCAAATAATGGGGAATGTAGGTATACAAAACTGCAACGTGTGCTGTTACAAGCAAATAATCCTCTCTAATAATCTAATAGTATCCTTAGTGTCCTTCAGATATGTAGGAACCGATTTCACAAGGGGTTGTAGATGGAAATCTAGGTATCGCCCTATACGAGATGTGACAAATTGACACTGTTTTACAAGCTGTACACTCACTACTTTACATTGTAGCAAAGTGTAATTTCTTCAGTGTTGTCACATGAAAAGATAGAATAAAATATTTACAAAAATATGAGGGGTGTACTGACTTTTGTGAGATACTGTATATATATATATAGAGAGAGAGAGAGAATATCCTACAAAAAGTTAACAGTATCAAAGGCCACTAATGCCATGTACACACGGCCGGACTTTTCGACAGCAAAGGTGTGTGGGCTTCATCGGACCTTCAGCGGACCTTTTCTGCCGAAAATCAGACGGACTTTAGATTTAGAACATGTTTCAAATCTTTCCGACGGACTCGAGTACGGTCGAAAAATCCGTTCGTCTGTATGCTAGTCCGACGGACGAAAACCGACGCTAGGGCAGCTATTGGCTACTGGCTATGAACTTCCTTATTTTAGTCCGGTTGTACGTCATCACGGTTGAATCCGTCGGACTTTGGTGGGATTGTGTGTAGACAAGTCTGATTCGACGGAAGTCCGTCAAAACTCTGTCGAAAAGTCAGACGGAATACAGTCCGTCAAAGTCCAGTCGTGTGTACACGGCATAAGAGGTTTAGTAGTATGAGTAATGCGGTGTACACACGCTCGGACTTTCCGGCGGGATTGTCCGCCGGACCTAGTCCAGCGGACAAACCGCCGGACTTTCCAGCGGAGGTCCGCCGGACTTTCCGAGCATGTGGACTTGCCCACACACGTCCGGACTTTTCCGGCGGACAATCCGCGGGAAAAAAGTCTGCGGGACTTTTGAAACGAACGGATTTGCCCACACACGATCGGAAAGTCCGTTCAGAACGTGACTGCAGGTAGACGGGACTAGCGAAGGCAGTGAATGCCGCCGTGCTAGCCCCGTCACCTGGCATGGATTTAAAGGGGAAACCCTACGCCGAAAAAACAGCGTGGGGGTCCCCCCCAAATCCATCTCAGACCCTTATCCGAGCGCGCAGCCCGGCCGGCCAGGAAAGGGGGTGGGGACGAGCAAGCACCCCCCCCTCCTGAGCCGTACCAGGCCGTGTGCCATCAACATGGGGGGTGCCCTGGGGAAAGGGGGGCCATGCGGCCCCCCCACCCCAAAGCACCTTGTCCCCATGTTGATGAGGACAAGGGCCTCTTCCCGACAACCCTGGCCATTGGTTGTCGGGGTCTGCGGGCGGGGGGCTTATCGGAATCCGGGAGCCCCCTTTAATAAGGGGGCCCCCAGATCCCGGCCCCCCACCCGATGTACCCCTACCCATTCACCTAAGGTGTAAAAGTGTAAATAAAAAAAACACACAATTTTTTTAAATATTTTATTGCACAGCTCCGGGGGTCTTCTCGCCGGACTCCTCCGCTCTTTTACCTAGCAGAGGAGCCCGGCTTCCTTCTTCGTCGCCGCCGTCATTGTCTGGTGGTCTCGTTCCGCCTTCGGGGGTCTTTTCTGTTCTTGCCGCTGTCGCCGCCTTCTTCTTCTGATGTTGACTCATCGCTCTTTCTGGCCAGAATGGCATAGACACGCGGTGTTGTGACTTATATAGGGACAAGGGGCGGGGGAAGAAGAAGAACAAGAACAAGAACAGAAGAGACCCCCGAAGGCAAAACGAGACCCCCAGACGACGACGGCAGCAACGAAGAAGAAAGCCAGGCTCCTCCGCTAGGTAAAAGAGCGGAGGAGTCCGGCGAGAAGACCCCCCAAGATGGAAGAAGACCCCCGGAGCTGTGCAATAAAATATTTTAAAAAATTGTGTGTTTTTTTTTATTTACACTTTTACACCTTAGGTGAATGGGTAGGGGTACATCGTACCCCATACTCATTCACATAGGGTGGGGGGCCAGGATATGGGGGCCCCCCTATAAAAGGGGACTCCCAGATTCCGATAAGACCGCCGCCCGCAGACCCCGACAACCAATGGCCAGGGTTGTCGGGAAGAGGCCCTTGTCCTCATCAACATGGGGACAAGGTGCTTTGGGGTGGGGGGGCCGCACGGCCCTCCTTTCCCCAGGGCACCCCCCATGTTGAGGGCACGCGGCCTGGTACGGCTCAGGAGGGGGGGGGGCGCTCGCTCATCCCCACCCCCTTTCCTTTCCGGCCGGGCTGCGTGCTCGGATAAGGGTCTGAGATGGATTTGGGGGGGACCCCCAAGCCGTTTTTTGGGCGTAGGGATTCCCCTTTAAATCCATGCCAGGTGACGGGGCTAGCGCGGCGGCATTCACTGCCTTCGCTACTCCCGTCTACCTGCAGTCACGTTCTAAATGAACGGACTTTCCTCCGTGTGCGAGGCAAGTCCGTTCATTTCAAAAGTCCCGTGGACTAGCACACAGACCGCGGGATTGTCCGCCGGACTGTCGAGTCCAGCGGACAATTTTAAGTCTGAACTTAAAAACTTAGTCCGCCGGACTTTTGGGAGGAAAAAGTCTGCCGGCGCCCACACACGGGCGGATTCCCGCGGGAAAGTCCGCTCGTGTGTACGCGGCCTATGGAGTAGTGGCCATTGGTTTTAGCAATTAGTAAGCCATTAGTGAGTTTTAATAAGGTCCTTTTTGTGGAGTTCTGCGAGCGAAAGCCAGACTGTAAGGGGTCAAGAAGGTTGTTTTTTTAATGAAGTAGGATCTCAGACAGTTGCAGTCTCGGTGTTCTGAAAGTTTAGAGGTAAAAAGGAGCAAGGAGATGGGAGCTGTTCAGGCTGGTGGGTTCCAGTGAGGGCTTAAGTATAGGGTGACCAGTGTATGATTTAGAGGGGAGGGGAAGGTGCCAGTAGAGAGCAAGATGTGAGTGAGGGAGCATAGGATGAGTAAGAGGATGACAGTAGTAGCTGCGGGGAACAGGGTTCAAGGGAAAGGTGGTAAGGCAATTGGGTGCGCAGGAGAAAATGCCCTCCACCAGGCAAATGAGAAAGCATACAGTAGATGAGTGACAGTTTATGATCTTTAGGATATGGTACCAATGGACATGAAATTTTATGATGGGTGTAGGTACGTGTTCCCACATTCAGGTACATTCACGCATACCCACCTGAACTGCTATATGATATCCTAACGCCACATACACACGATCGGACTTTCCGCAAACTAGGTCCGACGGTCTTCCTGACAGCCTTTCGGCGGAGTTCCGACAGATTTTCCGAACGAACGGACTTGGCCACATACGAATGGACTAAGTCCATTCGAAAGTCTGTTCATTTTGAACGTGGTGAGGTAAACGGGACTAAAAAAGGAAGTTCAATAGCCAGTAGCCAATAGCTGCCCTTGCGTCGTATTTGGTCCGTTTTTAGTCCGTCGGAATTGAGTCCGTCGGATAGATTTGAAATATGTTCTATTTCTAGGTCCTCTGAAAAACGAACAGATTAGCCCACACACGATCGGATTGTCCGGCGGACTAATCCCGTCGGACCTACTTTGCCGGAAAGTCCGGTCGTGTGTACACGGCATAAATGTTCTACGAGCCTTCCAGGTGCATAAGCTTATCCTATTGGCATGAGAGCGCTGATGTTTGTTGAATATGTGGCCACGCTATAGGATCTCCTCAGGACATGTTGAGCAACAGTAATTCAGTTCTGACTGGCTGTGATTATACGAGATTGGAGAGAGACCTAAAGAACCTGCTTCCATATCAGAGGATATCTGCAAACTGTTTCCTATTGTTACTGGCATATACTTAAAGAACTCATTGTCAGCATTCATGCCTATGGACAAGCGGGCATTGTTCGGTTGTTTCCCTCCACTTGCTGCATTAGATGCGATTGCCACTTCTGTATACATGGATATCATCAGATTTATCCGCCTAATTAAAGAAGAACTCTACCTCTTATAAGTGTGTAGCGCACTACTCCCTCGGGAGCTGCTGGGTAATTCACTACACTACAGTACTGCTGGTTTGCCCCGCTCTTCCACCCCACACGATTCACAACAGACTAGGTCAAACAGTTGAACAATAAACTTTTATTTTCTTGGCACAGTCCATAGTGTTAATGGTAGTGCAGGAAAGTATGAGCTGTCTCCTCTTCTTGGTTCCCCTGAGTAGCTAAGTCCCTTAATGAACTGGCCTCTGAAAGCCATCTTGGTAAATTGGAATGCTGGAAGTCCCAGGCCTCTCCTGCCTTTCTTGCCTCCTGCAGTCCTCCCCAGGCCAGTCCAGGAAAGTCCAGGTCAACCCCGGTCTACTCCATCCGCTTTGCAGCTACTTCCCGTTTCTTGTGCAAGGTTCCATCCCAGCCGGGATGCCTGGTTCCTTCTCCCAGGATTTCTTGGTCAATTTGGGTGCTTGAACCATCCAGCTCTGGGGTCTCTGAACCCCCAGGCCTTCCGGTTAGGTCCTGCTTTCCAGCGCTGGGGTCTCTGAACCCCCAGGCCTTCGAGCCTGCTCCATGAGGTTACATTGTGCTGGTACACTGGACCTAGTTTCTTCCCATCTCCCTCCAGGAAGCATGTGACCTCAGTATTTATGTATGTCCCGCCCCTGCCCATACAAATTAATGATTGGGCAAGGGCCATATACACTGCCTGCACTTTAGTCCCTGCCCCGCCTCCTTTCCAGAACATTTCTCTGGAGAAGCAAGGGAGGTCTTCCAGGGTGAAGTACAGGTGGTCACACCCCCCTCTATTCTACTTCTCCTCCCCAAACCAAATCAACAGCCAGGCCTAAACAAAAAGAAAGTGTAATGTACGTACACACGGTACACACGGTACACACGGTCGGAATTTCCGATGGAAACAGTCCGATGGGAGCATTTCATCGGATTTTCTGACCGTGTGTATGCCCATCGGTCTTTTTCTGTTGGCATTTCCGATGGACTTTGGATTGAGAACCTGTTCTTAATTTTTCCGACGGAAAACCTTTCTATCGGATTTTCCGATCGTGTGTCTGTAATTCCGACGCGCAAAATTCCGACGCATGCTCGGAAACAATTCGACGCATGCTCAGAAGCATTAAACTTCCTTTTTATAGTGCAGTCGAAAGTTTTTCAAGGCGTGGTGTTATTGAACGTCGGAATTTGGTGTGACCGTATGTAGGCAAGACAGTTTGAGCGAAATTCCATCGGAACTCCGACGGGAAAACCACCAGAGCTTTTTCCGACGAGAATTCCATGTGTACGCGGCATTAGACACTGGCCATTTCACCTAATATCTACCTATTAGCACCCACCTAAAGGTGGTGGGCGCTACAAGTGTAAGCAAGTACTCTGCAATGGCTGTCCAGGAGACAGGACGCGATCGCCTCCGCCGCTGCCGGCGACTCCGGTAAGCAGCGGAGGGCACTGCAACGCGGCGGGAGAGGGGGGACGCCGCTCGTCTGTATGCTAGTCCGACGGACAAATACCGATGCTCGGGCAGCTATTGGCTATGAACTTCCTTATTCTAGTCCGGTCGTACGTCATCACGTTCAAATCCGTCGGACTTTGGTGTGCTTGTGTGTGGCAAAGTCCGTTCATTCGGAAAGTCGGTCGGAACTCCGCCGAAAGTCCTTTGGGAAGACCCTTCGGACCTAGTCCATCGAAAAGTCTGCCTGTGCGTACGCGGCATAATACAGAGATCAGTAGTAAAAATATATGCACTGTCATTATACTAATGACACTGGCTGGGAAGGGGTTAACACCAGGGGTGATCAAAGGGTTAAATGTGTGTTTTAACAATTATCTCTCTGTTTCTTATCCCAGCTTTGCAGAGATAAGAAACAGACAGATAAAGAACTCTGCACTGTGATTACACACAGCCTATCAGCAGGTCTAAGCCTTGAATCATTGTCTAGGACCTGCTGACAGACTCCTGCTGCGTACAATCACAGCATGTGTAGGCGGGGGCTCATAAACGCGCGCCCTAAACTGGGAAATAGGCACTGACGCACGGATAGGACGCTTTGCCTGTGGGGGCCGCCCATCTACAGTACACTGCGGACGGGTGGCACACAAGTGGTTAATTGTCGTACTATTTTTAGTATTTATTGATTCACATCTATGTTTTATTTGTTGCTTTGATGTGGGAACTGATTACAGTGCCAGCGGGGGGGGGGGGGGGATTAGGTGATAGCGCATGGATTTAGTTTAATGATTACCCAAACGCACAGTGTCTGCATTCCGGGACCCCCACACCCACCCACACTGCTATCTGAGATGCTAAATGTTCTATTAGCCTTCACTGTGTATTAGCTTATCCTATTGACATGAGAGCGCTGATGTTTGTTGGATACAGTGGTGTGAAAAAGTGTTTGCCCCCTTCCTCATTTCCTGTTCCTTTGCATGTTTGTCACACTTAAGTGTTTCGGAACATCAAACCAATTTAAACAATAGTCAAGGACAACACAAGTAAACACAAAATGCAATTTGTAAATGAAGGTGTTTATTATTAAAGGTGAAAAAAAATCCAAACCATCATGGCCCTGTGTGAAAAAGTGATTGCCCCCCTTGTTAAAACATACTATAACTGTGGTTGTCCACACCTGAGTTCAATTTCTCTAGCCACACCCAGGCCTGATTATTGCCACACCTGTTCACAATCAAGGCATCACTTAAATAGGAGCTGCTTGACACAGTAAGGTCCACCAGAAGATCCTTAAAAGCTACACATCATGCCGAGACCCAAAGAAATTCAGGAACAATTGAGAAAGAAAGTAATTGAGATCTATCAGTCTGGAAAGGGTTATAAAGCCATTTCCAAAGCTTTGGGAATCCAGCGAACCACAGTGAGAGCCATTATCCACAAATGGCGAAGACATGGAACAGTGGTGAGCCTTCCCAGGAGTGGCCGGCCGGCCGCCCAAAATTACCCCAAGAGCGCAGCGACGACTCATCCAAGAGGTCACAAAAGACCCCACAACAATGTCCAAGGAACTGCAGGCCTCACTTGCCTCAGTTAAGGTCAGCGTTCATGCCTCCACCATCAGGAAAAGACTGGGCAAAAATGGCCTGCATGGCAGAGTTCCAAGGAGAAAACCACTGCTGAGCAAAAAGAACATCAAAGCTCGTCTCAATTTCTCCACAACATATCTTGATGATCCCCAAGACTTTTGGGACAACATTCTGTGGACCGATGAGACAAAAGTGGAACTCTTTGGAAGGTGTGTGTCCAATTATATCTGGCGTAGAAGGAACACTGCATTTCAGAAAAAGAACATTATACCAACAGTAAAATATGGTGGTGGTAGTGTGATGGTCTGGGGCTGTTTTGCTGCTTCAGGACCTGGAAGACTTGCCGTGATAAAAGGAACTATGAATTCTGCTGTCTACCAAGAGATCCTGAAGGAGAATGTCCAACCATCTGTTCGTGTACTCAAGCTGAAACGAACTTGGGTTCTGCAGCAGGACAATGATCCTAAACACACCAGCAAGTCCACCACCGAATGGCTGAAGAAAAACAAAATGAAGACTTTGGAGTGGCCTAGCCAAAGTCCTGACCTGAATCCTATTGAGATGTTGTGTATGACCTTAAAAAGGCCGTTCATGCTCGAAAACCCTCTAATGTAACTGAATTAGGACAATTCTGCAAAGATGAGTGGGCCAAAATTCCTCCAGGACGCTGTAAAAGCCTCATTGCACGTTATCGCAAACGCTTGGTTGCAGTTGTTGCTGCTAAGGGTGGCCCAACCAGTTATTAGGTTTAGGGGGAAATCACTTTTCACACCACTGTAAGTGTCCACGTCATAGGATCTTCTCAGGACATGTTGAGCAACAGTAACTGCTCTCTGACTGGCTGCGATTATATAAGATCACTGCCAGACCCGAAGAAATGTCTCCTTATATATCAGAGGATATCTGCAAGGCGATTTTACTGTTTCCTTTTGTTACTGGCATCTACATAAGGAACTCCTTGTCAACATTCGTGCCTATAGACAAGCGGGCATTGTTTGGTTGTTTACCTCCACTTGCTGCATTAGATGAGATTCCCACGTCTGTACACGTGACTATCATTAGATCTACAGTGCCTTGAAAATGTATTCATACCCCTTGAAATTTTCCACATTTTGTAATGTAATAACCAAAAACGTAATTGTATTTTATTGGGATTTTATGTGACGGACCAACACAAAGTGGCTCATAATTGTGAAGTGGAAGGAAAATGATAAATGGTTTTCAAATTTTTTTACAAATAAATATGTGAAAAGTGTGGGGGGTACATTTGTATGGCGCCCCTCTGAGTCAATACTTTGTAGAACCGCCTTTCGCTGTAATTACAGATGCAAGTCTTTTTAGGGGATGTCTCTACCAGCTTTGCACATCTAGAGAGGGACATTTTTGCCCATTCTTCTTTGCAGGTTGGATGGAGAGCGTCTGTGAACAGCAATTTTCAAGTCTTGCCACAGATTCTCAATGTGATTTAGGTCTGGACTGTGACTGGGCCATTCTAACACATGAATATGCTTTGATCTAAACCATTCCATTGTAGCTCTGGCTGTATGTTTAGGGTCGTTGTCCTGCTGGAAGGTGAACCTCCCCCCCAGTCTCAAGTCTTTTGCAGACTCTAACAGGTTTTCTTCTTAAGCCCCATACACACGGTCGGACTTTTTCATGGATTTTGTCCGATCGGACAAGGTTGTTGAAAAATCAGACCGTGTGTATGCACCATCGGACAGTGTTCGTCGGTTTGTCCGACGGACAAAGTCTTATCTCCTGCTGGAAAGATTTGCCGTCAACACGGTCCGATCACACCAAATCCGAGCGTGTGTACGCTTGTCCGACGGACAAAGTGCTACGCATGCTCAGAAGAAATTCTGTGACGGAAGCGCTCGGTCAGGTAAAACTACCTTTCCTAATCGACACAGCACATTCGTCACGCTGCAATGTTAAAATGTCTTTAATGCAGCGCATTCTCTTTTTCTTTACAATGCAACAAGAATGACATGTTTTAGCTGCTCCTATTCACCCGCACTTCTCACAAACTTACTTCTTTATTACTTTGCAGCATTTATACACTACATGTTTATTTTTACTCAGATCGTAATACAATCTTTGTTATTTTTTTACCATGATTTGTTTTTGTTTTTTTTGGGGAATACATATTTGAAGGAGAATTTTTTTTTGTTTTTTGGAGGGGGTTTGTATGTCTCAACTTAGCAAAACCACATTCTTAACATTTGTATTTCTTGCTTAAATTTACTAGGAGTTTGTTGGTTGTTGGTGCCCCTTGTTAATTCTACTTTAGGATTAGTGAAATGTACCTGCTTACTCAAAGAAAAACTGTCATTGTAGAAAAGTAAAACACAATAGGCAATGATTATTTCAAATCAAAAAAACATTTATTTAGGTCTCAGCAACAAACCAAAGAGGAACGCAGCCATGGTGAAACTTGGGGAATTTGCAAAGCCTTGGACACCCATGGCAACCATCATTTTACAGACTTAAACAATTGGGGGCATGAAGAGTACCTATCTAAATAATAAGGGAGCGCAATCTGGTCCTGAAGTCCAAAACATCCGGAACTGCAGCAGATGCCATCTAGGTCCCCAGGCTCTGGTCCTAAGAGAGGCTCCATCTTCTCTCAGACCAGACTGAATCAAGGTCATCACTCTCTTGTCTTCCTTGTACGCTTCCTTCCACGCCGTGGTGCTGGTGCTGGTGGGGTGGCAGAAGGAGGAGGAGGAGGCGGAGCAAGGTCACTCTCGCAAACATGTGTGAGGGGAGTCATCTCCCCAGCCATCCCCTCATTTAGTATTTTGAGGATGACCTCCTCACACATGCTGCGTTGCCCCGCCTCCATACCCGTAAATTTACTGGTAACCAAGGAGGCAAAGGCCTCCTCGTAGGTGGGTGTGGCATAGAGGGAGGCTGAGGCATCTCTGATCAGCTGGAGCGCTGACTCTCCCACCTCCCCCATGTTTTTTCGCCCTTCTGTAGGGAAGGCGGAGGGGAGAGACTTGGGAGACAGTCAGGCTCCTACGCCTACCCCCCTCTTGGCTGCCACTACCCCCTGCCTCCTCCTGACTGCCACCTTCCACAGCCACCTCCTGGCTGAGGTCTTCCTGTGTATGAAAAAGGGACATAGTTTCAGTTATTTGTTCATCAAACACACACAATTCTCATCTAGTGACTGTTGCAAAATGTTTTCAAATACAAAACCATACAATTCTCAGCCCTGCAGTTTAGATTCTTCCCAAAAATGTCTCCCACACCACTGTCTGTTGATATGTCAATCACGTTAGGAAATAAGCAATTGGGGATCCTGAATTAACTGAACATCATTCATTATTCCCCAAACTGGTTACAAAACTACTATACCTGGAACAAGCTGGGCACCTGCACATCTTCCATACTGGAAGGCCCAGGTTGGTCCTCGGAAGCCTCACGCGGGGTGGCGTGCGTGGAAGGACGCGTGCAAGGAAGAGTCGAGAGTGACTTCCTGACAGTAGCCTGGTCTTTGAGAAAGTGGAGCCTCTCATAGTACCAGAGCGTGGGGACATGGACATCAGCTGCTACAGCTCCAGATGCTTGTGACTTCAGGACCTTATTGCGCTCCCGGAAATAGGTACTCTTCATGTTGGTGATCTTCACTTTTAAGTTTGCCACGGTTGCCATGGGCAGGGTAGGCTTTACAAATGCCACAAGTTTCAGCAGGGCTGCGTACCTCTTTGGTCTGTTGCTATAATCCCTGTGTTTCGCCTGCCATAAGAGGGGGAATTGCCGGTATTTATCAATGAAGTGGGGTAGAAAGCTCACGTCGTAGAAGGCCTCCATCACCTCTGCAAGACACAACGCCACACAAAACAATATAAATAATGTCAGCCTAAACTCTCCTAATCTTCTCCATAAAGAAGCCTCAAGTTCTAATCAGTCTAGGCTAGTTATGTAACAACGTCAAATTGTACCTTCGTTTGTAGCGATCGTCTCGTGCGTGAGCTTTCTCTCCCCTCGTCTCCCAGATCGTGGCTACGACACAGGCGTGTGACGTTTTATATACAGTGCGCATGCGTCAAACTCCGCTCGCCCCTGACGATCTTTCTCGTCTATTCCCCACCCCTTCTCTTTACGGCGCAGTGGGGAGAGCACATGGCGGGGACACAGCAGGTGCGCCCCAAATATCCCCCCAACGAGGAGGTGGACGAGGAAAGTCCGGAGGCACAAACGTCCCGATCCCGGAGCCTGAAATTCAAGGCCTCCAATATGTCATTTGGAGAAATGTTGGAGATGGTGGACATATTAAAGAGGAGCGACTATGATGGGAAGTATGGGCCTTACCTCAACCCCAATGTCCGCAAGGCCAAGATGATGTCTAAAGTTGTGAGGAGGCTGTACAATCATTTTGGGGTACAACGATCCAAGGAGCAACTGAGGAAACGCTGGTCAGACCTGAAACTGAGGGAGGCCGATCAGTACAGAAAGATCAAGCGAATTCTTCAAAAAAGTAAGTAGTTGTGTTTTGTGTTTGATTTCTTGCTTGCATACTGCTCCATGTGGTTTGATTTTTACAAAGTTGTACATTCCAAAATGGCCACTTTCATGTTCGTCTGTGCATTCGATCGTACTCAGCCTCGATCTTTCTGCCACTGTCATGGTCGTGTGTGTGTCCATTCGATCGTACGCAACCTCGAACGTTCGGCCACTTATAATACGATGTTTGGTGTTTTTTTGGGGGAAAGGAAGTTTGTTCTCCCTAGAAATGTCATCCAGAATGTAAAGCCAATTTATTCAATGTAAAGGAGAGGTCACCCAGTAGCTGTTTACCCATCTGGACTCGAGAGCACTAGTGCTGGGACACCCAAACCCCCTTTTTAGTAGGCTTTTCCACACATGTGCTCCAGTGGATACTAGAGGGGGGTCTCCATCACACAAACTTCTACCAAAAATCTAGTCAGTTTAGCACCTTTACAAAGTGACTACATTCATGTAGTTGACATTTGTAACTGGCCAAACTAAAATAGTGTCCGTCACTTTCAAGCAATGTTTGTCATTTCCTATTTCTGCCCTCAATAGATTGTGTTGCTAAATCTTCCTTTTGTACATTCTCATAGGGGAGCGAAAACTTGGGCCGTCTGAGGAAACCCCCAAACCAACACCTCCCAAAAAAGGGGAAAGAGCAGAAGCAGAGGAGGAGGAGGAGGAAGGAGAGATCATCGAACTTGGAGAAATTGTCACCACAACAGGTGAGTGTTGGAGAACACAGCTACTGGTAAGCTAATCCATGTATGGCTGCCTCATTTCCAACACCCCATTTTTTTTGTTTGTTTGTGGTTTTTAGGTGACGTGGATGTTGTGGAAGAAAAATCGCACTTTACCACAGAGAGTGCCCACGTACTCATCGGAGAGATAATGGTCTGCAATAGAGATCTAGATTACATAAAGCAAAACATCAATGATGTTCAACAAAAATTGAAGAACATCATTGATGTTTTAGGAAAAATATGAAAACGCACCAAGTAATTAACACACATTTGTGCCAGCTTCTGAACACATTTGCAACTTAAAAACTGTGAAATTTGGAACATGCACACATTGTGTCCACATGTGCTAGCTCCCATCATGGTGGATGAATGCCAACGTTTTTTTGGGGGTGCAAACACTTTACGAACTACGAAAGTGGTTGTGGTGAAGGGGTTGCACCCCCAAAAAACGTCCATTCATCCCCATGATGGAAAATGGCACTTTTGAAGCTTCTAGGCATGTGTTTTTACCATCTAATGACCATTTTCAGACCCAAATTGTGTGCATGTTCCAAATTTCCACTTTTCGGGGGTGACCCCCCCATGTGATGAAGGCAAGATCAAACACACTTTGAACATATAGTCATGTCTGATCTTGTCTTCACTTTACAAAGTTGAACTTTCCTACTTCTTGGTTCTGCTTAGCTCCATGCCTGGTTTTACCAATTGCGTAATCTTTGTAAACAATGTTGTAAATCACCAAGATGTTGTCAGTTTTGGCGTGAAGATTGTAAACGCACTTGTGAATGTTTTCCAAGTAAACTTTTTTATTTTTCTAAATGTGTGGCTTCCTTATTTAAAAAACACAATGCATTATGTATGTAAAATGTAAAGGATATGGGGGGCAATGGGTGTTATTTACTAAAGGCAAATCCACTTGGCACTGCAAATTCCTTTCCCAGGGAACTTTTTCAATGCACTTGTAGAGCATAGCGGATTTGACTTATGTAAATGACACCCACAGTGCTTTGTACGAAAACACGGAGCACAGCGTTTTTCAGAATACACACATGTCAGACCTGGTGATGAAAAGGAGTATTTTGGGTGTCAGTTATGCAGGACAAACCTTCTCTAGACCAAAGATTAGGTAGCAAACACACAACATGAGAATAATCTTTTTGGGAAGAAGAGACTGTTACCTCCTTTTGCCCAGAAAGTGCATTCCCACTGTCGAAGGCAAAGGGAAAAAATGTCAAAGTAAAATAAGCTAAAAAGAAGACTGAAATGACAAGAAATCAGAGGTTGGTTAAAATATCAGATTTATTAAAAAATGCCTCTCACACATCGTCAGGCAGAGCAATGGCCCCCCTACCCACAAAGTACTCCATATATTGGTCGCGGACCGCGCGGGCATTTAGAGGGGGCAAGCCTGGACGTGCCACTTGAAGGGCTGTGAGGTCTGCATTTGGAGGGCCCTCCACATCTGGGCCAACGGGCACCACATAGTTCCTGTTATGTCTTTTGAGGAAGTTGTGCAATATGCAACAGACAAGAACTATGTGGTTCAGTTTGTATTCCGCCAAGTTAAATGCCGTCAGGAACAGGCGGAAGCGGCTGGCCAGGATGCCAAAAGTGTTCTCCACCACTCTTCTGGCTCTGGACAGCCTGTAGTTGAAGACCCTCTGGTCCGGGGTGAGGGTCCTCATCGGGAACGGCCTCATCACATGGGGAGTCAACGCAAACGCTTCATCTGCGACAAAGACGAAGGGGAGTCCTTCGACATTCTCCTCTGGAGGTGGCAAGCACAGACTGCCACTTTGGAGACGCCAGTAGAACTCCGTGTGCGTAATGGCCCCACCATCCGATATCCGGCCGTTCATCCCCACGTCCACATACATAAACTCGTATGTTGCCGACACCACCGCCAACATCACTACACTATTAAACCCTTTATAATTATAATAGTAGGACCCCGAGTTGGGCGGTGGGACGATGCGGACGTGTTTCCCATCAATTGCCCCTCCGCAGTTAGGAAAGTCCCAACGGGTGGCAAAGTGGGAGGCCACAGTCTGCCATTCCTGTGGCGTGGAAGGGAACTGTGGAGTGAAACAAGAAAAAAAAATTAGTCACTTTGCACTTAAACATTGCAAGCAGATTAGACAATCAACATCTTGGAACAAGAGCATTGTATAAAATTGGAGGCTGGAAAGTATTTGCACAGAAAAGTAGAGGCTCCCCTTCACAGATGACTCACCCCCCATCAATCCCCCCACTTCTGATGGGCCATTGGCAATAACTAGGGTTTTGGGGGGGGGGGTTACAGGTAACCCTCTGCACATCATTGATTGCCAAATGGCTCAATAATGTGTGCTAGTTTGGCCAGACCCTCTGTACTTAACACTATTGGCAGCCCCCAGGAAAGATAAAATAACATAAACCCCCCCCCCCCCCCACCCACAAAAAAAGGCAAGCACATTGTGACATTATGAAATTAACAAGCAAGCTAATAGGAGGGAAAGAAGACAAAAAAAGAGGAAATGGAAAGTATGGAGGCAGCCCCTTGCACTACATGCTTTGCAGAATTCATACGTAAAGATGCCCACTATAAAGAGGTAGGTATATAGTGTGTATTGACCTTGGGAAAGGCAGCAGATAGAGGATTGGTACCATCTGACAGAGCAGTTGGGGGAGGGGGTTCATAATGAGTTTGCCCCCCCCCCCCCCCACCAAAAACAAATAAAAAAAGGGGCTCTACATGAAGTAAACCACACAGCAAACATTTGTGCATATTTTAGGGGGTGTTTGGGGGCAAACAATACTATGCAGCAGACAAAAGACATTGCTTAAGTGACTAGGCCATAGGTGTCTATTGGGGCAGAAGAGCATGCTGGGGAGGTAAGTGAAGGGAAAAATGCATGAAGGAGAAAAGGGGCACAGCATATTAGAGCATATTGCAATCATGGTAATTAGGGAAGGAGGTCAAAAATACAAGACATTAGCAAACAGAGCATACATAGAAGGGAATAGTCAAGTAGAAATGTTACCTTAATATAGTCCTCCTGCAGGACCTGAATGATGGCAGAACAGGTCTCTGGAATAATGATTCCCAGGGCCTGGGGAGAGATACCTGAAGAGAACTTCAAATCCTGAAGACTTCTCCCTGTCGCCAAGTACCTCAACGTGGCAACAAGCCTCTGCTCCGGAGTAATGGCTTGTCTCATGCAGGTATCCTGCCGGCTGATAAAGGGGGTCAGCAAAGCCAAAAGACGGTGAAAATCGGGGTCCGTCATCCTGAGAAAGTTCCTGAAATCATCAGGATTATTCTCCCGGATCTCACGAAGCAAAGGCATGTGCGAGAACTGGTCACGCTGAAGCAACCAATTCTTGGTCCACATACTCTTTGTAACTCTGTTCATGGACGGGTCTTGGGTCAAAGCTAAAAGCCCGACACCAATTCCGCGTACAGCACGAACTCGGCGACGAGTACGCACGGGAAACATCGCTCACAAGGTCACAAAAGGTCGGCTGGTCAGAACGGACAAACAGAAAGCACCGATAAACAGCAAGGCCTGAAAGAACGAAATGAATACCAGAAACGAGCAGACAATAAGCAGTGCAAATCAAAGCGTCCTATATCAAGATATAGGCCGCAATGACCAACAAATGCGAACTGACTACACGCACTAATAAACAGATACGCACGACAAGCACAAACTGAAGAGCAGTAACGATCTGAGTCAGAAAACTGAGAAGCGCGAATCTTAAGTCACCAAACTTCCACTAACTCTCGATAAACACGGGATCAGCAGAAGGAGCCCAACGGGTGCCTGACGTGGTGCTGAACTTCCCTTTTGTAATCTCGTGGACGACGACTTACGTCACGACGTTCTTCCGGACCGGATATTCCGACAACGTAGTCCGACCGTGTGTACGCAACACCAACATCGGACAAAGTACGTCGGACAAAATCCGACCGACCTGGTCCGCGGATTATCCGAGCGTGTGTATGGGGCTTAAGATTGTCCTGTATTTGGCTCTATCCATCTTCCCATCAACTCTGACCAGCTTCCCTGTCCTGCTGAAGAAAAGCATCCCCACCACATGATGCTGCCACCACCATGTTTCACGGTGGGGATGGTGTGTTCAGGATGATGTGCAGTGTTAGTTTTCTGCCACACTAATGCAGCGTACACACAGCCAGAATTTCCGATGGAAAAAGTCCGATGGGAGCTTTTCATCGGATTTTCCGACCGTGTGTACGCCCATCTGTCTTTTTCTGTTGGCATTTCCGACGTACTTTAGATTGAGAGCCTGTTCTTAATTTTTCCGTCGGAAATGCAGACGGAGTTTTGGACGGTGTAAAGTCCGGCTGTGTGTACGCTGCAATAGAGTTTTGCTTTTAGGCCAAAATTTCCATTTTGGTCTCATCTGACCAGAGCACCTTCTTCCACATGTTTGCTGTGTCCCCCACATGGCTTCTCACAAACTGCAAACAGGACTTCTTATGATTTTCTTTCTCCAATGTCTTTCTTCTTGTCACTCTTCCATAAAGGGCAGATTTGTGGAGAACACGACTAATAGTTGTCCTGTGGACAGATTCTCCCACCTGAGCTGTGGATCTCTGCAGCTCCTCCAGAGTTCCCATGGGTCTCTTGGCTCTTCTCTGATGAATGCTCTCCTTGCCCGGCCCGGTCAGTTTAGGTGGACGGCCATGTCTTGGTAGGTTTGCAGTTGTGCCATACTCTTTCCATTTTCGGATGATGGATTGAACAGTGATCCGTAAGATGTTCATAGCTATGGACATTTTTTTATAACCTAACCCTGCTTTATACTTCTCCACAACTTTATCCCTGACCTGTCTGGTGTGTTCCTTGGCCTTCATAATGCTGTTGTTTGTTCACTAAGGTTCTCTAACAAACCTCCGAGGGCTTCACAGAACAGCTGCATTTATTCTGAGATTAAATTACACACAGGTGGACTCTATTTACTAATTGACTAATTTGGACAGCCTTCCCAGAAGAGTTGAAGCTGTTATAGCTGCAAAGGGAGGGCCAACGCAATATTGAACCCTACAGACTAAGACTGGGATGCCATTAAAGTTCATGTGCGTGTAAAGGCAGGCGTCCCAATACTGTTGGCAATACAGTGTAGTTACTTCCTGCTTTAATATGGTTTTAAAAAGGATATATTTTTTAAAGTAAAAAAATGTATATATATTTTTTATAATTGCAGGATACTTTACTACAAGAGCCATTATCAGTACCTCTGTCCCGGGGTAATCTGTGGGGTTCAGTGACATTTGGACTTTCAGGGCCCGCCATGCATGTAAGGAGTGTGGGCCAAACTGATAGCCCAGCCCAGAAGACAACAGGTTCCAGGACAAAACGTAAAATCCAGTACAGACTGGTACATGCCCCCGGCAGTTGGAAGGGGTCTGTTTTCAGTGGGGGTCACTGGCAGTTCCTCTGTGGGGTCCATGCCCAAGAGTCCCCTATTTTGGTAGCAGAGTGAGTAACACAATCAGTGTTTAAAAGCAGAAATATGCCTTTCTCTGACAAGTATGATACATGACCTAATTACCTTTTCAAATTATAGTAGATTAAGCTCTTGGAACCATCCAGGAATTTTAGCAAAAAAAGAGCCTCCTTGATGTCTTCAAACAATACACTTTATCTGTAGAACTAAATTGTCAGTTCATGTGATTAAAACAGTAAGCTTTAGAACTATTTGTGTTCCAAACAGTTGCACACAATAAATCTGAGGCATTGTTCTCTGCAAATACTTTTTATTAAAATTTTTTTAGCAACTTCTGATAGTAATATTTCAGATAAAATCTCACACCTTCCAAAAAAAGGAAACGCTACAATCAACCATGCAAGGCCAACAGCTGGAGGCATGTCAGTGCTGGTAACACATGCGAGAAGCTGGAGGAGTCTCAGGGTTGGTACCACAGGTGAGAGGCTGGAGGAGTCTCAGGGTTGGTACCACAGGCGAGAGGCTGGAGGAGTCTCAGGGTTGGTAACACAGGCGAGAGCCTGGAGGAATCTCAGGGTTGGTACCACAGGTGAGAGGCTGGAGGAGTCTCAGGGTTGGTAACACAGGCGAGAGCCTGGAGGTGTCTCGGAGTTGATAACACAGTTGAGAGGCTGGAGGAATCTCAGGGTTGGCACCACAGGCTGGTGGCGTTTTTTGCAATTTTGTCAAATTTGAGCAGGTCGGTATTTTTTTTGTTAGCATTTCACGGCTCATAATTTGGGACCAATTTGGGATGTTGTTGCCACATCCTGTGCAACAACCCCGACATGTGGCAAAGCAGGATGTTCACACACAACCAAATAGGGGGTTGGCCAATGAACACAGATTTTGCCCTTTGACAGAACCCACCTGACCCCTGCCACATCTGAATGGGAAAACATAGATGTGTAATTTTTTTGAGGTCTTAAGGATATGGTTTTTCGAACTATGAAATTTGATGAAGAACGTGAATATTCCTTCTGTTATGTTCTTCTGAGCTTTACCAGCAGAGCTGTATCTTTGACTCTTCCTGAGTCGCGGGGTCCCCGTAGACCTCCACCTCGCACAGGTGCAGGAAATCACTGCGCCCCGGGATCACCACGCTGACGTATTGACCCTCCATCCCGTTACAGCACAACGTTGTCACAGGATCGGAAACACTGGTGATCTTACCGCACCTGTTGAAGGCAAACAAGGATCAACACAATGATACAGAAAATGCTACTCATACACCTATGGGCAGTGGTGGCCCATCCAAAAGAGGCGCAGGGGCATCGCCCCTCTTATCCATGCGCCCGGCTCCTAATCTCCATGCAGGGCGCTGGACGCATGGATTTCAATGGGTTTTTTTTTTTTTTATTTGAAACACATGATTAGAGCCTGTGGCTCTAATTTACTTCAAAAAAGGGTGGGCTCAGGGCACGCCCCCCCCCCCCCCAAAAAAAAAATCGAGCACCAGCCGCCACTGCTAATGGGAGATTTACAAAATGGTTCCAGAAAAAGCATACATCACTATGGGGTTGATTTACTAAAACTGGAACGTGCAAAATTTAGTGCAGCTCTGGAAAACCAATCAGCTTCCAGGTATTATTGTCAAATCTTAATTGAATAAGCTGAAGTTGGCTACCATGCACATTTGCACCAGATTCTGAGTGTGATGCCGCGTACACACGATCGGACTTAGTCCCACGGACAATCCGCCGGACTTTCCAAACGAGCGGACTTGCCCACACATGACCGGACTTTTCCGGGTGGGAAGTGGTTAAGAGATATGGGCGGAAGTGACATTTTGATGTTGCTTCCGCCCTGCAATGGTATTGAGAAGGGTGGGGGCCATCTTCCCCTCACTCATCTCCATACCTAACAGGAGACAGGACGCGATCGCCTCCGCCGCTGCCGGTGACTCGGGTAAGCAGCAGAGGGCACTGCAACGCGGTGGGAGAGGGGGGGGTCCCTCTCCCGCCGCTCGTCTGTATGCTAGTCCGACGGACAAATACCGACGCTCGGCCAGCTATTAGCTACTGGCTATAAACTTCCTTATTCTAGTCCGGTCGTACGTCATCACGTTCGAATCCATCGGACTTTGGTGTGCTTGTGTGTGGCAAAGTCCGTTCGTTCGGAAAGTCGGTCGGAACTCCGCCGAAAGTCCGTCGGGAAGACCCTTCGGACCTAGTCCATCGAAAAGTCCGCTCGTGTGTACGCGGCATAATACAGAGATCAGTGCTACAAATATATGCACTGTCATTATACTAATGACACTGTGATTACACACAGCCTATAAGCAGGTCTAAGCCTTGAATCATTGGCTAGGACCTGCTGACAGACTCCTGCTGCGTACAATCACAGCATGTGTAGGCGGGGGCACATAAACGCGCGCCCTAAACTGGGAAACAGGCACTGACGCACGGATAGGACGCTTTGCCTGTGGGGGCCGCCCATCTACAGTACACTGCGGACGGGTGGCACACAAGTGGTTAATTGTCGTACTATTTTTAGTATTTATTGATTCACACAGGGCCGATCCTAGGCAGGGTGCGCGGGGTGCTCCGCACCCAGGCGCCGCAGAGGGGGGGCGCCAAAGCTCCAGAGTGCTGCTCCCCTCCCTCCTCCTCGTCTGTGTCCAGAGGCAGAGGTGGAGCGCATGTAGCGAGTGCTGCGGTTCCTCATCCCACCGGCAACTGACAAGAGTGCTCCCGCTGTCCACGGAATCCTTGCTGAGTACCTCTGTGTACCTCTCTGGAGCCTAGTACCGGAACTTGTTTTGGTACTGGACTCCACTAATCCGATGCGCGTCTCCTGTCTGCCCCGCCCCCTCTGCGTGTGTCGGCTCTTCTCTTCTGGGTTGGCCGGAGCTGCTGCCAATCATCCAGTGCACTCCCAGAAATGCTGTTCGAGTGCCGCCCTCCTAGTAACCAGAGATGCCACGCCCCTCTGCAATGTGCACGGTGCTTCTGCTCCCAGCGTGCCTGAGCTACAGGGATCTATTGGACAGGTACTGATCTATGGGGACACCTGCTGTGGGGGGCTCTGATGGGGACACCTTCTGTGGGGGAGGCTCTGATGGGGGAAACCTGCTGTGGGGGGGCTCTGATGGGGGATACCTGCTGTGGGAGGGCTCTGATGGGGACAGACTCTGATGGGGGACACCTGCTGTGGTGGGGGCTCTGATGGGGGGACACCTGCTGCCGTGGGGCTATGATGGGGGACACCTGCTGTGGGTGGGGCTCTGATGGGGGACACCTGCTGTGGGGGGGGCTCTGATGGGGGACACCTGCTGTGGGGGGGGTCTGATGGGGGACAGACTCTGATGGGGGGCACCTGCTGTGGGGGGGCTCTGATGGGGGACACCTGCTGTGGGGGGCTCTGATTGGGACACCTGCTGTGGGGGGGGGGCTCTGATGGGGGACACCTGCTGTGGGGGGGGCTCTGATGGGGGACACCTGCTGTGGGGGGTCTTTGATGGGGGACACCTGCTGTGGGGGATCTGATGGGGGACACCTGCTGTGGGGGGGCTCTGATGGGGGACACCTGCTGTGGGGGGGCTCTGATGGGGACACCTGCTGTGGGGGGGCTCTGATGGGGGACACCTGCTGTGGGGGGGCTCTGGTGGGCACTTTGATATGAGCTGCGCGTGCCGCACCCCAGAATGTCCCTCATTCTCAACTTTAAAAGTTGGGAGGTATGCAGGAGCGGATCAGGGGAGAAGAGACTGTGCCACCGCCGTCCCCGTTATGAACGGGAAAAGGGTTCTCTGTGTTTACTGCCCATCCCCCTCCTTCCTCCTGTCAGAGGAGGAGAGCGAAGCAGCCGGAGATCGGAGCGAAGCAGCCGGAGATCGGAGCGCCCGTGTCTGAGTGGACTGGAGAGAGAGCATCTGCGGGCTCTTAGACCCCACCCTCCCTCTCCTCCTCGCACTGCTGTACTAGTGAGCGGCACTTGCCAGGTCAGCTGCCCGCTGTGTTTCTTCTCCCTCCTTCATATTGGCCAGGGAAGAAATACAAAAAAAGGGAGCAGAGAAGAGGATTGTGGGACATGTAGTCCCAAGGACTGGCGGCCCCATTGTGACCTGGAAACTGCAACCCACACAGCATGCTCAGCTGAATAAGAGGAGGGAGGGAGAGCGCCAGGAGCCCTGGAAAGCTTTCGGGGAAGTGCACCCAGGACTCCAGGGAGAGGAAGTGCTGAGGGGACGTCATCAGAAAGAGAACCCCGCTGGCCTGTGCCAACCAGAGGGAAAGCCGCACAGCCTGGCGCCATCCCTGGTGAAGAAAGGAAGGGAGTCATTGCCAGAATAGAGATCTGAGCACTACCCAGCGGAGTCACCATGGGCAACCCAGAGTGAGCTGACTCCTGATCAGAAGAACTTTTGTTGCTGTATCGCCAGGTCTGGTCGGCCATTATCTACTTCCATCCTTAGGAACTGCAGTCTCTGACCCTCTCCTGTAGTGTGTCTGCAGTCTCTGACCATCTCTTGTAGTATGTCTGCAGTCTCTGACCTTCTCCTGTACTATGTCTGCAGTCTCTGATCATCTCCTGTACTATGTCTGCCGTCTCTGACCATCTCTTGTAGTATGTCTGCAGTCTCTGACCATCTCCTGTAGTTTGTCTGCAGTCTCTGACCTTCTCCTGTAGTATGTCTGCAGTCTCTGATCATCTCCTGTACTATGTCTACAGTCTCTGACCATCTCCTGTAGTATGTCTGCAGTCTCTGACCTTCTCCTGTACTATGTCTGCCATCTCTGATCATCTCCTGTACTATGTCTGCAGTCTCTGACCATCTCTTGTAGTATGTCTGCGGTCTCTGACCATCTCCTGTACTATGTCTGCCATCTCTGACCATCTCCTGTACTATGTCTGCCATCTCTGATCATCTCCTGTACTATGTCTGCATTCTCTGACAATCTCTTGTAGTATGTCTGCAGTCTCTGACCATCTCCTGTACTATGTCTGGCAGTCTCTGACCATCTCTTGTAGTATGTCTGCAGTCTCTGACCATCTTCTGTACTATGTCTGCAGTCGCTGACCTTCTCCTGTACTATGTCTGCAGTCTCTGACCATCTCCTGTACTATGTCTGCAGTCTCTGACCATCTCTTGTAGTATATCTGCAGTCTCTGACCTTCTTCTGTACTATGTCTGCAGCTTCTGACCTTCTCCTGTACTATGTCTGCAGTCTCTGACCACCTCTTGTAGTATGTCTGTAGTATGTCTTTCTAACAGACTCTCTAACAGAAGCCCTCTTTGTGTGCATTAGAGAGACCCCCCTCCAGGTCCCATTAGTGTACTCATTTTCTTTATTGTTAAACGATTATGGGAGGATCCCAGGATAATGAAGACTTCTTAGAGAAGCATCTCTGTGTTTGAGTCGTAGCCATAGAAACATTTGTAAAGTGGGGGAGTTAGTAAGATGACCACGCCCATGTGGGGGCGCCAGAAATATTTCCGCACCCAGGCGTCTGTGACCCTAGGATCGGCCCTGGATTCACATCTATGTTTTATTTGTTGCTTTGATGTGGGAACTGATTACAGTGCCAGCGGGGGGGGGGGGGGGGATTAGGTGATAGCGCATGGATTTTGTTTAATGATTACCCAAACGCACAGTGTCTGCATTCCGGGACCCCCACACCCACCCACACTGCTATCTGAGATGCTAAATGTTCTATAAGCCTTCACTGTGTATTAGCTTATCCTATTGACATGAGAGCGCTGATGTTTGTTGGATAAGTGTCCTTGTCATAGGATCTTCTCAGGACATGTTGTGCAACAGTAACTGCTCTCTGACTGGCTGCGATTATATAAGATCACTGCCAGACCTGAAGAAATGTCTCCTTATATATCAGAGGATATCTGCAAGGCGATTTTACTGTTTCCTTTTGTTACTGGCATCTACATAAGGAACTCCTTGTCAACATTCGTGCCTATAGACAAGCGGGCATTGTTTGGTTGTTTACCTCCACTTGCTGCATTAGATGAGATTCCCACGTCTGTACACGTGACTATCATCAGATCTACAGTGCCTTGAAAATGTATTCACACCCCTTGAAATTTTCCACATTTTGTAATGTAATAACCAAAAACGTAATTGTATTTTATTGGGATTTTATGTGATGGACCAACACAAAGTGGATCATAATTGTGAAGTGGAAGGAAAATGATAAATAGTTTTCAAATTTTTTTAAAAATAAATATGTGAAAAGTGTGGTGTACATTTGTATAGCGCCCCCCCTGAGTCAATACTTTGTAGAACCGCCTTTCGCTGTAATTACAGATGCAAGTCTTTTTAGGGATGTCTCTACCAGCTTTGCACATCTAGAGAGGGACATTTTTGCCCCATTCTTCTTTGCAGGTTGGATGGAGAGCGTCTGTGAACAGCAATTTTTCAAGTCTTGCCACAGATTCTCAATGTGATTTAGGTCTGGACTGTGACTGGGCCATTCTAACACATGAAATGCTTTGATCTAAACCATTCCATTGTAGCTCTGGCTGTATGTTTCGGGTCGTTGTCCTGCTGGAAGGTGACCCTCCCCCCCCCAGTCTCAAGTCTTTTGCAGACTCTAACAGGTTTCTTCTAAGATTGTCCTGTATTTGGCTCTATCCATCTTCCCATCAACTCTGACCAGCTTCCCTGTCCCTGCTGAAGAAAAGAATCCCCACCACATGATGCTGCCACCACCATGTTTCACACTGGGGATGGTGTGTTCAGGGTGACGTGCAGTGTTAGTTTTCTGCCACACTAATGCAGCGTACACACGGCCAGAATTTCTGATGGAAAAAGTCCGATGGGAGCTTTTCATCGGATTTTCCGACCGTGTGTATGCCCCTCGGTCTTTTTCTGTTGGCATTTCCGACGTACTTTAGATTGAGAGCCTGTTCTTAATTTTTCCGTCGGAAATGCCGACGGAGTTTTGGATGGTGTAAAGTCCGGCTGTGTGTACGCTGCAATAGAGTTTTGCTTTTAGGCCAAAATTTCCATTTTGGTCTCATCTGACCAGAGCACCTTCTTCCACATGTTTGCTCCCCTCCCCCACATGGCTTCTCACAAACTGCAAACAGGACTTCTTATGATTTTCTTTCTCCAATGTCTTTCTTCTTGTCACTCTTCCATAAAGGGCAGATTTGTGGAGAACACGACTAATAGTTGTCCTGTGGACAGATTCTCCCACCTGAGCTGTGGATCTCTGCAGCTCCTCCAGAGTTCCCATGGATCTCTTGGCTCTTCTCTGATGAATGCTCTCTTTGCCCGACCTGTCAGTTTAGGTGGACGGCCATGTCTTGGTAGGTTTGCAGTTGTGCCATACTCTTTCCATTTTCGGATGATGGATTGAACAGTGATCCGTAAGATGTTCATAGCTATGGACATTTTTTTATAACCTAACCCTGCTTTATACTTCTCCACAACTTTATCCCTGACCTGTCTGGTGTGTTCCTTGGCCTTCATAATGCTGTTGTTTGTTCACTAAGGTTCTCTAACAAACCTCCGAGGGCTTCACAGAACAGCTGCATTTATTCTGAGATTAAATTACACACAGGTGGACTCTATTTACTAATTGACTAATTTGGACAGCCTTCCCAGAAGAGTTGAAGCTGTTATAGCTGCAAAGGGAGGGCCAACGCAATATTGAACCCTACAGACTAAGACTGGATGCCATTAAAGTTCATGTGTGTGTAAAGGCAGGCGTCCCAATACTGTTGGCAATACAGTGTAGTTACTTCCTGCTTTAATATGGTTTTAAAAAGGATATATTTTTTAAAGTAAAAAAATGTATATATATTTTTTATAATTGCAGGATACTTTACTACAAGAGCCATTATCAGTACCTCTGTCCCGGGGTAATCTGTGGGGTTCAGTGACATTTGGACTTTCAGGGCCCGCCATGCATGTAAGGAGTGTGGGCCAAACTGATAGCCCAGCCCAGAAGACAACAGGTTCCAGGACAAAACGTAAAATCCAGTACAGACTGGTACATGCCCCCGGCAGTTGGAAGGGGTCTGTTTTCAGTGGGGGTCACTGGCAGTTCCTCTGTGGGGTCCATGCCCAAGAGTCCCCTATTTTGGTAGCAGAGTGAGTAACACAATCAGTGTTTAAAAGCAGAAATATGCCTTTCTCTGACAAGTATGATACATGACCTAATTACCTTTTCAAATTATAGTAGATTAAGCTCTTGGAACCATCCAGGAATTTTAGCAAAAAAAGAGCCTCCTTGATGTCTTCAAACAATACACTTTATCTGTAGAACTAAATTGTCAGTTCATGTGATTAAAACAGTAAGCTTTAGAACTATTTGTGTTCCAAACAGTTGCACACAATAAATCTGAGGCATTGTTCTCTGCAAATACTTTTTATTAAAATTTTTTTAGCAACTTCTGATAGTAATATTTCAGATAAAATCTCACACCTTCCAAAAAAAGGAAACGCTACAATCAACCATGCAAGGCCAACAGCTGGAGGCATGTCAGTGCTGGTAACACATGCGAGAAGCTGGAGGAGTCTCAGGGTTGGTACCACAGGTGAGAGGCTGGAGGAGTCTCAGGGTTGGTACCACAGGCGAGAGGCTGGAGGAGTCTCAGGGTTGGTAACACAGGCGAGAGCCTGGAGGAATCTCAGGGTTGGTACCACAGGTGAGAGGCTGGAGGAGTCTCAGGGTTGGTAACACAGGCGAGAGCCTGGAGGTGTCTCGGAGTTGATAACACAGTTGAGAGGCTGGAGGAATCTCAGGGTTGGCACCACAGGCTGGTGGCGTTTTTTGCAATTTTGTCAAATTTGAGCAGGTCGGTATTTTTTTTGTTAGCATTTCACGGCTCATAATTTGGGACCAATTTGGGATGTTGTTGCCACATCCTGTGCAACAACCCCGACATGTGGCAAAGCAGGATGTTCACACACAACCAAATAGGGGGTTGGCCAATGAACACAGATTTTGCCCTTTGACAGAACCCACCTGACCCCTGCCACATCTGAATGGGAAAACATAGATGTGTAATTTTTTTGAGGTCTTAAGGATATGGTTTTTCGAACTATGAAATTTGATGAAGAACGTGAATATTCCTTCTGTTATGTTCTTCTGAGCTTTACCAGCAGAGCTGTATCTTTGACTCTTCCTGAGTCGCGGGGTCCCCGTAGACCTCCACCTCGCACAGGTGCAGGAAATCACTGCGCCCCGGGATCACCACGCTGACGTATTGACCCTCCATCCCGTTACAGCACAACGTTGTCACAGGATCGGAAACACTGGTGATCTTACCGCACCTGTTGAAGGCAAACAAGGATCAACACAATGATACAGAAAATGCTACTCATACACCTATGGGCAGTGGTGGCCCATCCAAAAGAGGCGCAGGGGCATCGCCCCTCTTATCCATGCGCCCGGCTCCTAATCTCCATGCAGGGCGCTGGACGCATGGATTTCAATGGGGTTTTTTTTTTTTTTATTTGAAACACATGATTAGAGCCTGAGGCTCTAATTTACTTCAAAAAAGGGTGGGCTCAGGGCACGCCCCCCCCCCCCAAAAAAAAAAATCGAGCACCAGCCGCCACTGCTAATGGGAGATTTACAAAATGGTTCCAGAAAAAGCATACATCACTATGGGGTTGATTTACTAAAACTGGAACGTGCAAAATTTAGTGCAGCTCTGGAAAACCAATCAGCTTCCAGGTATTATTGTCAAATCTTAATTGAATAAGCTGAAGTTGGCTACCATGCACATTTGCACCAGATTCTGAGTGTGATGCCGCGTACACACGATCGGACTTAGTCCCACGGACAATCCGCCGGACTTTCCAAACGAGCGGACTTGCCCACACATGACCGGACTTTTCCGGGTGGGAAGTGGTTAAGAGATATGGGCGGAAGTGACATTTTGATGTTGCTTCCGCCCTGCAATGGTATTGAGAAGGGTGGGGGCCATCTTCCCCTCACTCATCTCCATACCTAACAGGAGACAGGACGCGATCGCCTCCGCCGCTGCCGGTGACTCGGGTAAGCAGCAGAGGGCACTGCAACGCGGTGGGAGAGGGGGGGGTCCCTCTCCCGCCGCTCGTCTGTATGCTAGTCCGACGGACAAATACCGACGCTCGGCCAGCTATTAGCTACTGGCTATAAACTTCCTTATTCTAGTCCGGTCGTACGTCATCACGTTCGAATCCATCGGACTTTGGTGTGCTTGTGTGTGGCAAAGTCCGTTCGTTCGGAAAGTCGGTCGGAACTCCGCCGAAAGTCCGTCGGGAAGACCCTTCGGACCTAGTCCATCGAAAAGTCCGCTCGTGTGTACGCGGCATAATACAGAGATCAGTGCTACAAATATATGCACTGTCATTATACTAATGACACTGTGATTACACACAGCCTATAAGCAGGTCTAAGCCTTGAATCATTGGCTAGGACCTGCTGACAGACTCCTGCTGCGTACAATCACAGCATGTGTAGGCGGGGGCACATAAACGCGCGCCCTAAACTGGGAAACAGGCACTGACGCACGGATAGGACGCTTTGCCTGTGGGGGCCGCCCATCTACAGTACACTGCGGACGGGTGGCACACAAGTGGTTAATTGTCGTACTATTTTTAGTATTTATTGATTCACACAGGGCCGATCCTAGGCAGGGTGCGCGGGGTGCTCCGCACCCAGGCGCCGCAGAGGTGGGGGCGCCAAAGCTCCAGAGTGCTGCTCCCCTCCCTCCTCCTCATCTGTGTCCAGAGGCAGAGGTGGAGCGCATGTAGCGAGTGCTGCGGTTCCTCATCCCACCGGCAACTGACAAGAGTGCTCCCGCTGTCCACGGAATCCTTGCTGAGTACCTCTGTGTACCTCTCTGGAGCCTAGTACCGGAACTTGTTTTGGTACTGGACTCCACTAATCCGATGCGCGTCTCCTGTCTGCCCCGCCCCCTCTGCGTGTGTCGGCTCTTCTCTTCTGGGTTGGCCGGAGCTGCTGCCAATCATCCAGTGCACTCCCAGAAATGCTGTTCGAGTGCCGCCCTCCTAGTAACCAGAGATGCCACGCCCCTCTGCAATGTGCACGGTGCTTCTGCTCCCAGCGTGCCTGAGCTACAGGGATCTATTGGACAGGTACTGATCTATGGGGACACCTGCTGTGGGGGGCTCTGATGGGGACACCTTCTGTGGGGGAGGCTCTGATGGGGGAAACCTGCTGTGGGGGGGCTCTGATGGGGGATACCTGCTGTGGGAGGGCTCTGATGGGGACAGACTCTGATGGGGGACACCTGCTGTGGTGGGGGCTCTGATGGGGGGACACCTGCTGCCGTGGGGCTATGATGGGGGACACCTGCTGTGGGTGGGGCTCTGATGGGGGACACCTGCTGTGGGGGGGCTCTGATGGGGGACACCTGCTGTGGGGGGGGGGTCTGATGGGGGACAGACTCTGATGGGGGGCACCTGCTGTGGGGGGGGCTCTGATGGGGGACACCTGCTGTGGGGGGCTCTGATTGGGGACACCTGCTGTGGGGGGGGGCTCTGATGGGGGACACCTGCTGTGGGGGGGCTCTGATGGGGGACACCTGCTGTGGGGGGTCTTTGATGGGGGACACCTGCTGTGGGGGGATCTGATGGGGGACACCTGCTGTGGGGGGGCTCTGATGGGGGACACCTGCTGTGGGGGGGCTCTGATGGGGGACACCTGCTGTGGGGGGGCTCTGATGGGGACACCTGCTGTGGGGGGGCTCTGGTGGGCACTTTGATATGAGCTGCGCGTGCCGCACCCCAGAATGTCCCTCATTCTCAACTTTAAAAGTTGGGAGGTATGCAGGAGCGGATCAGGGGAGAAGAGACTGTGCCACCGCCGTCCCCGTTATGAACGGGAAAAGGGTTCTCTGTGTTTACTGCCCATCCCCCTCCTTCCTCCTGTCAGAGGAGGAGAGCGAAGCAGCCGGAGATCGGAGCGAAGCAGCCGGAGATCGGAGCGCCCGTGTCTGAGTGGACTGGAGAGAGAGCATCTGCGGGCTCTTAGACCCCACCCTCCCTCTCCTCCTCGCACTGCTGTACTAGTGAGCGGCACTTGCCAGGTCAGCTGCCCGCTGTGTTTCTTCTCCCTCCTTCATATTGGCCAGGGAAGAAATACAAAAAAAGGGAGCAGAGAAGAGGATTGTGGGACATGTAGTCCCAAGGACTGGCGGCCCCATTGTGACCTGGAAACTGCAACCCACACAGCATGCTCAGCTGAATAAGAGGAGGGAGGGAGAGCGCCAGGAGCCCTGGAAAGCTTTTGGGGAAGTGCACCCAGGACTCCAGGGAGAGGAAGTGCTGAGGGGACGTCATCAGAAAGAGAACCCCGCTGGCCTGTGCCAACCAGAGGGAAAGCCGCACAGCCTGGCGCCATCCCTGGTGAAGAAAGGAAGGGAGTCATTGCCAGAATAGAGATCTGAGCACTACCCAGCGGAGTCACCATGGGCAACCCAGAGTGAGCTGACTCCTGATCAGAAGAACTTTTGTTGCTGTATCGCCAGGTCTGGTCGGCCATTATCTACTTCCATCCTTAGGAACTGCAGTCTCTGACCCTCTCCTGTAGTGTGTCTGCAGTCTCTGACCATCTCTTGTAGTATGTCTGCAGTCTCTGACCTTCTCCTGTACTATGTCTGCAGTCTCTGATCATCTCCTGTACTATGTCTGCCGTCTCTGACCATCTCTTGTAGTATGTCTGCAGTCTCTGACCATCTCCTGTACTATGTCTGCAGTCTCTGACCTTCTCCTGTACTATGTCTGCAGTCTCTGATCATCTCCTGTACTATGTCTACAGTCTCTGACCATCTCCTGTAGTATGTCTGCAGTCTCTGACCTTCTCCTGTACTATGTCTGCCATCTCTGATCATCTCCTGTACTATGTCTGCAGTCTCTGACCATCTCTTGTAGTATGTCTGCGGTCTCTGACCATCTCCTGTACTATGTCTGCCATCTCTGACCATCTCCTGTACTATGTCTGCCATCTCTGATCATCTCCTGTACTATGTCTGCATTCTCTGACAATCTCTTGTAGTATGTCTGCAGTCTCTGACCATCTCCTGTACTATGTCTGCAGTCTCTGACCATCTCTTGTAGTATGTCTGCAGTCTCTGACCATCTTCTGTACTATGTCTGCAGTCGCTGACCTTCTCCTGTACTATGTCTGCAGTCTCTGACCATCTCCTGTACTATGTCTGCAGTCTCTGACCATCTCTTGTAGTATATCTGCAGTCTCTGACCTTCTTCTGTACTATGTCTGCAGCTTCTGACCTTCTCCTGTACTATGTCTGCAGTCTCTGACCACCTCTTGTAGTATGTCTGTAGTATGTCTTTCTAACAGACTCTCTAACAGAAGCCCTCTTTGTGTGCATTAGAGAGACCCCCCTCCAGGTCCCATTAGTGTACTCATTTTCTTTATTGTTAAACGATTATGGGAGGATCCCAGGATAATGAAGACTTCTTAGAGAAGCATCTCTGTGTTTGAGTCGTAGCCATAGAAACATTTGTAAAGTGGGGGAGTTAGTAAGATGACCACGCCCATGTGGGGGCGCCAGAAATATTTCCGCACCCAGGCGTCTGTGACCCTAGGATCGGCCCTGGATTCACATCTATGTTTTATTTTGTTGCTTTGATGTGGGAACTGATTACAGTGCCAGCGGGGGGGGGGGGGGGGATTAGGTGATAGCGCATGGATTTTGTTTAATGATTACCCAAACGCACAGTGTCTGCATTCCGGGACCCCCACACCCACCCACACTGCTATCTGAGATGCTAAATGTTCTATAAGCCTTCACTGTGTATTAGCTTATCCTATTGACATGAGAGCGCTGATGTTTGTTGGATAAGTGTCCTTGTCATAGGATCTTCTCAGGACATGTTGTGCAACAGTAACTGCTCTCTGACTGGCTGCGATTATATAAGATCACTGCCAGACCTGAAGAAATGTCTCCTTATATATCAGAGGATATCTGCAAGGCGATTTTACTGTTTCCTTTTGTTACTGGCATCTACATAAGGAACTCCTTGTCAACATTCGTGCCTATAGACAAGCGGGCATTGTTTGGTTGTTTACCTCCACTCCACACGCTGCATTAGATGAGATTCCCACGTCTGTACACGTGACTATCATCAGATCTACAGTGCCTTGAAAATGTATTCACACCCCTTGAAATTTTCCACATTTTGTAATGTAATAACCAAAAACGTAATTGTATTTTATTGGGATTTTATGTGATGGACCAACACAAAGTGGCTCATAATTGTGAAGTGGAAGGAAAATGATAAATAGTTTTCAAATTTTTTTAAAAATAAATATGTGAAAAGTGTGGTGTACATTTGTATAGCGCCCCCCTGAGTCAATACTTTGTAGAACCGCCTTTCGCTGTAATTACAGATGCAAGTCTTTTTAGGGATGTCTCTACCAGCTTTGCACATCTAGAGAGGGACATTTTTGCCCCATTCTTCTTTGCAGGTTGGATGGAGAGCGTCTGTGAACAGCAATTTTCAAGTCTTGCCACAGATTCTCAATGTGATTTAGGTCTGGACTGTGACTGGGCCATTCTAACGCATGAATATGCTTTGATCTAAACCATTCCATTGTAGCTCTGGCTGTATGTTTAGGGTCGTTGTCCTGCTGGAAGGTGAACCTCCCCCCCCAGTCTCAAGTCTTTTGAAGACTCTAACAGGTTTTCTTCTAAGATTGTCCTGTATTTGGCTCTATCCATCTTCCCATCAACTCTGACCAGCTTCCCTGTCCCTGCTGAAGAAAAGAATCCCCACCACATGATGCTGCCACCACCATGTTTCACGGTGGGGATGGTGTGTTCAGGGTGATGTGCAGAGTTAGTTTTCTGCCACACTAATGCAGCGTACACACAGCCAGAATTTCCGATGGAAAAAGTCCGATGGGAGCTTTTCATCGGATTTTCCGACCGTGTGTACGCCCATCTGTCTTTTTCTGTTGGCATTTCCGACGTACTTTAGATTGAGAGCCTGTTCTTAATTTTTCCGTCGGAAATGCCGACGGAGTTTTGGACGGTGTAAAGTCCGGCTGTGTGTACGCTGCAATAGAGTTTTGCTTTTAGGCCAAAATTTCCATTTTGGTCTCATCTGACCAGATCACCTTCTTCCACATGTTTGCTGTGTCCCCCACATGGCTTCTCACAAACTGCAAACAGGACTTCTTATGACTTTCTTTCTCCAATGTCTTTCTTCTTGTCACTCTTCCATAAAGGGCAGATTTGTGGAGAACACGACTAATAGTTGTCCTGTGGACAGATTCTCCCACCTGAGCTGTGGATCTCTGCAGCTCCTCCAGAGTTCCCATGGGTCTCTTGGCTCTTCTCTGATGAATGCTCTCCTTGCCCGGCCCGGTCAGTTTAGGTGGACGGCCATGTCTTGGTAGGTTTGCAGTTGTGCCATACTCTTTCCATTTTCGGATGATGGATTGAACAGTGATCCGTAAGATGTTCATAGCTATGGACATTTTTTTATAACCTAACCCTGCTTTATACTTCTCCACAACGTTATCCCTGACCTGTCTGGTGTGTTCCTTGGCCTTCATAATGCTGTTGTTTGTTCACTAAGGTTCTCTAACAAACCTCTGAGGGCTTCACAGAACAGCTGCATTTATTCTGGGATTAAATTACACACAGGTGGACTCTATTTACTAATTGACTAATTTGGACAGCCTTCCAGAAGAGTTGAAGCTGTTATAGCTGCAAAGGGAGGGCCAACGCAATATTGAACCCTACAGACTAAGACTGGGATGCCATTAAAGTTCATGTGCGTGTAAAGGCAGGCGTCCCAATACTGTTGGCAATACAGTGTAGTTACTTCCTGCTTTAATATGGTTTTAAAAAGGATATATTTTTTAAAGTAAAAAAATGTATATATATTTTTTATAATTGCAGGATACTTTACTACAAGAGCCATTATCAGTACCTCTGTCCCGGGGTAATCTGTGGGGTTCAGTGACATTTGGACTTTCAGGGCCCGCCATGCATGTAAGGAGTGTGGGCCAAACTGATAGCCTAGCCCAGAAGACAACAGGTTCCAGGACAAATCGTAAAATCCAGTACAGACTGGTACATGCCCCCGGCAGTTGGAAGGGGTCTGTTTTCAGTGGGGGTCACTGGCAGTTCCTCTGTGGGGTCCATGCCCAAGAGTCCTCTATTTTGGTAGCAGAGTGAGTAACACAATCAGTGTTTAAAAGCAGAAATATGCCTTTCTCTGACAAGTATGATACATGACCTAATTACCTTTTCAAATTATAGTAGATTAAGCTCTTGGAACCAGCCAGGAATTTTAGCAAAAAAAGAGCCTCCTTGATGTCTTCAAACAATACACTTTATCTGTAGAACTAAATTGTCAGTTCATGTGATTAAAACAGTAAGCTTTAGAACTATTTGTGTTCCAAACAGTTGCACACAATAAATCTGAGGCATTGTTCTCTGCAAATACTTTTTATTAAATTTTTTTTAGCAACTTCTGATAGTAATATTTCAGATAAAATCTCACACCTTCCAAAAAAAGGAAACGCTACAATCAACCATGCAAGGCCAACAGCTGGAGGCATGTCAGTGCTGGTAACACATGCGAGAAGCTGGAGGAGTCTCAGGGTTGGTAACACAGGTGAGGGGCTGGAGGAGTCTCAGGGTTGGTACCACAGGCGAGAGGCTGGAGGAGTCTCAGGGTTGGTAACACAGGCGAGAGCCTGGAGGAATCTCAGGGTTGGTACCACAGGTGAGAGGCTGGAGGAGTCTCAGGGTTGGTAACACAGGCGAGAGCCTGGAGGTGTCTCGGAGTTGATAACACAGTTGAGAGGCTGGAGGAATCTCAGGGTTGGCACCACAGGCTGGTGGCGTTTTTTGCAATTTTGTCAAATTTGAGCAGGTCGGTATTTTTTTTGTTAGCATTTCACGGCTCATAATTTGGGACCAATTTGGGATGTTGTTGCCACATCCTGTGCAACAACCCCGACATGTGGCAAAGCAGGATGTTCACACACAACCAAATAGGGGGTTGGCCAATGAACACAGATTTTGCCCTTTGACAGAACCCACCTGACCCCTGCCACATCTGAATGGGAAAACATAGATGTGTAATTTTTTTGAGGTCTTAAGGATATGGTTTTTCGAACTATGAAATTTGATGAAGAACGTGAATATTCCTTCTGTTATGTTCTTCTGAGCTTTACCAGCAGAGCTGTATCTTTGACTCTTCCTGAGTCGCGGGGTCCCCGTAGACCTCCACCTCGCACAGGTGCAGGAAATCACTGCGCCCCGGGATCACCACGCTGACGTATTGACCCTCCATCCCGTTACAGCACAACGTTGTCACAGGATCGGAAACACTGGTGATCTTACCGCACCTGTTGAAGGCAAACAAGGATCAACACAATGATACAGAAAATGCTACTCATACACCTATGGGCAGTGGTGGCCCATCCAAAAGAGGCGCAGGGGCATCGCCCCTCTTATCCATGCGCCCGGCTCCTAATCTCCATGCAGGGCGATGGACGCATGGATTTCAATGGGGTTTTTTTTTTTTTTATTTGAAACACATGATTAGAGCCTGAGGCTCTAATTTACTTCAAAAAAGGGTGGGCTCAGGGCACGCCCCCCCCCCCCCCCCCCAAAAAAAAAATCGAGCACCAGCCGCCACTGCTAATGGGAGATTTACAAAATGGTTCCAGAAAAAGCATACATCACTATGGGGTTGATTTACTAAAACTGGAACGTGCAAAATTTAGTGCAGCTCTGGAAAACCAATCAGCTTCCAGCTATTATTGTCAAATCTTAATTGAATAAGCTGAAGTTGGCTACCATGCACATTTGCACCAGATTCTGAGTGTGATGCCGCGTACACACGATCGGACTTAGTCCCACGGACAATCCGCCGGACTTTCCAAACGAGCGGACTTGCCCACACATGACCGGACTTTTCCGGGTGGGAAGTGGTTAAGAGATATGGGCGGAAGTGACATTTTGATGTTGCTTCCGCCCTGCAATGGTATTGAGAAGGGTGGGGGCCATCTTCCCCTCACTCATCTCCATACCTAACAGGAGACAGGACGCGATCGCCTCCGCCGCTGCCGGTGACTCGGGTAAGCAGCAGAGGGCACTGCAACGCGGTGGGAGAGGGGGGGGTCCCTCTCCCGCCGCTCGTCTGTATGCTAGTCCGACGGACAAATACCGACGCTCGGCCAGCTATTAGCTACTGGCTATAAACTTCCTTATTCTAGTCCGGTCGTACGTCATCACGTTCGAATCCATCGGACTTTGGTGTGCTTGTGTGTGGCAAAGTCCGTTCGTTCGGAAAGTCGGTCGGAACTCCGCCGAAAGTCCGTCGGGAAGACCCTTCGGACCTAGTCCATCGAAAAGTCCGCTCGTGTGTACGCGGCATAATACAGAGATCAGTGCTACAAATATATGCACTGTCATTATACTAATGACACTGTGATTACACACAGCCTATAAGCAGGTCTAAGCCTTGAATCATTGGCTAGGACCTGCTGACAGACTCCTGCTGCGTACAATCACAGCATGTGTAGGCGGGGGCACATAAACGCGCGCCCTAAACTGGGAAACAGGCACTGACGCACGGATAGGACGCTTTGCCTGTGGGGGCCGCCCATCTACAGTACACTGCGGACGGGTGGCACACAAGTGGTTAATTGTCGTACTATTTTTAGTATTTATTGATTCACACAGGGCCGATCCTAGGCAGGGTGCGCGGGGTGCTCCGCACCCAGGCGCCGCAGAGGTGGGGGCGCCAAAGCTCCAGAGTGCTGCTCCCCTCCCTCCTCCTCGTCTGTGTCCAGAGGCAGAGGTGGAGCGCATGTAGCGAGTGCTGCGGTTCCTCATCCCACCGGCAACTGACAAGAGTGCTCCCGCTGTCCACGGAATCCTTGCTGAGTACCTCTGTGTACCTCTCTGGAGCCTAGTACCGGAACTTGTTTTGGTACTGGACTCCACTAATCCGATGCGCGTCTCCTGTCTGCCCCGCCCCCTCTGCGTGTGTCGGCTCTTCTCTTCTGGGTTGGCCGGAGCTGCTGCCAATCATCCAGTGCACTCCCAGAAATGCTGTTCGAGTGCCGCCCTCCTAGTAACCAGAGATGCCACGCCCCTCTGCAATGTGCACGGTGCTTCTGCTCCCAGCGTGCCTGAGCTACAGGGATCTATTGGACAGGTACTGATCTATGGGGACACCTGCTGTGGGGGGCTCTGATGGGGACACCTTCTGTGGGGGAGGCTCTGATGGGGGAAACCTGCTGTGGGGGGGCTCTGATGGGGGATACCTGCTGTGGGAGGGCTCTGATGGGGACAGACTCTGATGGGGGACACCTGCTGTGGTGGGGGCTCTGATGGGGGGGACACCTGCTGCCGTGGGGCTATGATGGGGGACACCTGCTGTGGGTGGGGCTCTGATGGGGGACACCTGCTGTGGGGGGGCTCTGATGGGGGACACCTGCTGTGGGGGGGTCTGATGGGGGACAGACTCTGATGGGGGGCACCTGCTGTGGGGGGGGCTCTGATGGGGGACACCTGCTGTGGGGGGCTCTGATTGGGGACACCTGCTGTGGGGGGGGGGCTCTGATGGGGGACACCTGCTGTGGGGGGGGCTCTGATGGGGGGACACCTGCTGTGGGGGGTCTTTGATGGGGGACACCTGCTGTGGGGGGATCTGATGGGGGACACCTGCTGTGGGGGGGCTCTGATGGGGGACACCTGCTGTGGGGGGGCTCTGATGGGGGACACCTGCTGTGGGGGGGCTCTGATGGGGGACACCTGCTGTGGGGGGGCTCTGGTGGGCACTTTGATATGAGCTGCGCGTGCCGCACCCCAGAATGTCCCTCATTCTCAACTTTAAAAGTTGGGAGGTATGCAGGAGCGGATCAGGGGAGAAGAGACTGTGCCACCGCCGTCCCCGTTATGAACGGGAAAAGGGTTCTCTGTGTTTACTGCCCATCCCCCTCCTTCCTCCTGTCAGAGGAGGAGAGCGAAGCAGCCGGAGATCGGAGCGAAGCAGCCGGAGATCGGAGCGCCCGTGTCTGAGTGGACTGGAGAGAGAGCATCTGCGGGCTCTTAGACCCCACCCTCCCTCTCCTCCTCGCACTGCTGTACTAGTGAGCGGCACTTGCCAGGTCAGCTGCCCGCTGTGTTTCTTCTCCCTCCTTCATATTGGCCAGGGAAGAAATACAAAAAAAGGGAGCAGAGAAGAGGATTGTGGGACATGTAGTCCCAAGGACTGGCGGCCCCATTGTGACCTGGAAACTGCAACCCACACAGCATGCTCAGCTGAATAAGAGGAGGGAGGGAGAGCGCCAGGAGCCCTGGAAAGCTTTCGGGGAAGTGCACCCAGGACTCCAGGGAGAGGAAGTGCTGAGGGGACGTCATCAGAAAGAGAACCCCGCTGGCCTGTGCCAACCAGAGGGAAAGCCGTACAGCCTGGCGCCATCCCTGGTGAAGAAAGGAAGGGAGTCATTGCCAGAATAGAGATCTGAGCACTACCCAGCGGAGTCACCATGGGCAACCCAGAGTGAGCTGACTCCTGATCAGAAGAACTTTTGTTGCTGTATCGCCAGGTCTGGTCGGCCATTATCTACTTCCATCCTTAGGAACTGCAGTCTCTGACCCTCTCCTGTAGTGTGTCTGCAGTCTCTGACCATCTCTTGTAGTATGTCTGCAGTCTCTGACCTTCTCCTGTACTATGTCTGCAGTCTCTGATCATCTCCTGTACTATGTCTGCCGTCTCTGACCATCTCTTGTAGTATGTCTGCAGTCTCTGACCATCTCCTGTACTATGTCTGCAGTCTCTGACCTTCTCCTGTACTATGTCTGCAGTCTCTGATCATCTCCTGTACTATGTCTACAGTCTCTGACCATCTCCTGTAGTATGTCTGCAGTCTCTGACCTTCTCCTGTACTATGTCTGCCATCTCTGATCATCTCCTGTACTATGTCTGCAGTCTCTGACCATCTCTTGTAGTATGTCTGCGGTCTCTGACCATCTCCTGTACTATGTCTGCCATCTCTGACCATCTCCTGTACTATGTCTGCCATCTCTGATCATCTCCTGTACTATGTCTGCATTCTCTGACAATCTCTTGTAGTATGTCTGCAGTCTCTGACCATCTCCTGTACTATGTCTGCAGTCTCTGACCATCTCTTGTAGTATGTCTGCAGTCTCTGACCATCTTCTGTACTATGTCTGCAGTCGCTGACCTTCTCCTGTACTATGTCTGCAGTCTCTGACCATCTCCTGTACTATGTCTGCAGTCTCTGACCATCTCTTGTAGTATATCTGCAGTCTCTGACCTTCTTCTGTACTATGTCTGCAGCTTCTGACCTTCTCCTGTACTATGTCTGCAGTCTCTGACCACCTCTTGTAGTATGTCTGTAGTATGTCTTTCTAACAGACTCTCTAACAGAAGCCCTCTTTGTGTGCATTAGAGAGACCCCCCTCCAGGTCCCATTAGTGTACTCATTTTCTTTATTGTTAAACGATTATGGGAGGATCCCAGGATAATGAAGACTTCTTAGAGAAGCATCTCTGTGTTTGAGTCGTAGCCATAGAAACATTTGTAAAGTGGGGGAGTTAGTAAGATGACCACGCCCATGTGGGGGCGCCAGAAATATTTCCGCACCCAGGCGTCTGTGACCCTAGGATCGGCCCTGGATTCACATCTATGTTTTATTTTGTTGCTTTGATGTGGGAACTGATTACAGTGCCAGCGGGGGGGGGGGGGGGATTAGGTGATAGCGCATGGATTTTGTTTAATGATTACCCAAACGCACAGTGTCTGCATTCCGGGACCCCCACACCCACCCACACTGCTATCTGAGATGCTAAATGTTCTATAAGCCTTCACTGTGTATTAGCTTATCCTATTGACATGAGAGCGCTGATGTTTGTTGGATAAGTGTCCTTGTCATAGGATCTTCTCAGGACATGTTGTGCAACAGTAACTGCTCTCTGACTGGCTGCGATTATATAAGATCACTGCCAGACCTGAAGAAATGTCTCCTTATATATCAGAGGATATCTGCAAGGCGATTTTACTGTTTCCTTTTGTTACTGGCATCTACATAAGGAACTCCTTGTCAACATTCGTGCCTATAGACAAGCGGGCATTGTTTGGTTGTTTACCTCCACTCCACACGCTGCATTAGATGAGATTCCCACGTCTGTACACGTGACTATCATCAGATCTACAGTGCCTTGAAAATGTATTCACACCCCTTGAAATTTTCCACATTTTGTAATGTAATAACCAAAAACGTAATTGTATTTTATTGGGATTTTATGTGATGGACCAACACAAAGTGGCTCATAATTGTGAAGTGGAAGGAAAATGATAAATAGTTTTCAAATTTTTTTAAAAATAAATATGTGAAAAGTGTGGTGTACATTTGTATAGCGCCCCCCTGAGTCAATACTTTGTAGAACCGCCTTTCGCTGTAATTACAGATGCAAGTCTTTTTAGGGGATGTCTCTACCAGCTTTGCACATCTAGAGAGGGACATTTTTGCCCCATTCTTCTTTGCAGGTTGGATGGAGAGCGTCTGTGAACAGCAATTTTCAAGTCTTGCCACAGATTCTCAATGTGATTTAGGTCTGGACTGTGACTGGGCCATTCTAACGCATGAATATGCTTTGATCTAAACCATTCCATTGTAGCTCTGGCTGTATGTTTAGGGTCGTTGTCCTGCTGGAAGGTGAACCTCCCCCCCCAGTCTCAAGTCTTTTGAAGACTCTAACAGGTTTTCTTCTAAGATTGTCCTGTATTTGGCTCTATCCATCTTCCCATCAACTCTGACCAGCTTCCCTGTCCCTGCTGAAGAAAAGAATCCCCACCACATGATGCTGCCACCACCATGTTTCACGGTGGGGATGGTGTGTTCAGGGTGATGTGCAGAGTTAGTTTTCTGCCACACTAATGCAGCGTACACACAGCCAGAATTTCCGATGGAAAAAGTCCGATGGGAGCTTTTCATCGGATTTTCCGACCGTGTGTACGCCCATCTGTCTTTTTCTGTTGGCATTTCCGACGTACTTTAGATTGAGAGCCTGTTCTTAATTTTTCCGTCGGAAATGCCGACGGAGTTTTGGACGGTGTAAAGTCCGGCTGTGTGTACGCTGCAATAGAGTTTTGCTTTTAGGCCAAAATTTCCATTTTGGTCTCATCTGACCAGATCACCTTCTTCCACATGTTTGCTGTGTCCCCCACATGGCTTCTCACAAACTGCAAACAGGACTTCTTATGACTTTCTTTCTCCAATGTCTTTCTTCTTGTCACTCTTCCATAAAGGGCAGATTTGTGGAGAACACGACTAATAGTTGTCCTGTGGACAGATTCTCCCACCTGAGCTGTGGATCTCTGCAGCTCCTCCAGAGTTCCCATGGGTCTCTTGGCTCTTCTCTGATGAATGCTCTCCTTGCCCGGCCCGGTCAGTTTAGGTGGACGGCCATGTCTTGGTAGGTTTGCAGTTGTGCCATACTCTTTCCATTTTCGGATGATGGATTGAACAGTGATCCGTAAGATGTTCATAGCTATGGACATTTTTTTATAACCTAACCCTGCTTTATACTTCTCCACAACGTTATCCCTGACCTGTCTGGTGTGTTCCTTGGCCTTCATAATGCTGTTGTTTGTTCACTAAGGTTCTCTAACAAACCTCTGAGGGCTTCACAGAACAGCTGCATTTATTCTGGGATTAAATTACACACAGGTGGACTCTATTTACTAATTGACTAATTTGGACAGCCTTCCCAGAAGAGTTGAAGCTGTTATAGCTGCAAAGGGAGGGCCAACGCAATATTGAACCCTACAGACTAAGACTGGGATGCCATTAAAGTTCATGTTCTTGTAAAGGCAGGTGTCCCAATACTGTTGGCAATACAGTGTAGTTACTTCCTGCTTTAATATGGTTTTTAAAAGGATATATTTTTTTAAAGTAAAAAAAATATATATATTTTTTATAATTGCAGGATACTTTACTACAAGAGCCATTATCCGTACCTCTGTCCCGGGGTAATCTGTGGGGTTCAGCGACATTTGGACATTCTGGGCCTGCTATGCATGTAAGGAGTGTGGTATGCGTGGGCCAAACTGATAGCCCAGCCCAGAAGCAAATAGGTTCCAGGACAAATCATAAAATCCAGTACAGACTGGTACATGCCCCCGGCAGTTTTCAGTGGGAGTCACTGGCAGTTCCTCTGTGGGGTCCATATCTAAGATTCCTCTATTTTGGTAGCCGAGTGAGTAGCACAATCAGTGTTTAAAAGCGGAAATATGCCCTTTTCTGACAAGTATGATACAAGACCTAATTACCTTTTCAAATTATACTGAGTAGATTATGCCGACAGTGGAAATAGATTGCAAGCTCTTGGAACCAGCCAGGAATTTTAGCAAAAAAAGAGCCTCCTTGGTGTCTTCAAACAATACACTTTATCTGTAGAACTAAATTGTCAGCTCATGTGATTAAAACAGTAAGCTTTAGAATTATTTGTGTTCCAAACAGTTGCACACAATAAATCCGAGACATTGTTCTCTGCAAATACTTTTTATTTAACTTTTTTTCAGCAACTTCTGATAGTAATATTTCAGATAAAATCTCACACCTTCCAACAAAAGGAAAATGCTACAATCAACCAGGCAAGGCCAACAGCTGGAGGGATGTCAGGGCTGGTAACACATGCGAGAGGCTGGAGGAGTCTCAGGGTTGGTAACACAGGTGAGAGGCTGGAGGAATCTCAGGGTTAGTAACACAGGTGAGAGGCTGGAGGAGTCTCAGGGTTGGTAACACAGGCAAGAGCCTGGAGGAATTTCAGGGTTGGTACCACAGGTGAGAGGCTGGAGAAGTCTCAGGGTTGGTACCACAGGTGAGAGGCTGGAGGTGTCTAAGGGTTGGTAACACAGGTGAGAGGCTGGAGGAGTCTCAGGGTTGATAACACAGGCAAGAGGCTGGAGGTGTCTCAGGGTTGATAACACAGGCAAGAGGCTGGAGGTGTCTCAGGGTTGATAACACAGGCAAGAGGCTGGAGGAATCTTAGGGTTGATAACACAGGCGAGAGGCTGGAGGAATCTCAGGGTTGATAATGCAGACGAGAGGCTGGAGGAATCTCAGGGTTGGCAACACAGGCTGGTGGCGTTTTTTGCAATTTTGTTAAATTTGAGCAGGTCAGTATTTTTTTTTGTGAGCATTTCACGGCTCATAGTTTGGGACCAATTTGGGATGTTGTTGCCACATCCTGTGCAACAACCCCAACACGTGGCAAAGCAGGATGTTCACATACAACCAAATAGGGGGTTGGCCAATGAACACAGATTTTGCCCTTTGACAGAACCCACCGGACCCCTGCCACATCTGAATGGGAAAATATAGATGTGTAATTTTTTTGAGGTCTTAAGGATATGTTTTTTTCGAACTATGAAATTTGATGAAGAACGTGAATATTCCTTCTGTTATGTTCTTCTGAGGTTTACCAGCAGAGCTGTATCTTTGACTCTTCCTGAGTCGCGGGGTCCCCGTAGACCTCCACCTCACACAGGTGCAGGAAATCACTGCGCCCCGGGATCACCACGCTGACGTATTGACCCTCCATCCCGTTACAGCACAACGTTGTCACAGGATCAGAAATGCTGGTGATCTTACCGCACCTGTTGAAGGCAAACAAGGATCAACACAATGGTACAGAAAATGCTACTCACACACCTATGGGCAGTGGTGGCCCATCCAAAAGGGGCGCAGGGGCATCGCCCCTCTTATCCATGCGCCCGGCTCCTAATTTCCCTGCAGGGCGCTGGACGCGTGGACTTCAATGGGTTTTTTTTTTATTTTTATTTGAAACACATGATTAGAGCCTGAGGCTCTAATTTACTTCAAAAAAGGGGGGGCTCAGGGCGCCCCCCCCCCCCCAAAGAAAATAGAGCACCAGCCGCCACTGCTAATGGGAGATTTACAAAATGGTTCCAGAAAAAACATACATCACTATGGGGTTGACTTACTAAAACTGGAACGTGCAAAATTTAGTGCAGCTCTGGAAAACCAATCAGCCTTCAGGTTTTATTGTCAAATCTTAATTGAATAAGCTGAAGTTAGAAGCTGATTGGCTACCATGCACAGTTGCACCAGATTCTGAGTGTGATGCCGCGTACACACGATCGGACTTAGTCCCACGGACAATCCGCCGGACTTTCCAAACGAGCGGACTTGCCCACACATGACCGGACTTTTCCGGCGGACCAGAAGACCGGGCCAATGCTAGTAAAAGAGCTGCAAGATGATAGCGGAGGCCCGGCAGAAGAAACGAAGAGCGGGACAAGACCCCCGAAGTCGGAAGAAGACCCCCGAAGTCAGAAGAAGACCCCCGGAGCTGTCTAATAAAGTACTTTAAAAACCTGTGTTGTGTTTGTTTTTTTTAACACTTTTTCCCTTAGGTGAATGGGTAGGGGTACCATGTACCCCATACTCATTCACATAGGGTGGGGGGCCGGGATATGAATAGGAGGCTCCCGGATTTCGATAAGCCCCCCGCCCGCAGACCCCGATAACCAACGGCCAGGGTTGTCGGGAAGAGGCCCTTGTCCTCATCAACATGGGGACAAGGTGCTTTGGGGTGGGGGGCCGCAGGGCCCCCCCTTCCCCAAAGCACCCCCCCATGTTGACGGCACGCTTCCTGGTATGGCTCAGGAGGGGGGGGGGCGCTCGCTCGCCCCCACCCCCTTTCCTGACCGGCCGGGCTGCGTGCTCGGATAAGGGCCTGATATGGATATTGTGGGGACCCCACGCCGTTTTTTCGTCGCAGGGATTCCCCTTGACGGGGCTAGCAAGGTGTCAATCTCGCCGATGGAGGCGGCGACATTGACTTCCTTCGCTAGTCCTGTCTAACTGGAGTCACGTTCAAAATTAACGGACTTTACTCCATGTGTGGGCAAGTCCGTTCATTTCAAAAGTCCCGCGGACTAGCACACAGACGGCCAGATTGTCCGCCGGACTGCCGAGGCCGGCGGATAATTTTGAGTAAAGACTTCTTTCTAAGTCCGCCGGAGCCCACACACGGGCGGATTGTCCGGAGGACTCTGGTCCGCCGGACCAAGTCTGCCGGATAGTCCGATCGTGTGTACGTGGCATTACAGTTTTTATAACTATCCCCCTATGTGACTTAACATTGATCTCCAGGATCACCAAGAATCGTTAAGAACTTATTTTGTCATCGCACAATAAAAATGGCAAAGAATACAACTTTTAGGCCAGGAAGCAGATGATGGCCAAATCCTGGCAGCAGCCCACTCTATCTTTTGGGAAGCCAAACAATGCATTACTGGCAGCATTATCAATGAGAAGCTGATGGCTATTCCTAAAGGACATGTCAACTCAAAATTTCATATGTGCTTTCTGTACCATGTACTTTGTATGCAGGGCTGTCTTAATGAGTGAGCACACCTGGGCACTGCCCAGGGGCCCCAGCTGCATGGGGGGTCCCTGAACTTTCCCCAAAGCAGCTGGTCCTTGAGCCCACACTGCCCGGAAATTTGGGGCCCATGATGGCACTGAGAGTGATGGATAAACAGGGAAGGGAGGGGAGATATATGGTGTGTAGAGGGGTCAGAGTGCTGTGGGGACATCTGGGGTGTAGAGGGGTCAGAGTGCTGGGGGACATCTGGGGTGTAGAGGGGTCAGAGTGCTGGGGGGACATCTGGGATGTAGAGGGATCAGAGTGCTGGGGGGATATCTACGGTGTAGAGGGGTCAGAGTGATGGGGTATATCTGGGGTGTAGAGGGATCAGAGTGCTGGGGGGATATCTAGGGTGTAGAGGGGTCAGAGTGCTGGGGGGATATCTGGGGTGTAGTGGGGTCAGAGTGCTGGGGGGATATCTGGGGTGTAGAGGGGTCAGAGTGCTGGGGGGATATCTGGGGTGTAGAGGGGTCAGAGTGCTGGGGGGATATCTGGGGTGTAGAGGGGTCATAGTGCTGGGGGGATATCTGGGGTGTAGAGGGGTCAGAGTGCTGGGGGGGATATCTGGGGTGTAGAGGGGTCAGAGTGCTGGGGGGATATCTGGGGTGTAGAGGGGTCAGAGTGCTGGGGGGATATCTGGGGTGTAGAGGGGTCAGAGTGCTGGGGGGGATATCTGGGGTGTGAAGGGGTCAGAGTGCTGGGGGGATATCTGGGGTGTAGAGGGGTCAGAGTGCTGGGGGATATCTGGGGTGTAGAGGGGTCAGAGTGCTGGGGGGATATCTGGGATGTAGAGGGGTCAGAGTGCTGGGGGGGATATCTGGGGTGTGAAGGGGTCAGAGTGCTGGGGGGATATCTGGGGTGTACAGGGGTCAGAGTGCTGGGGGATATCTGGGGTGTAGAAGGGTCAGGGTGCTTGGGGGATATCTGGGGTGTACAAGGGTCAGGGTGCTTGGGGGATATCTGGGATGTAGAACGGTCAGGGTGCTGGGGGGATATCTGGGGTGTAGAAGGGTCAGGGTGCTGGGGGGATATCTGGGGTGTAGAGGGGTCAGAGTGCTGGGGGGATATCTGGGGTGTAGAGGGGTCAGAGTTCTGGGGGGATATCTGGGGTGTAGAGGGGTCAGAGTGCTGGGGGGATATCTGGGGTGTAGAGGGGTCAGAGTGCTGGGGGGATATCTGGGGTGTAGAGGGGTCAGAGTGCTGGGGGATATCTGGGGTGTAGAGGGGTCAGAGTGCTGGGGGGATATCTGGGGTGTAGAGGGGCCATAGCGCTGGGGAGGCATCAATCTATCAGATATATTATATGCACAGGACAGCTCTGTTTCTTTATGTATGTAGGATTTTTTAGTAGCACTGTTTCTTTGCTGTACGGAATGATTGTTCATGTAGTTAATGCCGAGCACCACCCAAAAGGGGAAGCTCCGCTTGTCTGCCTCCTACCTACTTGATGTCTGTATACCTGCGCTGTCTCCATTGTAGGGGCCCCAGAGCATTACTTTGCCCAGGGGCCCATGATGCTTTTAAGACGGCCCAGCTTGTATGAAAAAGTCTCCTGTTCTCTTTGTATTGCTTCCTTTATGGGAAATCCCTGGTGTTCCTGCCAGTCCCCCTGCTTCCCTAACAAAAAGCCGACCACGCTAGGCATGAAAGCACAGAATGGTCAGTTCTCTAGCTGCGCTTGGAACTCAGCCTGCTCTCCTCCAATGATCAGACCTGTGCTGACATACCCTCCCCCCTGGGAAGATCAGTGTGCCGTTGTTTCTACTCTTCCAGATCTCTAAGCTCCTTACACAGAGAACAGAGGGTATGTGATCACTTATAAAAGAAGGGGGGGAGGGTAAAGGTGTTTATAATGTTTTTTTATATGTCTGTACAAATGTTTTGCCTTTCATTTCTATGGTAAACTGAATGGATTGTTTTACAAAGTGAGGGTTCACATATACTTCATTCATCATTTGTTGATTGGTTGATGGAAACATGGTCTCCTTGGGTGAAATATCTTAGATCCAGTGGATTGACCCCACGCGGTTGCATCTCTGATGTTGCCCCTTCTGCCTTGCAGATTTTTTACCCATGAGGAACCCGTAAAATCATTTTTAGGTCTTGGGAAACTCCTTCTAAATCCAGAACGTCACCTCTACAGATAGCTAAAAAAAGATCATTGGTGTCATTCCACCGACTCTACCATGTGGTGTTGGCTCCAGAATTATGTAGGCACCATCATATGGAAGGTCATTCAACCACAGCTCCAGAAAACCCTTATGCCGCGTACACACGAAGGGACAATCCCGCGGGATTATCCTCTGGACTGAAGTCCAGCGGATAATCCCCTTGTGTGTGGGCGCCGGCGGACTTTTTGGCGCCAAAGTCCGGCGGACCAAAGTTTTAAGTTTGGTTTTAAAATTATCCGCTGGACTTGGCAGTCCAGCGGACAATCCCGCCGTTAGTGGGCAAGTCCGCGGGACTTTTGAAATGAACGGACTTGCCGCTCATCGGCAAGTCTGTTCATTTAGCACGTGACTTCAGGTTACGTAGCTAGCGTAGGCAGTAAATGCCGCCGCGCTAGCTCCGTGACCTGGCATGGATTTAAAGGGACTCCCCACGCCGAAAAAACGGCGTGGGGGTTCCCCCCAAATCCATGTCAGACCCTCATCCGAGCACGCAGCCTGGCAGGCCAGGAAAGGGGTGGGGATGAACGAGCGCCCCCCCCCCCTCCTGAGCCGTACCAGGCCGCGTGCCCTCAACATGGGGGGTGCCCTGGGGAAAGGGGGGCCGTGCGGCCCCCCCACCCCAAAGCACCTTGTCCCCATGTTGATGAGGACAAGGGCCTCTTCCCGACAACCCTGGCCGTTGGTTGTCGGGGTCTGCGGGCGGGGGCTTATCGGAATCTGGGAGCCCCCTTTAATAAGGGGCCCCCCAGATACCGGCCCCCCACCCTATGTGAATGAGTATGGGGTACGATGTACCCCTACCCATTCACCTAAGGTGTAAAATGTAAAGTAAAAAAAAAACACCCACACTTTTGAAAAAATAGTTTATTGCACTGCTCCGGGGGTCTTCTTCCGTCTTGGGGGTCTTCTCGCCGGACTCCCCCGCCATTTACCAAGCTCTTTTACCGAGCGGGGGAAGTCCGGCTACCTTCTTCGTCGTCGCCGCCGTCTGGGGGTCTCGATCCGCCTTCGGGGGTCTTCTTCCGTCTTGGGGGTCTTCTCGCCGGACTTCTCCGCTCTCTTCTGCTCTTTTACCTAGCTCTTTCACGAGCGAGGGGAGTCCGGCTACCTTCTTCGTCGTCGCCGCCGTCGTCTGGGGGTCTCGATCCGCCTTCGGGGGTCTTCCGGGGGTCTCTTCTGTTCTTGCGGCGGTCGTCGTCTTCCGCGCCGCCGGCGCCTTCTCCTTCTTCTTGTCCTTCTTCTTGTTCTTCTTCTTCCGATGTTGACCCGACGCTCTCTCTGCCCGGAATGCCTGTGCCGCTCTGCGCTGGGACTTATATAGGGACATGGGGGACAGGGTCACATGCACATGTCACATGGTGACCCCGCCCCCTTGTGTTGTCACAGTCCCGGAGGATGCTGGGACTGTGACATCGCAAGGGGGCGGGGTCACCATGTGACATGAACATGTGACCCTGTCCCCCATGTCCCTATATAAGTCTCAGCGCAGAGCGGCACAGGCATTCCGGGCAGAGAGAGCGTCGGGTCAACATCGGAAGAAGAAGAACAAGAAGAAGGACAAGAAGGAGAAGGCGCCGGCGGCGCGGAAGACGACGACCGCCGCAAGAACAGAAGAGACCCCCGGAAGACCCCCGAAGGCGGATCGAGACCCCCAGACGACGGCGGCGACGACGAAGAAGGTAGCCGGACTCCCCTCGCTCGTGAAAGAGCTAGGTAAAAGAGCAGAAGAGAGCGGAGGAGTCCGGCGAGAAGACCCCCAAGACGGAAGAAGACCCCCGAAGGCGGATCGAGACCCCCAGACGGCGGCGACGACGAAGAAGGTAGCCGGACTTCCCCCGCTCGGTAAAAGAGCTTGGTAAATGGCGGGGGAGTCCGGCGAGAAGACCCCCAAGACGGAAGAAGACCCCCGGAGCAGTGCAATAAACTATTTTTTTCAAAAGTGTGGGTGTTTTTTTTTTACTTTACATTTTACACCTTAGGTGAATGGGTAGGGGTACATCGTACCCCATACTCATTCACATAGGGTGGGGGGCCGGTATCTGGGGGGCCCCTTATTAAAGGGGGCTCCCAGATTCCGATAAGCCCCCCGCCCGCAGACCCCGACAACCAACGGCCAGGGTTGTCGGGAAGAGGCCCTTGTCCTCATCAACATGGGGACAAGGTGCTTTGGGGTGGGGGGGGCCGCACGGCCCCCCTTTCCCCAGGGCACCCCCCATGTTGAGGGCACGCGGCCTGGTACGGCTCAGGAGGGGGGGGGGGGCGCTCGTTCGTCCCCACCCCTTTCCTGGCCTGCCAGGCTGCGTGCTCGGATGAGGGTCTGACATGGATTTGGGGGGAACCCCCACGCCGTTTTTTCGGCGTGGGGATTCCCTTTAAATCCATGCCAGCTTGCGGAGCTAGCGCGGCGGCATTTACTGCCTACGCTAGCTACGTAACCTGAAGTTACGTTCGAAATGAACGGACTGCTCCGTGTGTGGGCAAGTCCGTTCATTTTCAAAAGTCCCGCGGACTTTTGGCCGGCGGATTATCCGCTGGAGAAGTCCGTGCGTGTGTGGGCAAGTCCACACGCTCGGAAAGTCCAGCGGACCCAGCTGGAAAGTCCCGCGGGATTGTCCGCTGGACTAGGTCCGCCGGCAAAAGTCCGCACGTGTGTACGCGGCATTAGAAACCCTTGGAGGTGAGAATGGCTGCTTAGAGGTAATGCCATTTTTTCTTTTTAACCCTACCCTCCTATTTTTCTTTGGTCTCTAGTTCTTTATCCTTCTGCTTTTTTCTTGCTTCTCTCTTTTTATTGCACATTCTCCTTGTTATTCTCTAGATTTTACATATTGGATTTTTTAGGACCTGCTGAGCTGGCCTATCTGTTGGGTGCCTGATGATGGACCATGATTACAATGACCATCCCTTCACTTGTGCTCTTTGTGCATTTGCTCATCTATGTCTTCTCCATGTTGGGAATAGACATGCGCAATTTGTTTCGTTCCCAATTAGTTTAACGAATTTAGACAAATTTGTTAATTCGGAAACATCAGAATTAACGAAAACCCATTTAATACATTTTTACGAATATTCGAAAATTCGGACATTTGTGAGTTTGAAATCCGAAAATCGGAAAACCCATCTAACTAGGAAAATATAGGTTTTGGAATTTCCTTTCAAATTTGGCTGTTATGCCGCGTACACACGAGCGGACTTTTCGACTGCAAAGGTCCGACGGAACGAATCCGTTGGACAATTCGATCGTGTGTGGGCTCCATCGGACTTTTACTGTCAAAAATTCTGACGGACTTTGAAAATAGAACATGTTTACAATTTTCCCGCCGAAACTCCGCCGGACCCAGTTTCTATCGAAAAATCCGCTCGTCTGTGTGCTAGTCCGATGGACAAACAACGATGCTAGGGCAGCTATTGGCTACTGGCTATGAACTTCCTTATTCTAGTCCGATCGTACCTCATCACGTTCGAATCCGTCAGAATTTAGTGTTATTGTGTGTGGCCAAGCCCGTTCATTCAAAAAGTCCGTCGGAACTCCGCCAAAAGTTCGTCAGAAAGACCGCTCGTGTGTACGCGGCATTAGTGAACGTAACAAATACGAATTTATCCGAAGTCACAAATTATTCAAAGTAACGAATGCCGTGTGTAAACAAAAGGAACGTAACGCATTAATAATAATAAATAACAATAATAATAATTTAACTTTTTTTTATTATTATTATTTATTATTAATTCATTCCGTTCCATTTGTTTAGATGCGGCATTCGTTATTTCGGATAATTCGCAACTTCGGATAAATTTGTATTCGTTACGTTCACTAACAGCCAAATTTGAAAGGAAATTCCGATACCTATAATTGAATAGTTAGTTATTATGTAGAATTTCCAGATTTCGTTCTTTAGAATTTTTGGATTTTCGAATTTATGAATTTATGAATTTTCAAATTTACAAATTTACAAATTTACAAATTTATGATTTTACAAATTTACGAATTTACAAATTTAGGAATTGCGATCATAACGAATGACACGAAAAACGAAAAAAAAAAAAATAGGATGAAACCAAAACGAACACGAACAAATTTTTATGGGGAAACCAATGCATTATACAAGGCTCTCTGTGTGATTGACTATGTGTCCCATCAACACAGATTGTAACTTTGTTATACAATTGTTTCATGCAGGGTTGGGGGGTGTTTTGGTAGTAATTTTTTTACAATTCTTTAAATTTTGTTTACATTTTTTTATAAAAAAAATTTATAATTACCACTGGGTATGGCAAAATGATTCTACATCTTGGGAATGGCCTTTTTTTAAAATTTTACTCGTTTTTTTATTTATTTTTTTTAATTTTTTTTTTTTTACATTTAATTTCAATACATTTTTTTCACAACACTGTTGGGGGGGGGTGGGGGGTCTTTGGTAAACTATCAAGGGTCTAAACAGACCCCCTGAAGTCTCACTTTTGAGACAGAGAAAGGGTCTGAGGAAACACAATCCCCAGTTCCTTTCTGCAGCATTAGCTGCACTGCTGGTGAATGCATGGGAGCAGTGGCGGCCCGTCCATTAGGAGCGCCCGGGCGCCACCCCCTCTATCCACGGCCACCACATCCTAATTAATGCTCTATGATCCCTGGTAGATACACCCTATTCATGCGTCCGGCCCCTTTCAGGACACCGGGCGCATGAATTACAGCGATGGGGGGGGGTGTTTTCTGAAGCACCCGATTACGATTAGAGCCAGAGGCTCTAATAGGCTTCAAAATAGGGTGGCGCCATGAGCCCACCCAGGTGTTACAACAGCGAATGTTCATGCAACACTGATCCTCCTCCCTGCCAATCGGGAAGCGGGTCTGATACCCGTCACCTGATTGGCTGAAAGGACAGACGATCATATTGAATGGCTAGGAGGAGGGGAAGAGATGCACGGCAGAAGCGAGAAGGAAAAGACACAGGAGCCGCTGCCCGATGCCAGCCGCAGCCTGATGTCTGCCGATGCCTGATCCCCGCCTCTGCCCGATGTGCCTGCCGCCACCAATTCCAGCTGCTGCCCAATGTGCCCGCCGCTGCCCGATCCTGCCACTGCCCGATGTGGGAGGAGGGGAAGAGATGCACGGCAGAAGCGAGAAGGAAAAGACACAGGAGCCGCTGCCCGATGCCAGCCACAGCCCGATGTCTGCTGATGCCTGATCCCCGCCGCTGCCCGATGTGCCTGCCACCACCCATTCCCCGCTGCTGCCCGATGTGCCCGCCGCTGCCCGATCCTGCCACTGCCCGATGTGAGAGGAGGGGAAGAGATGCATGGCAGAAGCGAGAAGGAGAACACAAAGGAGCCGCTGCCCAATGCCAGCCGCAGCCTGATGTCTGCCGATGCCCGATCCCCGTCGCTGCCCGATGTGCCAGCCGCCACCCATTCCACGCTGCTGCCCGATGTGACCGCCGCTGCCCGACCCTGCCACTGCCCGATGTGCCCTTCCGTTCCCCGATCCCCACCACTGCCCGCCGATGTCCGATGTGGCCGCGGGGGGGGGGGTTTGAGGTGCCGCGGGGAGGGGGTGGTTGTTTGCCGCCCCCCAAACAAAAAAACACCAGGCGCTACTACATGGGAGACAAAGGCTTCCTGTAATTCTCAAACTGAAGCATAGTAAGCACAGTATACTATGCTTCAGGCATGAATAAATACAATGAGTGGGGGGCAGGCAGCGGGTAAAGAAATAACTTGAATCAATTTTTTGTGGCTCACCCTGCAGCAGCTGAAAGCCACAAAAGATCAATTCCAGTTATTTACGCACCCGCCTCACTGGTCACCCACTCTTGTCCAGTGTTCACCTGAGATTCCCTCTGCTGGGGGGGGGGACTGCAGCCCCCCCCCCCCCCATGCACCTGAAACCTCATAGCAGTGCCCAGGTGAAAAGACGGCCCTGCCTGGCTTGTGGTACTCACACTGGATTGTTATTGTCTGGAGAATTTCCAATTCGGACCTCGGCACCCTTCATCCGTTCCATACAGCAGTCCGTCCGGCCGGTGACCACAACGGTATTCACTTTTTGCTTCTGTTTCAGGTCCACCTTCCACCAGGGTGACGGGTCCGCATTTGTGTGGCTACAGAAGCCATGATACCAGTTCAGATCTTTCACACCATCAATGGCCTTGTTGGCGTAACCTATAGGCGTAGCGCCCTGATAATCAGAACTCTGCGAGGCTACCCCACTTCTGGCGATATTAGTGGCTGAAGAAAGAAAAGCAAAACGCACTCAATAAATATACATGTCAGGGTTGATGTGTAAAAAGTTTGGTGTATGAATGTGACGCACATCCTCACAGCTCCAATGAAGCTTGTCGATTTCTGTGTAATATAATAATCTATTTTCAAAGCGCCATCTAGTGGCCATAATGTATTTAAAAAAAATAAAATTAAAATAAGCATTGTGGCCACTAGATGGCGCTTTGAAAATAGGAGATTATTATATTACACAGAATACGGATTGGATTTGTGCAGATGTTTTGTCACATTTGTTCAGCAAAATGTATTTATACATGGACCCCTGAATGTTTTTTTTCCGCATTTTTCTAAAGGTGTTTTCATTGTAAACTGCAATATTGGCTGCGATGTAATTAACGAATAGCTTGCCAATGCAATGTCGTTATACAGTATCTCACAAAAGTAAGTACACCCCTCACATTTGTGTAAATATTTTCTTCTCTCTTTTCATGTGACAACACTGAAGAAATGACACTTGTCTACAATGTAAAGTAGTGAGTGTACAGCTTGTATAACAGTGTAAATTTGCTGTCCCCTCAAAATAACTCAACACACAGCCATTAATGTCTAAACCGCTGGCAACAAAAGTCAGTACACCCCTAAGTGAAAATGTTCAAATTGGGCCCTATTAGCCATTTTCCCTCCCCCGGTGTCATGTGACTCGTTAGTGTTTCAAGGTCTCAGGTGTGAACGGGGAGCAGGTGTGTTAAATTTGGTGTTATCGCTCTCACTCTCTCATACTGGTCACTGGAAGTACAACATGGCACCTCATGGCAAAGAACTCTCTGAGGATCTGAAAAAATGGATTGTTGCTCTACATAAAGATGGCCGAGGCTATAAGAAGATTGCCAAGACCCTGAAACTGATCTGCAGCACGGTGGCCAAGACCATACAGCGGTATAACAGGACAGGTTCCACTCAGAACAGGCCTCGCCATGGTCCACCAAAGAAGTTGAGGTCACGTGCTCAGCGTCATATCCAGAGGTTGTCTTTGGGAAATAGACGTATGAGTGCTGCCAGCATTGCTGCAGAGGTTGTAGGGGTGGGGGGTCAGCCTGTCAGTGCTCAGACCATACGCCGCACACTGCATCAAATTGGTCTGCATGGCTGTAATCCCAGAAGGAAGACTCTTCTAAAGATGATGCACAAGAAAGCCCGCAAACAGTTTGCTGAAGACAAGCAGACTAAGGACATGGATTACTGGAACCATATCCTGTGGTCTGATGAGACCAAGATAAACGTATTTGGTGTCAGATGGTGACAAGCGTATGTGGGGGCAACCAGGTGAGGAGGACAAAGACAAGTGTGTCTTGTCTACAGTCAGGCATGGTGGTGGGAGTGTCATGGTGGTGTGACTGCATGAGTGCTGCCGGCACTGGGGGGCTACAGATCATTGAGGGAACCATGAATGCCAACATGTACTGTGACATACTGAAGCAGAGCATGATCCCCTCCCTTCAGAGACTGGGCCGCAGGGCAGTATTCCAACATGATAACCACCCCAAACACACCTCCAAGACAGCCACTTCCTTGCTAAAGAAGCTGAGGGTAAAGGTGATGGACTGGCCAAACATGTCTCCAGACCTAAACCCTATTGAGCACCTGAGGCCTAATGGTGACCTCCTTCTTGGTAGAGTGGGTTACAAGGCATGGTGGGTGTAATGCAAGATGCAGTGGTGGGAGCGCCAGACACTTTTTGAATGCAAAGAGATTTATTGTCTCTTGAACAAGAACTGTGGGAGAGAGGGTTAGGGTCAGGGCAGGCGCACTGGGTGCGTCGCAAGTGAAGGCATATGTGCCGTCACTTACGGCTCCCGCGCGCATGCGTGGGAGTGACGTCTCCAGCCGGTCACAGAAAGAAGATGGATGCTCCGTGGAAGAGGGGACAGCGGTGACATTGCTGGCTCCTGTGTCGGGTAAGTGACACATAATGGGCTACTATGCGATGCTTTACCTTTGCAGGGAAATAAAGAGGAAGTAGAACCCATCAGGGTTTACTTCCTCTTTAAGCTCTACTTTTAGGCCCACCCTCCGTACCGCATATACAGTAGGCTTGCGTCATCAACATGAGGTTAAAATACTGGGAGGAGTTATTTTTATTCACTAGCTGCTGTATTCAGACCCTCTTCCTTATCTAGTCCACCATAGTCATTTTTATTTTACCTTTTTACCTTTACAGCAGGGGTCTCCAAACTGCGGCCCGAGGGCCAGGTGTGGCCCTTTGCTAGCGTTTATCTGGCCCTTGGGGCAAAATTCCTTCCACTGATATGAGGCACTATTCCTCCCACCGATACCAACAATGGGGCACTATATCTTCCACCAATACCAATGATGGAATACTATTCCTCCTACTAATAGGGGGAATACTTCTCCTCCTATTGACCACCAACCCTGAGGCCATATTTATTCTTACTAATGCCGGGCCCGTGAAATTTTCTGCCCCTGCCGACCACAATCCAGCCCTCCTAAAGTCTGAAGGACAATAAAGTGGCCCTTTGTTTTAAAAGTTTGGAGACCCCTGCTTTACAGTATAGTATCCTTACCTCCAGCTGGAGGGCTGCAGCACCAAGCCAGACCCAACGACCCCAGGAAAAGCAAAGCCACCAGAGTCTTCATTCTGCAGGAGACTTTAGGACACAGAGAGTCAGTTACCATTCTCAAACAGTAAAATAAATCAAAAAATTGCCTATAATGAACCAACCAATAGGATAATCGAATTTTCATAAAATAAAGAAAAACTCCAGGAAGTTCTGAAATTGCCTCCATACCCAGTAATGGATCTATCCTTCATATTGTTAGTTCTGAAACTTATTGAGAACAGGGCCTGGTAAATCCTTCCAAAACCCTCCATGCCCCAATGGGGATGTAATACCCTCCTAAATAAGTAGCTAGTTAGTCTAGGTACATTTCCTTCTTGTGATCAGTTAAGCAGCTTTTGATTGTTTTGGGTTATTCTGGGCTCTGCAGGCTGCAGATTTGATTGCTTCCCTCTATGAAAAACAATTAACATACATGGTAAACAAAACTTAATACTTGCGCCAAAGTACTATAAAAAACGCATAACACCATGCAATAGTTAATAAACAAATACTGCTGCTGCTACCTGAAAAAGTTAAAAAACCTTAAATATGATATACTGTGAAATAAGGCTGCGCTAGCAGATGTGAATCACCACTAGGGGTGTAAGTGAGGCAAACAAAACAATGAAAATTGCAACTTATAGTGACAAAATTGCTAATACACGTGACTCACCACTGGAGGTGGTGCAGATATTGCGACTGTGATCATCAAGGACATCGATGTCCTTGATGACGCCCTGGAGGAGGGGCGAAACGCGTAGACGCAATTTCCGGCCAGTAAGCCAGTGACGCCTGCTTCCTGTTCCGTTTGGAGCGCACGCCAACAGCGCACCCGGAACTCGCTGATCCAAGTCTGCTCAGTAGTGAGTTACTATTGTTTAGCACTTAGAGGTTTAGCACGGCGATACCACACATGCTTGTTCTTTCTTTCCTCTTTACGGCACCCATATTCAACCGGAGTCTCCATTGGATTATTTGAAGTATTTTCTGGATTCCTGACATCACCCATCTCACCACTTCATTATAGCTCATTTAGACCCTAGGACTGCAAAGCTGTGGGTCACATTGTTCTGGTGAGTAGGGTTCTCTAGGGGATCATCCCTTCAGGATCACCTGCAATTTATCCCAACCTGCAATATTGACTTTTAATTTATTGTTGCTTATACTGTTTGTTTTGTAAAGCAAGGTTTTCTCACTTATACTCACAGTGGTATATTAGTAATCACAGTCGCAATATTTGCACCACCTCTAGTGGTGAGTCACGTGTATTAGCAATTTTGTCACTATAAGTTGCAATTTTCATTGTTTTGTTTGCCTCACTTACACCCCTAGTGGTGATTCACATCTGCTAGCGCAGCCTTATTTCACAGTATATCAATTAACATACATGGTATCGTTTTCTATTACCATTTTTGGCACCTTTTTTTTTTTAATAGTCATTACATATATTCCTTATGATGTAATTCAGGGGTCTCCAAACTTTCTAAACAAAGAGCGAGTTTACTGCCCTGCAGACTTTGAGGGGGCCGGACTGTGGCCAGTAGGAGTAGAAAATGTCTTGGCGTCCAGTGGGAGTAAGCAATGCCCTATCTTTGGTGTCAGTGGGAGGACTGGTGCCTCATCATCTCATCGTTCATCGTTGAGGTCAGTGGGAGGAACAGTGCCCCATTGTTGGTGTCAGTTGAAGGAATAGTGCCCCATCGTCAGTGTCAATGGAAAGCATTCTGCTCCCATCGTTGGTGTCAGTGGGAGGCAGTGTTGGTCATCTTACTTTAAAAAAGTAATTAGTTAAGTTACAAATTACTTCTCCCAAAAAGTAATTGCGTTAGTAACTCAGTTACTACATTGGAAAAGTAATTAGTTACGCAGCAAAGTAACTGACTTTTTTTTTAATATTCTATACGTGTAACTAAGGGGCGGGTCTAGTATTACTGTAACCAAGGGGCGCATTTATTATTATTGTTATATATCGTGTAACCAAGGGGCTGCTCTATTATTACTCTAACCAAGGGGCAGATCTGTTATAGCGTGTAAGCAAGGGGCGGGTCTATTATTATTATATCGTGTAAGGGGCGGTCTATTATTATTATATCGTGTAAGGGGCGGGTCTATTATTATTATATGGCTACAGAAGAGGGCGAATGTTAAATTAATGGGCAGAGCTCGATATATAACAATAATAATAAATGCGCCCCTTGGTTACAGTAATACTAGACCCGCCCCTTACTTACACGATAGACGCCCCTTGCAGAGTAGCACGAGCATCGGGAGCGTGCGGCATCGCCTCGTACAATTACATGTTAACTGCGCCTGCGCGGTGTAGAGTTCACTCAGAGCTGTTTAGGTTCGGCAATTTTCGGAAGCTCCGTAGTCCTTCGTACTGCGCAGTACAGGGGGTCCTTATCCGGCGGGGGAACTTTTTCGGCAGGACACCGGAATTACACTACTGCCATCTAGTGGCGGTAGATGTAATTGGGGTAAATAAGCCAAAGTAATGGGAACTGAGTTACCATGAGGGGAAAAGTAATCAGTTAGATTACTCGTTACCCTCTAAAGTAACTGCGTTACGTAACTCAGTTTATTTTAACTCAGTTACTTACATCACTGGTGGGAGGAACTGTGCCCCTTTGATGGTGTCAGTGGGAGGAATAGTGCCCCATTGTTGGTGTCAGCGACAGGAATTATGCCCTATTGTTGGTGTCAATGAATGGAATGGTGCCCCAAGGGCCAGATAAAGGCAAGCAAAGGGCCACATCCAGCCCCAGGGCTGCAGTTTGGAGACCACTGATGTGGATGTATACTTTTGGATAACATGATTGTGTATATAGCTTAGAAACCTTTTAAAATTTGGTCTGAAAAGAAATCTGTCTCTCTGTTATTAGCGGGATGTTGGTGTCAGTGGGAGGAATTGTGCCCCATCGTTGGTGTCAGTGGGAGGAATAGTGGCCCATCGTTGGTATCAATGGAAAGAACTATGCCCCATCGTTGGTGTCAGTGGGAGGAACTGTGCCCTTTTGATGGTGTCAGTGGGAGGAATAGTGCCCCATTGTTGGTGTCAGCGACAGGAATTATGCCCTATTGTTGGTGTCAGTGAATGGAATGGTGCAGCCCCAGGGCCGCAGTTTTGAGACCAGTGATGTGGATTTATGCTTTTGGATAACATGATTGTGTGTATAGCTTAGAAACCTTTTAAAAATTGGTCTGAAAAGAAATCTGTCTCTCTGTTATTAGCGGGATGTTGGTGTCAGTTGGAGGAATTGTGCCCCATCGTTGGTGTCAGTTGGAGGAATTGTGCCCCATCGTTGGTGTCAGTGGGAGGAATTGTGCCCCATTGTTGGTGTCAGTGGGAAGAATAGTGGCCCATCGTTGGTATCAATGGAAAGAATTATGCCCCATCGTTGGTGTCAGTGGGAGGAACTGTGCCCTTTTGATGGTGTCAGTGGGAGGAATAGTGCCCCGTTGTTGGTGTCAGCGACAGGAATTATGCCCTATTGTTGGTGTCAGTGGATGGAATGGTGCCCCCGATGTGGCCCTTTGCTTGCCTTTATCTGGCCCTTGGGGCACCATTCCATCCACTGACACCAACAATAGGACATAATTCCTGTCGCTGACACCAACAATGGGGCAGGGCCGCAGTTTGGAGACCATTGATTTAGATGTATACTTTTGGATAACATGATTGTGTGTATAGCCTAGAAACTTTTTAAAAATTGGTATGAAAAGAAATCGATCGCTCTGTTATTAGCGGGATCACCTTTAAGTAGACATGTGCACAACAAAAAAAATTTGTTTAATTTCGTTTCGTTTTTTTTTCGTTTCCGAAAAAAAATTGTTTTTTTTCGTTTCATTTTTTTTCGTTTCCGTTGATTCGTAACGATTCGTACATTCGTAAGTCGTCGGTGTTCGTATTCGTAACGATTTGTACATTCGTAAGAGTTATTTTTATCGTTGATTCGTTTTTTCGTTAGTTTTTAAATTTCGGACGCATTCGTATTTATTCGTACATTCGTAACATTCGTAATCGGTGCATAATTCATAATTTGATGTAATGTGTATGCTATTATTACATTTTAATAATTTACGAATCGAAAAAAAAAAGTTACGAATCGAAAAAAAAAAAAAAGTTACGAATGTACGAATTTTTTTGTTCAATAGAGACACGGAAAATTACGAATCGAAAAAAAAAAGTTACGAATCGAAAAAAATAAGTTACGAATCGAAAAAAAAGTTACGAATGTATGAATTTTTTTGTTCAATCCATTCGAAGCACGTTAAGCAGCGCCATTGTAAGGGACACGGAAAATTACCAATTCAACAAAAAAAAAAGAGTTACGAATGTACGAATTTTTTCGTTCGTTTTTCGGATTTTCTTCATTAGTATATTCGTTGTTTCTAATTCGTTTTTTTCGGATTTTCGTTGTTTTTCGGATTGTTCGATTCGAAAGATTCGTTAATCGGATTCGTACGTTTCGAACGATTCGTTCATTCGTACGAAAGCGAACGAACGAACGAAAATAACGAAAAAAAACGAAACGAATTGCACATGTCTACCTTAACCGCTTCAATACCCGGCCATTGTCATATGACGCCCACAAGGTGGATCTACCATCCTGGGTGGGCGTCATATGACGTCCTCGGATTCCCGGCCGCCTGGGGGGCGCGCGGCATCGCTCGGGACCCGTGCGAGTGCCCGGCGGCCGCGATGTCCGCCGGGCACCCGCGATTGCCCGTTAAAACAACGGGACCGGGCGGGACCGTGGAGCTGTGTGTGTAAACACACAGCTCCACGTCCTGTCAGCGGGGAGGAGACCGATCATGTGATCCCAGTACGGAGGATCACATGATCGGTCTCCTCCCCTTGAGTCCCCTCCCCCTACAGTTAGAATCACTCCTATTAGGGACACACATTAACCCCTCCAGCGCCCTCTAGTGTTAACCCCTTCCCTGCCAGTCACATTTACACAGTAATCATTGCAATTTTATAGCAACGATCGCTGTGTAAATGTGAATGGTTCCAAAAATGTGTCAAAAGTGTCCGAAGTGTCCGCCGCAATGTCGCAGTCACGAAAAAAAATCGCAGATCGCCGCCATTACTAGTAAAAAAAAAAAAAAAAAAAATTCAATAAATCTATCCCCTATTTTGTAGACGCTATAACTTTTGCGCAAACCGATCAATATACGCTTATTGCGATTTTTTTTACCAAAAATATGTAGAAGAATACGTATCGGCCTAAACTGAGTAAAAAAATAGTTTTTTTTTTAAAAAATGGGATATTTATTATAGCAAAAAGTAAAAAATATTGTGTTTTTTTTTCAAAATTGTCGCTCTTCTTTTGTTTATAGCGCAAAAAATAAAAACCGCAGGGGCGATCAAATAAGGCTCTATTTGTGGGAAAAAAAGGACGTCAATTTTGTTTGGGTGTAACGTCGCATGACCGCGCAATTGTTAGTTAAAGCAACGCAGTGCCGAATCGCAAAAAGTGCTCTGGTAAGGAAGGGTGTTTAAAAGCCCGGTATTGAAGTGGTTAAAGAGGTAGAATGGCAGCTGACCTCCTTCATACTGTTATGACTATTCATCACATTTAGTAGCCCCCCCGTCTATCTGGTCCGAATGTCTGTCTATTACCGGTAATTATATCCATTTTGACATTCATGGTATTTGCAACTCATAACCCTCTATTCTTCTAATGAGTTCCCTACTTCCCCCAGTACATAGCAGCCAGACAATATATTATCTCATTCTCCTTGCAGTAGTTCTATCCCTGGGTGCAAAGGGACATACCTTGTAACAATTACTGAATTACTGGCAAACGCTTAAAGCGGTATTAAACCCCAAAACAACAATATAATATATTCAAAAAATTGGTAATCTGCAATGTAATATACCATATTTAGCGGCATATAACACGCACTTTTTTTCCCCTTAAAATCAGGGGGAAATCGTAGGTGCGTGTTATACGCCGATCCCCACTGTCTGTGAGGGGAAAAAGAGCGAGCGCCACCGAAAAAGACAGAGCCGAGTGCTCGGCTCCGCGCGCAGTCACGCCGTCTCACCTCCCTGCTTTCTCTAAAGGGATAAGCAGCGAGCGCTGCTGAAAAAGACTGGGCCGAGTGCTCGGCTCCGCGCGCAGTCACGCCGCCCCGCCTCCCTGCTGTCTCTGAGGGGATAAGCAGCGAGCGCTGCTGAAAAAGACTGGGCCGAGTGTACTGTGTACTCGGCTCCACTCGCAGTCCCGCCCAGTCCTGCCATTGGACCTGTGTTATGTCCATCATAGGAGCCGGGCCAAGGGGCGGGACTGTGAGACGAGCCGAGAGAAGCGGAGTACATACGAGTACACAGGCTCTGTCTATCTCGGCGGCAGCAAATTTTAACAGTTACATGCCGCAAATGACACTGGGCAAGGCTGCAAACGGCACTGGGCAAGGCTGCAAACGGCACTGGGCAAGGCTGCAAAACGGCACTGGGCAAGGCTGCAAATGGCACTGGGCAAGGCCGCAAATGACACTGGCCAAGGCTGCAAACGGCACTGGGCAAGGCTGCAAACGGCACTGGGCAAGGCTGCAAATGACACTGGGCAAGGCTGTAAAGGGCACTGGGCAAGGCTGCAAACGGCACTGGGCAAGGCTGCAAATGACACTGGGCAAGGCTGTAAATGGCACTGGGCAAGGCTGTAAAGGGCACTGGGCAAGGCTGCAAACGACACTGGGCAAGGCTGCAAATGGCACTGGGCAAGGCTGAAAATGGACACTGATCATTCTGCAATGATGGGCAAGGCTGCAGATGGACACTGATAAGGCTGCATTGATGGGCATTTAAATGTAAGTTTTTTTCCTTAAACTTCCCTCCTAAACTTGGGGTGCGTTTTATACGCCGGCGCGTGTTATACGCCGATAAATACGGTATTTGTGTTTTTGGGTTTAATACTGCTTTAAAGTGGTTGTAAACCTCAGACATGAAATATGAACAAAGCATAGCGCTCTATAGCAGCCTATCTCAATCTTTTCATCACAGGGGAACCCTTGAAAACACTTTCTGGTCTCTCGGAACCCCAAGAAAAATTACTAAACAACTCAAGATACATTAGCGTGATGGTGAGTTGGAAAAATGCTCCTTACACTTAAGGTCGATGGGAAGAATCACCCCCTTATAGAGAGCCAAAAATATCAATTGTTTAAGTGGGAACTTATCCAAGAGGCAGAAGTTGCTCATTGCTCAAGGAACCCCATAGCCACCTCTCAAGGAACCCCATAGCCACCTCTCAAGGAACCCCATAGCCACCTCTCAAGGAACCCCATAGCCACCTCTCAAGGAGCCCTGGTTGAGAAACCCTATAGTGTGTACGTGTCTCTATTAAACGCACCAAGTGTAATTTCTGTGTGTTGCTTCATTGCTCCGCTATCAGCATGAATCACTTCCAACACGTGTCCCTGACACCAAGAGATAAAAGGTGACAGGGGAGGGATCTCTAGCTGATTGACAGCTTCAGCTCTGTTCCTGTGTGCTGTGTGAAGAAGGGGGAGGGGGTGTCCCTTCCCTCCAATCAGGTCTCAGAGCTCTCCTCACTGAGCTCTGCAGAACGTAACTTCAGCTCTAAGACAAGTTTATGAATTCAGCACTTTAAATGGATGTAGAGAATACAACAGATAAACAGGTACAACTTATGTAGGAGGATTTGTTTCATCTCTGTGTATCACCTGAGGCCGGTCACTTCACTGGGTATATGTGAGGGTTTACATAGTTACATAGTAGGCAAGGTTCAATAAAGACAATAGTCCATCCAGTTCAACCTGTGTTGGTGTGTTTGTTCGTGTGGACACATATTTCCCATATCTTGTATATTGTGTTCGATAAGATGTATGTCCAAGAGTCTTTTGAAGCTATCAATATTCCCTGTTGACACCACCAGTTGTGGAAGAGCGTTCCACATCCTTATCGCCCTGACAGTGAAAACCCCCCTACACAGCTTATGGTTAAGCAGCTTCACTTCCAATATCATTGTGTGGCCCCGTGTCCTCTTACACTCCCTTAACCCCTTCAATACCGCGTCATAGTCATATGACGCCCACAAGGTGGATCTACCATCCTAGGTGGGCGTCATATGACGTCCTCGCAGTCCCGGCCGCCTGGGGGGCGCGCGCGCGCCGCCGGCGGCACGCGCCCGCGGCATCGCTCGGGACCCGGTGCGAGTGCCCGGCGGCCGCGATGTCCGCCGGGCACCCGCGATTGCCCGTTAAAACAACGGGACCGGGCGGGACCGTGGAGCTGTGTGTGTAAACACACAGCTCCACGTCCTGTCAGCGGCGAGGAGACCGATCATGTGATCCCAGTACGGAGGAACACATGATCGGTCTTCTCCCCTTGAGTCCCCTCCCCCCACAGTTAGAATCACTCCTATTAGGGAACACATTAACCCCTTCAGCGCCCTCTAGTGTTAACCCCTTCCCTGCCAGTCACATTTACACAGTAATCATTGCAATTTTATAGCAACGATCGCTGTGTAAATGTGAATGGTCCCAAAAATGTGTCAAAAGTGTCCGAAGTGTCCGCCGCAATGTCGCAGTCACGAAAAAAAAAATCGCAGATCGCCGCCATTACTAGTAAAAAAAAAATTCAATAAATCTATCCCCTATTTTGTAGACGCTATAACTTTTGCGCAAACCGATCAATATACGCTTATTGCGATTTTTTTACCAAAAATATGTAGAAGAATACGTATCGGCCTAAACTGAGGAAAAAATAGTTTTTTTTAAAGAAAATGGGATATTTATTATAGCAAAAAGTAAAAAATAGTGTGTTTTTTTTCAAAATTGTCGCTCTTCTTTTGTTTATAGCGCAAAAAATAAAAACCGCAGAGGTGATCAAATACCACCAAAAGAAATCTCTATTTGTGGGAAAAAAAGGACGTCAATTTTGTTTGGGTGTAACGTCGCACGACCGCGCAATTGTTAGTTAAAGCGACACAGTGCCGAATCACAAAAAGTGCTCTGGTAAGCAAGGGTCTTTAAAAGCCCGGTATTGAAGTGGTTAACAACCACTTTGAGTTTCATCTCTAATAAAAGCCTAACATACTGTACATATTATTATTAGCATGTGTGTGACTTCCCGTTATGCCCCGTACACACGGTCGGAAATTCTGACCACAAAATCCGTCTGATTTTTTCCGACGGATTTTGTCCGACACTGGTGTTGCATACACACGGTCGGACAAAGTTGTCGGAAAATCCGATCGTTCTGAACGTGGTGACGTTCGTTGCGTACGACGGGACTACGTAGAGGCTAGTAGCCAATAGCTTTGGTCTCGTAAATTTGATCTGAGCATGCGTGGCACTTTGTCAGTCGGAATTCTCCACACACGATCGGAAAAAGTCCGATTGGACTTTGTTGTCGGAAAATTTGAGAGCAGGATCTCAAATTTTTTCCATCAGAAATTCCGACAACATGGTCCGATCGGACATTTTCCCGTCGGAATTACCGACCGAGCACCTGTGACCGGCTGAAAACGCAGTCTGGTTGAACGCATTGGGTACCAATCTTTCCCCGGAGCCAATCAGTGGGAGTGTTTTGCCTCGCTGTGTATTCCGGGGGGGGGGGGGCTACTTAAGGTGCTGAAGTCACGTGTTCCGCGCGGCCCATTCTGGTTCCGGTCCTGACCAGCCCCGTGAGGGGTCTCGGTCCAGGAGTGTCTGCTGACTCCATGGGTCCTGGTTCTCCTAACCAGCCCCAGAGGCCCTCATGGTCTGGGGTGGGGATCCATCCGTTTCCGAGCCTCGGAACTGGCTAGTTCGAGGCGCAGTAACTGAAGGAGGATTCTGAAGTGTCCCGGTGCCGTCTCGGGATTGGAGAGGCCCAGCAACTCTACATGCGACCAGGGGAGGACTCTTCGGAGGAGGGCCACGTATGAAGCTGGCTGCTCGGTAAGAGCCTGGAAGCTGAGATGGATGGACACTAGTTGAATCCGCATTTCCTACGGTATCGCCGGATCGGCTGAGAGATACTGGTACCATAAGAAAAGTTCCTAACCCATCCTTCAGTTGCAACTAAGTTCCTGTGAGAGACTTTTGTGTGTTTATCTAAAGTTTCCCAACCAAGTCTGTGGCAGAGACTTTGCTAAGCTGAGATCACTTGTTGGCTGCTAGATCTACAAACAAGGGGTTTATCCAACAGTTGAGTTATCCAGTTGTGAGTGGCTACTCCCTGGATCGTCTAGAGCAGGGGTCTCAAACTGGTGGCCCTCCAGTGGTTTGCAAAACTACAAGTCCCATCATGCCTCTACCTGTGGGAGTAATGCTTGTAACTGTCAGCCCTGCAATGCCTCATGGGACTTGTAGTTTCGCAACAGCTGGAGGGTCGCCAGTTCGAGACCTCTGATCTAGAGAGAGACATTTATTGAGTGTCAGCAGTTCCAAGTGCCTGAGCTTCTATACCGTTACCCTCTATTCCCAACTGAGAGACTGAGTGTTCTGTTCAACGTTTTATGCAAATAAAAATCCTCAAAAGGACTTTGAGTGTCGGTCTCCACCATTACTGGGTACTAACCCTCGGAACCCCTAGACAAGAGCGACGAGTTAACCTCTTTTGTACCACCATGCATTTAATGGCAAACTGCTGCATGGTTATTTACTAGTTAATGCCTGTGAACCGAGTCATCCTCAGACGGTTGCATTCACAGACACTGTGTACAGAGCCAATCTGAGTGGCTCTGTACCTTAGGGTCGCTGTGATTGGTCATAGAGAGACCGATCACAGTGATCTTAGATAAAAGGAAGGAGATGATTGAGGCACTAATATATGAATAAGGAATAAATTCAGCAGCTGCAAGTAAAGTTAACTCTTTAACTCCATGCTACCTTTGGGATGACTTTGTGCCCCCCCTGTGCTTGGCACCCCAAGCAGTAGCCCCCATCTCCCCCCAATCTACACCAACAGGTATTACTACCTATGAAGGTTCTTACCTGTACAGATTCCTGCAGATTATGAACATTTAACAACTTTCTCTGTGTATTTATAGGGCTGTTTCACATTTCCTCCCACACCACATTCCCTTCGCACCGAGGGTGGGGAACCTGGTGTGAATTATGGCTGTAAAGTCACCCATTGCCTAATTACACCAGGGAGGGGGAGGGAGGCTCTAAAATGTCAGAAGCCTTTTATTGATTTTAGGATATGCAAAGTTTACACTGTCAACCGGTTCAACAGAAATTTCCACTTAGGCGGGCCACATACTGTTCATTTCTTTCTATCAGTCAGAGAAGAGCGAATCCCCCCTCCACACAAGAGAAGTGGATGGAGGAATGCTCCCCTTCCCCCGTGCAATTGCCTTCAGAAGTCACCTAATTAGTAAATAGAGTCCACCTGTGTTTAATTTTAATCTCAGTATAAATACAGCTGTTCTGTGAAGCCCTCAGAGGTTTGTTAGAGAACCTTAGGGAACAAACAGTAGACATGTGCACAAAAAAGAAAATTGTTTATTTTCGTTTCGTTTTTTTCGTTTCCGAAAAAAAATAGTTTTTTTTCGTTTCGTTTTTTTTCGTTTCCGTTGATTCGTAACGATTCGTACATTCGTAAGTCGTCGGTGTTCGGATTCGTAACGATTCGTACATTCGTAAGTCGTCGGTGTTCGGATTCGTAACGATTCGTACATTCGTAAGTCGTCGGTGTTCGGATTCGTAACGATTCGTACATTCGTAAGTCGTCGGTGTTTGTATTCGTAACGATTCGTACATTCGTAAGAGTTATTTTTTTTGTTGATTCGTTTTTTCGTTAGTTTCATTTTCGGACGCATTCGTATTTATTCGTACATTCGTAAACATTCGTAGATTCGTAATCGGAGCATAATTCATAATTTTATGTAATGTGTATGCTATTATTACATTTTAATAATTTACGAATCGAAAAAAAAAAGTTACGAATCGAAAAAAAAAAGTTACGAATCGAAAAAAAAAAGTTACGAATCGAAAAAAAAAGTTACGAATGTACGAATTTTTTTGTTCAATAGAGACACGGAAAATTACAAATCGAAAAAAAAAAAAAAAAAAAAAAGTTACGAATCGAAAAAAAAAGTTACGAATGTACGAATTTTTTTGTTCAATCCATTCGAAGCACGTTTAGCAGCACCATTGTAAGGGACACGGAAAATTACCAATTCAACAAAAAAAAAAAGTTACGAATGTACGAATTTTTTCGTTCGTTTTCGTTTTTCGGATTTTCTTCATTAGTACATTCGTTGTTTCTAATTATTTTTTTTCGGATTTTCGTTTTTTTTCTGATTCGTTCGATTCGAACGATTCGTTATTCGGATTCGTACGATTCGAACGATTCGTTATTCGGATTCGTACGATTCGAACGAACGAAAATAACGAAAAAAAACGAAAAAAAAAAAAAAAAAAAAAACAAAAACAAATTGCACATGTCTAACAAACAGCATCGTGAAGGCCAAGGAACCCACCAGACAGGTTAAGGGATAGAGTTGTGCGGAAGTTTAAAGCAGGGTTAGGATAAAAATATAAATGGTGCGCATTTTCAGATAAACATTCAGTGTCAATGTAGGCACAGTGATCAATCAAACATATATAATCCTCAAACTGCAAATATATAACATAAAAGGTCTGACTAATTGTAAAAGTCCTCCACTGGTGCAAAATAAATAATTAAATAAAGTCCATATTGCAGTGATGGTGAACCTTGGCACCCCAGATGTTTTGGAACTACATTTCCCATGATGCTCATGCACTCTGCAGTGTAGAGGAGCATCATGGGAAATGTAGTTCCAAAACATCTGGGGTGTATTAAGGTTCGCCATCCCTGCCATATTGTGATATCCAACATTACCAGTGAAGAAAATATAATTCCAAGGTATATCCAGTGATTAGAAAGGTATATTGCATCCACCGCTACCAATAGATGAAATGGCCTGTTGCCTGATGCGTTTATGTGAAACTTCCATTAATATCTGTGAAATATTGTAATTATGAATATATCTCTTTTTGCTTGCAGCTATGAAAGCTGGGCTAAAGCCCTCCTCCAAAGCTCTTGTTAACTGCAGACATTGGGGTGCCGAGACTTGAAGGCACTAACAATGGGGAGCCAATTAACATTGTTTGTCACCTATTCACTATAAACGACCCCATGCCGGGATAAATAATGAAGTATGTCCCACCCCGGAATTAATTCTTAAATTCCTAGCTACATTCTCTTGCTCAGAATAATCACTAGGAGTTGCATGTAAGGGGGCTGGCTTAGACTAAGTAACCAATCAGAATTCACGCTAAGCCAGCCAATGAGAGATCAGGCTGGTTTTTGATACTCTCATAGGAAAGGGGAGGCAGACGCTCTCTTCTCGGGGAACCAGCAAGCAGAATGGAACTAAGGTAACTTCTAGCCAGCAGGGGAAGCCATGCCCTGCTATTTGTAACTAAACATGCGTGTAGACCACGGTCTGAAGGAATATTATCTAAATTCCTTTATGTATATATTTTTATCCCAACCTAACATTTTATGCCTTGATGTGCTAGGGATTTGTGTATTAGCTAGACTTTTAACTACCTGTAATAAATGTTATTATATTTAAAGCCTTTCCTCCTGGTCAATAGAACTCTCATTTAACCCATATCATATTTTGTGATTAATAAATCAAAAAAAAGAGATTTTAAAAGTTAAGAGGCCGCTCACCGTAAAGGTCAAAGAAAGCTTTCATTCTCCAAAGGAATGACTGCTGGACACCACACTAACAGCTCCACGATATCGGGTTTGACCTTCCTAATCCACGATTGACAGATCGCAGGTACTCAGAGAGAGCATAGAAAACACCATAGCGTAATAAAGCTAATAGCAAAAAGTAAATTTAATAACTTAAATTCCAGTGACGCAACGCGTCGGGTGAAGCTTGTGACATCACATTCCTGTGTCTACAGTGTGTGGAAGTGTAGTGAGCAGGCGATTGGTTTCTTTTCTCATGTCAACGCAAAGGTTTTTTACTGTAATGTAAGCGGATATTATTAAATTTACTACTTGTTTTTAGCTTTATTACGCTATGGTGTTTTCTATGCTTTCTCTGGGTACCTGCGATCTGTCAATCGTGGATTAGGAAGGTCATACCCGATATCGTGGAGCTGTTAGTGAGGAGTCCAGCAGTCATTCCTTTGGAGAATTAAAGCTTTCTTTGACCTTTACGGTCAGCCCTTGAGGTGAGCGGCCATTTCATCTATTGGTGGCGGTGGATGCAATATACCCTTCTAATCTCTGGATATACAGTGGAATTATAATTTTCCTCACTGGTTATGTTGGATATCACAATATGGACTTTATTTAATTATTTATTTAGAGGACTTTTATAATTAGTCACAACTTTTATGTTGTATATTTGCAGTTTGAGGATTATATATGTTTGACTGATCACTGTGCATACATTGACACTGAATGTTTATCTGAACAAGCGCACCATTTATGTTTTTAACCTATTTTTTTGTTGCTAGTAGAGGGAGGTCACTAATTAATGGTAGCAGCTGTTTGATCCATTTATTACTAATCGTCACACATAGCAGCGCGCAACTATCCTTTTAGTCACTTTAAAGCAGGGTTAGGTAATAATAAAATATCTCCCAAGCTTTGAACATCTCACGGAGCTCTGTTCAATCCATCATCGGAAAATGGGAAGAGTATGGCAGAACCGCAAACCTACCAAGACATGGCCGTCCACCTAAACTGACCAGGCCGGGCAAGGAGAGCATTCATCAGAGAAGAGCCAAGAGGTCCATGGGAACTCTGGAGGAGCTGCAGAGATCCACAGCTCAGGTGGGAGAATCTGTCCACAGGACAACTATTAGTCGTGTTCTCCACAAATCTGACCTTAATGGATGAGTGACAAGAAGAAAGACATTGGTGAAAGAAAGACATAAGAAGTCCTGTTTGCAGTTTGTGAGAAGCCATGTGGGGGACACAGCAACCATGTGGAAGAAGGTGATCTGGTCAGAGGAGACCAAAATTTAACTTCTTGGCCTAAAAGCAAAACGCTATGTGTGGGGGAAACTAACACTGCACATCACCCTGAACACACCATCCCCACTGTGAAACATGGTGGTGGCAGCATCATGTTGTAGCTTGTATGTAGCTTCAGCTGTGCTGATGGTCTGGCAGCAGTACGGGGACTTCCCATCCCACTCCCAAAACAAAATCGAGTTGGGCTGAGCACTGCTCGGCCATTCATAGGAACCACTTAAGCCCCGGACCATTTTGCTGGCCAAAGACCAGAGCACTTTTTGCGATTCGGCACTGCGTCGCTTTAACTGACAATTGCGCGGTCGTTGCGACGTGGCTCCCAAACAAAATTTACGTATTTTTTTTCCCACAAATAGAGCTTTCTTTTGGTGGCATTTGATCACCTCTGCGGTTTTTATTTTTTGCGCTATATACAAAAAAAGAACGACAATTTTGAAAAAACACAATATTTTTTGCTATTTGCTATAATAAATGTCCCCAAAAATATATAAAAAAAACATTTTCTTTCCTCAGTTTAGGCCGATGCGTATTCTTCTACATATTTTTGGAAAATAAAATCGCAATTTTTTAAAAATATTCTATACGTGTAACTAGTATTACTGTAACCAAGGGGCGCATTTATTATTATTGTTATATATCGTGTAACCAAGGGGCTGCTCTATTATTACTCTAACCAAGGGGCAGATCTGTTATAGTGTGTAAGCAAGGGGCGGGTCTATTTATTATTATATCGTGTAAAGGGCGGGTCTATTATCCACTTGCCGACCGCCCCCTGTATATATACGTCGGCAGAATGGCACGTACAGGCAGAACCACGTACCTGTACGTGCCATTCTTCCGGCGGGTGGGGGGTCCGATCGGACCCCCCCCGGCCGGCGGGGACGGTCGGGATCGCTTCAGGAGCGATCCGGGATGAGGGGACGGCCAGTGGTTTCTGGCCACCCCCTCGCGATCGCTCCTGGCGAATCAGATGCTTCCTCTGTCTGTGTCAATCAAAACACAGGCAGAGGAAGTGATGTCACGCTCGGTGCGCCGGTCTATGTGACCGGAACGCCGAGCTGTGAACATCTAAAGGTTAGTGCACCAACAGTACACTGACACCAGTACACATAGGCACACAAAACACCCCCCTGATCACCCCCCAGATCACCCCCTCCCCCCCCCAGTCACAGTGTCACTAATTGCAGTGATCATTTTTTTACTGATCACTGCATTTAGTGTCAGTGTGACTGTAATAACTGTCAGTGCAGTTAGTTTTAGGTCCAAGGTAGCCCCCCACCCCCCCCTAATAAAGGTTTAACCCCTTGATTGCCCCCCAGGTAACCCTTTCACCCCTTTTGCCAGTGTCACTAAGCGATCGTTTTTCTGATCGCTGTATTAGTGTCACTGCTGTCGCTAGGTAACCATTTTTTTTTTTTAGGTAACCGCCATGTTTATATAGGTTCATAAATAGGTTTATAGGTCAGGTACCCCCATATTACAACCTAAATAAAGGTTTTAACCCCCTGATTGCCCTAGAGTTAACCCTTTCACCAGTGATCACTGTATAACTGTCACTGGTGACGCTGGTTAGCCAGTTAGTTATTTCGTTATTTAGGTTCCCCGTCAGGTTTTTATATAGCGTCAGGTACCCCCATATATTACCTAATAAAGGTTTTAACCCCCTGATTGCCCCTAGTTAACCCTTTCACCCCCTTTTGCCAGTGTCACTAAGCGATCGTTTTTCTGATCGCTGCATTAGTGTCGCTAGGTAACCATTTTTTTTTTTTTAGGTAACCGCCATGTTTATATAGGTTCATAAATAGGTTTATAGGTCAGGTACCCCCATATTACAACCTAAATAAAGGTTTTAAACCCCTGATTGCCCCTAGAGTTAACCCTTTCACCAGTGATCACTGTATAACTGTCACTGGTGACGCTGGTTAGCCAGTTAGTTATTTCGTTATTTAGGTTCCCCGTCAGGTTTTTATATAGCGTCAGGTACCCCCGTATATTACCTAATAAAGGTTTAACCCCCTGATTGCCCCTAGTTAACCCTTTTCACCCCCTTTTGCCAGTGTCACTAAGCGATCGTTTTTCTGATCGCTGCATTAGTGTCGCTAGGTAACCAGTTTTTTTTTGTATTACTGTTACGGGTGACGCTGGTTAGTTAGCTTGTTTTTTATACTGTCAGGGCACCCGCCATTTATTACCCAATAACGGTTTAACCCCCTGATCGCCCGGCGGGTGATATCAATTAGGTTTTAGGGTCAAATAAGGTCTGCGTCGCCCCAGGTTAGTGCCAGTACCGCAAACACCCACGCGCAAAGCATACACCTCCCTTAGTGGCACAGTATCTGAACAGATCAATATCTGATCTGATCAGATCTATACTAGCGTCCCAGCAGTTTAGGGTTCCAAAAAAAAACGCATTGTTAGCGGGATCAGCCCAGATACCTGCTAGCACCTGCGTTTTCCCCCTCCGCCCAGCCCAGCCCACCCAAGTGCAGTATCGATCGATCACTGTCACTTACAAAACACTAAGCACACATAACTGCAGCGTTCGCAGAGTCAGGCCTGATCCCTGCGATCGCTAACAGTTTTTTTGTGGTAGCGTTTTGATTCAGTCGCTTCAGTCAGGAGCTTTTTTACCTGTGAATCTCAAAAAAATAAAAAAATAAAAAATAGTTGTCGTTTTATTGTTCTCTCTCTCACTCTATTCTCTCTTTATTGTTGCTCTTTTTTTACTCCATTCTATTCTGCAATGTTTTATTATGTTTTATTATGTTTTATCATGTTTTATCATGCTTGCTTTTCAGGTATGTAATTTTGTTTACTGTGTTTTAGTGTTAAGCATTTTTTTTGTTTTCAGGTGCGCCATTCAGTTGCAACGCGGATTTATTTATCTTGACAGCTACAGCGTTTGCTCCCACGATACATAAAGCCGCGACTCCAACGCTGTAGGAGGTGATTTCACCACCACAGTTAAAAAAAAGAGCATATATGCCGAAGCATGGGGGCAGCAGGGGGGGGGAGGAGCGATTGGCTCCTAATGCCACGTACATACGGTCGAAATTCCGACCGTGTGTACACGGCATAACTTTTGCGGGAGGATGCCCCCATGCATCGGCATATATAAATGGTGCATGTATGCCCATCATTAGAAGTGGGTGGATGAAGGGAGGTATTCTAATGGTGGGCATACCCACCAATCAATCTCTTTTTTTCGTTCAGCCAAGAGGCTGCATGAAAAAAAAAAGATTACAATATATGTCCAGTATGTTGCTGGACTTTGAATGGTTATACCAGAATGATGCCTGCAGGTTTAGGTATCATCTTGGTATCATTCTTTTCAGCCAGTGATCGGCTTTCATGTAAAAGCAATTCTAGTGGGTAATTAGCCTCTAGACTGCTTTTACAAGCAGTGGGAGGGAATGTCCCCCCTCCCGGATATAAACCGCGCCATTGGGAAATTGGGAAAGCATTTTATCACACCAATCTTGGTGTGGTCAGATGCTTTGAGGGCAGAGGAAAGATCTAGGGTCTAATAGACCCCAATGTTTTCAAAAAAAGAGTACCTGTCACTGCCTATTGCTATCATAGGGGATATTTACATTCCCTGAGATAACAATAAAAATCATAACAAAGAAAAAAAATGGAAGGAACAGTTTAAAAATAAAATAAAAAAGCTAAATAAATAAAAAAAAAAACAAAAAAAAAAAAAAAAAGCACCCCTGCCCCCCCTTCTCTTGCGCAAAGGCGTACACAAGCGTTGGTCTGGCGTCATATGTAAACAGCAATTGCACCATGCATGTGAGGTATCACCGCGAAGGTCAGATCGAGGGCAGTAATTTTAGCAGTAGACCTCCTCCGTGAATCTAATGTGGTATCATGTAAAGGCTTTTAAAGGCTTTTAAAAATGTATGTAGTTTGTCGCCACTGCGTGTTTGTGCGCAATTTTAAAGCATGTCGTGTTTGGTATCCATGTACTCGGCCTAAGATCATATTTTTTATTTCATCAAAAATTTGAGCAATATAGTGTGTTTTAGTGCATTAAAATAAAAAAAAGTGTATTTTTTCCACAAAAAATGCGTTTGAAAAATCGCTGCGCAAATACTGTGTGGAAAAAAAAAAATGCAACACCACCATTTTAATCTGTAGGGCCTTTGCTTTAACAATATATATAGTGTTTGGGGGTTCAACGTAATTTTCTTGCAAAAAAAAAATATGTTTTCATGTAAACAAAAAGTGTCAGAAAGGGCTTTGTCTACAAGTGGTTAGAAGAGTGGGTGACGTGTGACATAGGCTTCTAAATGTTGTGCATAAAATGCCAGGACAGTTCAAACCCCCCCAAATGACCCCATTTTGGAAAGTAGACACCCCAAGCTATTTGATGAGAGCAATGTTGAGCCCATTAAATATTTTTTTTTTTTTGTCCCAAGAGATTGAATAATGAAAAAAAAAAAAAATATATATATATTTTTTTTACAAAAAGTTGTCACTAAATGATATATTGCTCAAACATGTCATGGGCATATGTGGAAATACACCCCAAAATACATTCTGTTGCTTCTCCTGAGTACGGGGATACCACATGTGTGGGACTTTTTGGGAGCCTAGCTGCGTACGGAACCCCAAAAACCAATCACCGCCTTCAGGCTTTCTAAGGGTGTAATTTTTTTATTTCACTTCTCACTGCCAATCACAGTTTCGGAGGCCATGGAATGCCCAGATGGCATAAAACCCCCAAAATGACCCCATTTTGGAAAGTAGACACCCCAAGCTATTTGCTGAGAGGTATTGTGAGTATTTTGCAGATCTCGCTTTTTGTCACAAAGTTTTGAAAATTGAAAAAAAAAAAAAAAAATTTTTTTTTCTTTACTTTCTACATTTTCAAAAACAAATGAGAGATGTAAAATACTCACCATGCCTCTCAACAACTAGCTTGGGGTGTCTACTTTCCAAAATGGGGTCATTTGGGGGGGTTTTGTGCTATTTTGGCATTTTATGGCCTTCGAAACGGTGATAGGTAGTGAGGAGTGAAATCAAAAAATTTGCACCCTTAGAAATCCTGAAGGCGGTGCTTGGGTTTCGGGGCCCCGTACGCGGCTAGGCTCCCAAAAAGTCCCACACATGTGGTATCCCCATACTCAGGAGAAGCAGCAAAATGTATTTTGGGGTGCAATTCCACATATAACTATGGCATGTGTGAGCAATATATCATTTAGTGACAACTTTTTGAAAAAAAAAAAAAAATCTTTTTTATTTTTGTCTTTATTCAATCACTTGGGACTAAAAAAAAAAATATTCAATGGGCTCAACATGCCTCTCAGCAAATAGCTTGGGGTGTCTACTTTCCAAAATGGGGTCATTTGGGGGGGTTTTGTACTTCTCTGCCATTTTAGCACCTCAAGAAATGAAATAGGCAGTCATAAATTAAAAGCGGTGTAAATTCCAGAAAATGTACTCTAGTTTGTAGACGCTATAACTTTTGCGCAAACCAATAAATATACGCTTATTGGCATTTTTTTTTTACTAAAGACATGTGGCTGAATACATTTTGGCCCAAATGTTTGACTAAAATTGAGTTTATTAGATTTTTTTTATAACAAAAAGTAGAAAATCTCTTTTTTTTTCAAAATTTTCGCTCTTTTTCCGTTTATATCGCAAAAAATAAAAATCACAGAGGCAATCAAATACCATCAAAAGAAAGCTCTATTTGTGGGAAGAAAAGGACGCAAATTTCGTTTGGTTACAAAATTGCATGACCGCGCAATTACCAGTTAAAGTAGTGCAGTGCGAAATTGAAAAAAGACCTCTGGTCCTTTGGCTGCCAAATGGTCCGGGGCTGAAGTGGTTATTATTATATCGTGTAAGGGGCGGGTCTATTATTATTATATCGTGTAAAGGGCGGGTCTATTATTATTATATCGTGTAAGGGGGTGGATGGGTACAGAAGAGGGCGAATGTTAAATTAACGGGCAGAGCTCGATATATAACAATAATAATAAATGCGCCCCTTGGTTACAGTAATACTAGACCCGCCCCTTACTTACACGATAGACGCCCCCTGCAGAGTAGCATGAGCATCGGTAGCGTACGGCATCGCCTCGTGCAATTACATGTTAACTGCGCCTGCGCTGTGTAGAGTTCACTCAGAGCTGTTTAGGTTCGGCAATTTTCGGAAGCTCCGTAGTCCTTCATACTGTGCAAGCGCTGCGCCTGCGCAGTACAGGGGGTCCTTATCCGGCGGGGGAACTTTTTCAGCAGGACACCGGAATTACACTACTGCCATCTAGTGGCCGTAGATGTAATTGGGGTAACTAAGCCAAAGTAATGGGAACTGAGTTACCATGAGGGGAAAAGTAATCAGTTAGATTACTCGTTACCCTCTAAAGTAACTGAGTTATGTAACTCAGTTTATTTTAACTCAGTTACTTACATCACTGGTGTCAGTGGGAGGAATAATGTCCCATCATTGGTATTAGTGGGAGGAATAGTGTCCCATCATTGGTGTCAGTGGGAGGAATAATGTCCCATCATTGGTATTAGTGGGAGGAATAGTGCCCCATCATTGGTATCAGTGGGAGGAATAGTGCCCCATCATTGGTATCAGTGGGAGGAATGGTGCCACATCATTGGTATCAGTGGGAGGAATGGTGCCACATCATTGGTTTTTGTGGGTGGAATGGTGCCCCATCACTGATGTTTGTGGGAGGAATGGTGCCACATCATTGGTGTCAGTAGATGGCTTGTTGCCCCAAGGGCCGGACAAAGGCAAGCAAAGGGCCGCAACTGGCCTGCGGGCCGCAGTTCGGAGACCACTGATGTAAGTCGATGAGGTTCGTAAAAGATTCACTTTGAAACTTAATTTGTCTCCAGGTTTTCTCCCAAAAATGTGGTCATTTAACTTTGTAACTGCATATGACATTGTCGTATTTTACCCTTCACGTACCAACACCAACTTGAGGTTGAAGTGGGGAAAAATAAAAAAATGTATGCATACGCAGCCTGGCTGTCACTATCATTGACACGGGAGTTTTGTTTTAGCTTTTTTTTTTATAACAACGTTACTATTTTTGAATCCGTGACTTTACTGGTGTTGCTGCAGAAAACGCCCTCCGCAATGAAGATGGGAAAACATAGATGAGTCACAGTTTATGAGGTCTGGAGCATATGTCACCCGCGGACATGACATTTTATGGTGAACTTCAGTATTAAATATATATTGTGTGTTACTCTCGCTGTGTGAAATAAAACAAATTATATATAGACAGCTGCTTTCACTATATAGCATATCCGTGGCTAATGAGTCTAACTGTGAACAGTGGCTAGTGGCAGGGCCGTTTTTTCCACTGGGCACGCCGGGCAGTTGCCCGGGCGCCTCACTTGCCTGGAGGGCCCATCCTCAGCGCTGCAATCTGCTGCTTAAGTTGACTGACTGCACTGGTTGCTCACTTGCTAGAATCGCCGGCCGCCTGGCGTCTGGCTAGCAACCAGTGACGCCAGTCAGGGGCCGCCCCAGCATTCATAGCGCGCCGCGGCCGCCCCAGCGGCTAGTGAACAAGCTCCGCCATGTTCTTCAGACAGCGTGGAGAGGGAGCCGAGTGGAAAGATGGCTCTTGATAGCTGGTGCTGCCTTGCTCTGCTGTGAGTGACACACTGTACTGCACCAGGCCGATGGCCTCAAGTAAGTCTAACAATGTCTACTTAAGTTTGTTCAAGTTGTGCATCAAACACAGCCACTGTCTGTGCCCCTCAAAAGCTGCCACTGTGCCCATCAAACACAGCCACTGTGTCCATCAAACACAGCCACTGTGCCCATCAAAGCTGCCACTGTGCCCATCAAAGCTGCCACTGTGCCCATTAAACTCGTGTTATATTGTCCAAACATTGTGTTAATGTTTAAACACTGATAAGTACCAATATAGCCTTATTGATAATTTGAATTTTTATTCTCATGCATGATTGTGTAGACAGGGCCCCAGTGCACTGTATTGCCCGGGAGCCTATAATGCTCTTAAGGTGGCCCTGGCTAGTGGCTAACATTAATACTAATAAAGTGATTCCTGTGTCAAGAAAGATGAAACCACGTGGCTCAGGGATGGACACTAGTGAATCCGCACGCAGGTAAAAATATAATAACCGTGAAACAAACCAATTGAATTGCTTCAGTGATAAATGTCTTTAACCACTTCAATACCCGGGCACACTCCTGCCCAGGCCAATTTTCAGCGCTGTCGCTGTTTAAATGACACTTGCGCGGTCATGCTACACTGTACCCAAACAGAAATGTTATCATTTTGTTCCCACAAATAAAGATTTCTTTTGGTGGTATTTGATCACCTCTGCGATTTTTTTATTTTTTGCTAAACAAATAAAAAAAAAAAGACCAAAAATTTTGAAAAAAATAAAAGTTTTGCTTTTGTTTCTGTTATAAAATTTTGTATATAAGTAAGTTTTCTCCTTCACTGATGGGCACAGATAAGGCAACACCGACGATGGGCACTGATATGCGGCACTGATGGGCATTGATAGGCGGCACTGATGGGCACTCATGGATGGCACTGATGGGCACTAAAATGCTGCAAAGATGGGTACTTATGGATGGCGCTGATGGGCATTGATACGTGGCACTGATGGGCACTGATATGCGGCACTGATAGGCATCCCTGGTGGCACTGGCAGTGGTAGGCATTACTGTTTAGTTCGTGATCAGCCGTGATTGGACACGGCTGATCACGTGGTAAAGAGCCTCAATCAGAGGCTCTTTACTGAGATCAGTGTAGCGGTGTGTCAGACTGACACACCGCACCACCGATAGCCGCGATGCGCGCCCCCATGGACGCGCGGCAGCTGTTATCCTGCAGGATGTCATATGACGCCCAGTCAGGATAACTGAACCACTGCCCGGCCTCCATTCTGCGATAGGCCGGGCAGGAAGTGGTTAATATAAGGGTACAGTTAAAGTGGTTCCTGTGCCATAATAAAACCATGTGTCTCAAGGATGGAGACCAATTCTCACAGAGCCCAGAGATAAGTCACCTTATATTATGAACACTCACAATCAGTGGTGAAGGGATACATCGCGTACAGTCATATAGATCATATGAAGGACATTTTTCACTGAAGGAATTTCTATTTGATTTATATTTGTTTTGCATGTACGGTTATCATCTCTTTATCTGTGTGAGAATTGGTGTCCATCCTTGAGACACATGGTTACATTATGGCACAGGAACCACTTTAATTGTACCATTATATTAAGGACATTCATCCCTGAAGCAATTCAATTGGTTTGTTATTATATTTTTACCTGCGTGCGGATGCACTAGTGTCCATGTTTGAGACACATGGTTTTGAACTTAAGCATTGCCGGTTTCTTGCCGAGAAAGTTCCCCCGGCGGATAAGGACCCCCCCTGTACTGCGCAGGCGCTGCGCTTGCGCAGTATAACGCACAATGAAGCACAACGGAGTTTCCGAAAATAGCCGAAGATGAACACAGTCAGTCAGCTGCACACGGCGCCTGCACACTACATTCTAACCTATGTCCAGGATCGAGCCCCACCATCCAAGTGGACATGGAGTTAGAATAAAAATATGCCGAGTGCAGCGAGGACGTGCCCGAAGCGTGGCGAGCCCGCGAGGGGCCCTGTTACAGGCTTGTGCTTCGTACTGCGCAAGCGCTGCGCCTGCGCAGTACAGGGGGGTCCTTATCCGTCGAGGGTAACTTTCTCGGCAGAACACCGGCAGACATGAGTCAGACATGAGTCATGTGGTCACCAAGGTCCTCCACCGGATTAGGTCTTCACTATGTCCCAGGATCACCATGTTGATGTATTGACCCCTCTCTATCCCATTACAGCAGAAAGCTGTTGAGGTGGCAGAAATGTTGGGGATCTTACTGCACCTGTGGAGGACAAAACGAGGACCAACATAATGATACATAAGTACCCAGTGGTCTGAGGTTGGGATATTTGTTGATCATGCTATTCATTTACTTACCGGGAGTTACAAAAACGACCTGTAAAAAAACCTTCACTGCTATATGGCTTAAGATAGCACTTGTTTAAGCGTGCAATTCGCAGTAAGCCAAACCCACTACTGACCACAGTGCAGGCTGTTTAAAGGTGGATCGCCATTGTTGCTTCTTCTGGTGGGTCCCAGGCACCTCAGCATGATATAATATTTAATAACCTGTTTGTTTATAAACATTTGCCCTATGGGTAAAATCCAGTCATGTAATGATGGAAAGCAGATAGAAAGGAGCGCCCAGTATCCAATAAATGTGAGTTTCAAAGTGGATTTAAAGATGTTTATTGAAGGTAGCAACAAGTAATATCAAGCCAACGCGTTTCTGGGGAACAGAGACTCCCCCTTCTTCAGGGCTGTTGCTGCATGCTAATAGATTGAGCTCAATGCTACCTCTGTATTCACAGCCAGCACTCTGTCTGATCCTTGTGCTACAGGCACACCTCTTTGGGATCCTTCCCCGGCCATTAGCATGGATGCTTCTCCACCATTTCCAAGGTTACATGCAGTATCGAGCATAAGGCCGCACCCAGAGGCAGCAGCCCAGGCCCCCGATAGGGCTCACTACCCCCCTTCTTTCAAGTTGGGCACAAAATCATTGAGAAGGAATTCTTCCTACCCACCTATGTCATCACCTACCCACAATCAGTGACTGATCGAGACAGTCCAGAGGGATCTCCAACCCTAAAGAGTCATGTAAGAGTTTTTTATTTTGGGTGGTGCTGACTCTCTCTGACAAAATCCTCCATTATCTATGGCAAAGAAATCAATCAAAATCATGGGAGGGGGAAGAGATGGGCAAAATAGTGGCAGGCACAACATGCTGCACCTAAATGTATGTAATATTTGTGGCATGCGCTGAAATAGTAACAATAGTTGTGGTACACCAAAGAAAACAGAGGACTTTAAGATGGTGCACAAATATGTGGTTACAGTGGCATTGTAAAAAATGTCCCTGCGTTGGAGTTGTCACTGAAAAGATAATGTCCCTGCTTCGGTGGTGTCACTGAAGGGAATAAGATCGCTGGGTCAGTGGGGTCACTGAAAGGAACAGATTCCCCCTGGGCACTCTGTTCATTACAATTGATGAGCCCTAATTGCAGCAAGAATTTAAAGTGTTTGTTAACCACTTCAGCCCCGGACCAATTGACAGCCAAAGGACCAGGCCCCTTTTTTGCGATTCGGCACTGCGTCGCTTTTACTGACAATTGCGCGGTCGTGCGACGTGGCTCCCAAACAAAATTGGCATCCTTTTTTTTTCCCACAAATGGAGCTTGCTTTTATTGGTATTTGATCACTTCTGCGGTTTTTATTTTTTGCGCTGTAAACAAAAAAAGAACAACAATTTTGAAAAAAATGACATATATTTTTTACTTTTTGCTATAATAAAATATCCCCAAAAAAATATATAAAAAAACATATTTTGTCCTCAGTTTAGGCCGATACGTATTCTTCTACATATTTTTGGTAAAAAAAATTGCAATTAGCGATTATTGATTGGTTTGCGCAAAAGTTATGGGGGATAGTTTTTTAGCATATTTATTAATATTTTTTTTTTACTAGTAATGGTGGCGATCAGCGATTTTTATTGTGACTGCGACATTATGGCGGACACATCGGACGATTTTGAAACATTTTTGGGACCATTGTCATTTATACAGCAATCAGTGCTATTTAAATGCACTGATTCCTGTGTAAATGACACTGGCAGTGAAGGAGTTAACCACTAGGGGGCGGGGAGGGGTTAAGTGAGCCCTGTGTGTGTTTTCTTACTGTAGGGGGGCGTGGCTTGGCATGTGATGTCACTGATCGTCTTTCCCTATGACAGGGAACAGACGATCAGTGACAGCGTCACTAGGAAGCACGGGGAGAGGTTTGTTTACACTTACCTCTCCCCGTTCTTCAGCTCTGTGACCCAATCGCGGGACACCATCGGCGATCGGGTCCGCTGGTCCCGCGGCCGCTGTCACGGAGCTCAGGACTGGGTCGCGAGCGCGACCCACGGCTGGGCTCTTAAAGGACAACGTACCTGTATGTTGATGTGCCCAGCCATGCCATTCTGCCGACGTATATGTGCAGGAGGCGGTCCTTAAGCGGTTAGAGGTCCAGCCTCTGCATTATATCGTCTTAAGTGTTTGTCTACATTTCTCATAGGACCCTATTAAAGCATAATATCCGCATATGCTGTTGAAAACTTAAAGGCAAACCAACAGGACCATATCTTATTTGCTAAGGCAGTTTTGTTTCTCAGCATAAGCTTGCTCTTTTCCATATGGTAGATATGATCCACCTCTACTAGCCATTGGCGTAGCGTGGGGATTGTTTTTTGTTTCCAAAATTTTGGGATAAGCGCTTTAGCTGCATTCAGCAGGCGTGGTGTGATAGATGTTTTATATGATCCCGTTGGTTCGCCTGTACAGTGAAATAAAACCACCCAATGGCCATTGGGAACCTCACTTCCTTGTATTTTTCTCTGATCCAGTGCAATATAGTAGTCCAGTGCGGTCTAATTAAAGGGCAAGACCACCAGATGTGGGTATGAGTGCCCTGTCCTCCACAATCTCTCGCCAGCAAAGATCTGAAATGTGTGGGAAAGTTTTATGGAGCACTACCGGGGTATAGTGCCACCTAGTTAATATTTTATTGTTTACTTCTGCTGCTTTCGAGGATATGGAGGATATGCGTGACAATTGAAGTACCGTAGAGCGTTGAATATCTGATAATGGGCTTTGAAGTTCCTGTTCCCATTTGGTTAGGAGGTTTAGGCTATAGGAGGTAGAGTAGACATGTGCAATTCCTTTAGTTTTAATTCGTTTTCCGTTCAAATTCGTTATATTTGTTCATTCGTTATCGTACGAATGATTCGCTAAAAATTCTAACGAATAACGAACTATCGAAACGAACGAATATGAAAAACAACGAAAATACGAAATAATTCAATTAGAAACAACGAAACTACGAAAGAAGGAAAATCCGAAAAACGAAAACAGAAACAACAAAAATCAAAATGAACGAAAAAATTCGTACATTCGTAACTTTTTTTTTTTTTGTTGATTCGTAATTTTCCGTGTCTCTTACAATGGCGCTGCTTAACGTGCTTCGAATGGATTGAACGAAAAAATTTGTACATTCGTAACTTTTTTTTTTTTGTTTGTCGATTTGTAATTTTCCATGTCTCTTACAATGGCGCTGCTTAACGTGCTTCGAATGGATTGAACGAAAAAATTTGTACATTCGTAACTTTTTTTTTTTTGATTCGGAATTTTCCGTGTCTCTTACAATGTAATAATAGCATACACATTACATAAAATTATGAATTATGCTCCGATTACGAATCTACGAAAACAATGTTACGAAAGTACGAATAAATCAATCTTGCGAAAGTACGAATGTAACTAAATCTACGAAAATACGAATGCGTCCGAATAGAAAATATAACGAAAATACGAATTTCGAATAAACGAAAATTAGACTAACGGAAAAAAGAATCAGCGAAAAAATAACTCTACGAAAATACGAACGAGTCCGAATACGAACACCGACGACTTACGAAATTACGAATCGTTACGAATCAACGGAAACGAACAAAAACGAAACGAAACTAAACAAATTTTTCTATTGTGCACATGCCTAAGGTAGAGTCAGTAGAGCTTGGTAAAAACACGAAATAGGTTTATCCGGTGGTTGGTCCCCAGCAATTATTCTCTCCACTGGATTCAGGTTTTCTTTTAAAATAACAAACATGCTATACTTATCCTCTTTCTCGGGACGCCCCAACACTGTATCCTGGCCTAGGCCGACAAGTCTCAGGCCCAGGGCAGCACTTTACAGGGGGGGCAGCACGGAAAGAGTCCCCGCCGGCTTGCGCCAGTCTTATTGTTCGGACTGGGCTGAGAGGCAAATTAGTCTAGCGCCCTCCATAAAGCAAAATAAAAGGTAAAAAAAATGCGCTAATCAAACACACATTAACAAATACATTTTAAAGACTCTAAACATAGCCGCAATAATTGTGGGATAAACACAGGTATAATATAAAGGAAAAAAAATTGCGCTCATAGAGTCTATATAGAGATTGGAGATATGATCTACTCCAAATAATATATATACTGTATATTGAAAGTCTCTTTCAGTGGGAATAATATCTCTCAACAAGAATAAATTCTTCTCTGAAAAGTAACCTTCCAAAGGTTGCTCTATGTACTTATGGGGAATATGCTTACCAGAAGTAAGCCATAAACCAGCATATGGCTTTAACCCAGCCCGGGTTGATGATCCGTTTGTTATAGGTTATAGTGAAGCAATACAGGATACCTCCTTCTCCTTCTCAGGTATACTCATGGAGCACAGTTAGCGATCACCGGAAAAACAAAAAATTATACCATAGCATAATACTGCTAAAATATATATAGAGCAGAAACCAGTGAGTGGAGGGTTAATGAGTGGAGATGGTGTCCAATTAGGTATAAAGAGACACCCGTGACCATAGATAAATATAAGTGACCAAAAGACACCACCACCGCATAAAAGGCCTCCTTACCAGATGCCAAAAATAATTCACATAGGCAAGAAAATCTCCCTTTAGAAAAATTTCACTTTTAACACACTGCCACAAGTGAAATTAGGTGCGCAATATATCCAGATAGATCGCAGACAACCACCATAAGAAGTGCCTCCTTACCAAGCAGTGAGTTTCAATCAGCAGATAGTCCTATGCAATCTCCTTACAAGATGTCCCCTTACCGCATAGCCAAGTTTAAAAAGCCACAATACAGCAAGCACGGATTCCTCCACAGTCTGAGATCATATACAGATGGATGGCGGAAGTTTTTCAACAAATACCCAGGAAAGAAAATATTCGCACCATAGCGTTATACCGTAATTCAAAATTTATTCAAAACATAAAAAGTTTGCACTTACAAACTGGCGAAAAATAAAACAGCAGATTCAAAATTGTAGAGCCGGCCGGCTACAAACGAACACTCCCGTCCTTCTTTGCGTAGTGACGTCAGCACGTATTACCCTCAGACGCGTTTCGTTATAGTTAACATTATCAATGAGGAGCGGGCAGCGTGCTGTGTCACCACCTTATAAAGAGCCACCCTCGATCTGAATCATGGATGTGAAGCTCCGGGCACCATCTTAATTATGGGCAATCCTTGTATATTATCTATGGGAGACCTCTGGCGGATGTTCCGTTCCCACTAGGAACACAAAACTCCATTTTGATTGAGGTCAATACTTAACTTCCTGAGTAGATTGAGCCAACTTTATTGAAACTCAATATTATGGGCAATCCTTGTATATTATCTATGGGGGACCTCTGGCGGATGTTCCGTTCCCACTAGAAACACAAAACTCCATTTTGATTGAGGTCAATACTTAACTTCCTGAGTGGATTGAGACAACTTTATTTAAACTCAATAATACCAACAAGATTAAAACTACCCCGTGTTCCTACCTAATTATCGTTGTGATTGGTACTAAGTGATATTGTGAATCGTAAATCCGCAATACTGCGGAAAAATGAAAATAACAAAGAGAGTGAGGTGAATTGATTTTATAGTTTAAATTTCCTTATACAGAGGAAACTTAAAGGACTTATGAAATGGAATTATTAATTTCAATCTCACTAGAACCCACCAAATATATAAGAAGATATATGTAAAGAAATTCTTATAAAGACATTTTTAGCAAAAAATTAAATAATATACTATAGTAGTGAATTAATATTACTATGAATATAATACCTTCCCATAAGAACATAATAATTAAACGTGTGTGTCCACCTTATTATTTTATTTATTTATATATTAAATGTGATAAAAGGTATATGTGTAACAACATGATTTATTTATTTATATTTTAATTGTGATATTTATATGTATATTTTATATTTTAATTGTGATAGTATATGTATACATGGTGGACCACATATACACATATATTAACTCCTTATATCACCAAAGACCCTAGTTATACCCCCAACCAAAAACAATCAAAACCACACATAAAAGTGTCATATAAAAATAAAATTACATATATATATATAATTTGGTAAGGTATATATGTGTGTATGGGAGGGGAGTATTGATTGATAATATGCCCTCTTCCTTTACTATGAGAAATACACATGCATGACTCAGATCAAGTTTACAGATCATAACATGAAGTTGTACAGGTCACAGTTCACAAAACATAACAACCTATGTATAGTCACTATAGTATCAAAAGTTGACTAAAAATACAATTACATCAAGAGTTGTCTATGAATGCGTTAACATCCACATCGATGTTGAGCCCATAAGGGGCATAAGTCCTGGCTTTATAAATCCATGCCATTTCTAACTTGGAGATTTCTCTCACAAGTGAACTCCCCCTCCAGTTTGGACTAAATTTGTCTATCCCCAAAAAAAGGGTATTTGAGGGGTCTTTTTATGGACTAATAAGTAATGTTTAGATACCGAGTGATTTTTAAAACCAGTTATTATGTTTGTAATATGCTCGTTTAATCTGACCTGTAATGGTCCTCCCTATATACTGTAATCCGCACGGGCACTGCAGTAAATATACTACACCCAATGTGGCACAAGTTATGAAAGGTTTAATATCGAATTGAATTTGTGTACTAGTAGATCGGAAACTCTGAGTCCGTCTATGGGTACAACTGTTCAAAGAACAAACTCGACACCTACAGCATTTGTAATATCCAGATAACTGAAAAAAACTCAAATTACTTTTGTTAGGAGGATCCAAGATATTGGGGGATATTCTATTTCTCAGGGAAGATGCGCCCCTAAAAATTACCTGGGGCCTCTCTGGTAAGATGGTACCCAATATTCGATCGTTGGAGATGATATGCCAATGTTTGGCTACCATCTGCTTGATCTTTTTATGCTGTAACGAATAAGTCGTCAAGAAAGGTACCCCCTGTAAAAAAGGACTCAACCTTGGTACCGCCCTCTCAGTCAAAAGATCTCTCCTATCCAGAGATTTCACACTGTCAAGCGTACATATCAAACTTTCTCTAGAATATCCCTTCTCCAGAAACCTCTGGGTCAAATTCTCCGCCTGTATCAGGAAATCACTTTCCTTGGAGCAATTTCTTTTGAGCCTAATATACTGGCTCTTTGGAACCGAGTCCAACCAAGGTTTGTGATGGCATGAATTTGTAGGTATAAAAGAATTCCTGTCAGTGGACTTAAAATACGTAGAGGTGGCTAAAGTCACACCATCAACTTTTATAGTCAAATCCAAAAAGTTAATTTCCGATCGACTAGCTTCATATTTCAATTCTATGCCCCTCTGGTTATTATTAAGAGAAGCCATAAAAGATTGAAGGGACTGAGTGTCACCCTCCCATAGGAGGAGGATGTCATCTATAAATCTTATCCACAGAACAAGCTGAGGTATGTTCTGGGAGTAGATGACATCTCCTCCTCCCATTTAGCCATAAATAAATTGGCTAGGCTAGGGGCATACTTTGCCCCCATAGCCACGCCTCTGCTTTGGATATAAAATTGATCCCCAAACCAAAAATAATTATGCAAGCCCATAAGAAAAGAAACCTGCTGAAGTTGCAGACCCGAATCCCTAGTCAAAAAACTGGAAACAGCATCAAGGCCCAAATTATGTGGAATGATGCTGTAAAGGGACGTAACATCTGCAGTTACAAGCAAAGTGCCCGTATTAATCCTAGTGTCCGATAAAATGCTAATAACATGCCTGGAGTCCTTGAGGAACGAAGGCATTTTTCGTACAAGTGGCTGAAGGTAGAAATCGATATATCTGCCCACCCGGGACATCAAGGAATCGATCCCACTTACAATTGGAAGTCCCGGGGGGCAGATAGGATTTTTGTGTATCTTCGGCAGATAATATATTGTAGGGGTCCTTGGGGCTCTGGATATCAGGAATAAACTTTATTTTTTACACAAAATCCCTGTTGAAAGGCCCCTAGATATAATACGTGAAAGATCCCTTAGATAAATATTCTTGGCATCTGAAGGTAGGGGGGTGTAAGTACTCCTATCATCAAGAATATTATACATTTCTTTTAGATAGTCTTTTTTATCGAGTACTACAATACCCCCCCCCCCCCCCCCCCCCCCTTATCCGCAGGTCTTATTACGAGTTCTTTATTGTTACACAAAGATTCCAAACCTTCCTGCATCATTTTATTATTCTTAGCCTTTTTTACCTCCATATTTTCCAAATCCCTGAGGATAACATTCCTAAAAACTATTAAAGTCGAGGCCAGCACCCCAGGAGGATTGAACAAGGAGGCATTCGCCAGGCCAGAGTGGAGAAACCCACTTCCAGGTCTGTTACTAATGCTAGTAATCGGATTGACTGTAAGATATCTCTTAATATTCAATTTTCTCAGAAACTTATGCACATCCATATGAGTCTGGAACTTATCCAGACTTCTAGGTGGTGCATATTTGAGGCCCTTGTCTAAAACTATCTTTTCTGATTCTGTAAGTATTTTTGTACTAAGATTAAAAATACCTTTTCCTGTTACGTTTTTGGCCTATTCAATTGCTCGTAAGCGCCTCCCCCCTCTGGTTCCTCGTTTCTTTTGACTGGCCTTGGACGCCTTGATTTGGTCGGGAAAAACCCCAACCCCCTGGTCCACTCATAGGTGGACGTCCACGCTTAGGTGTATCTACCCGTGGTGGTAAACTAGTGGGACCCTCCCCTATTGAGTATATTGGGAGCCACTATACATATAGTTGTCGTCAAAGGTGTCCCTATCCCTCAGGGGAAAAAAATTATTACTATGGACTGGAGCTTCTAAATCCCAACCCGAGCCCTGATACTCAGATACCCAACCTGGACCCTGATGGTCCTGTTGTTCATGTATATTAGGGTTGCGCCACCAGTCAGAACCCCCATTACGCTGTCCACGATTTTGACTGGACACGCCTCTCCCTCTATAAAGCGACCGCACTGCTTCCAGTAGGCGGGCGACCGGCATTCCGCAACTGGGAGGGGGGGCGACGCTTCTAATTTTGACTATCCTATCATCCTAGACCACAAACCTTCCTCGCTGTGCTATATGTTTTCTGCTGCACCATTGGCATGGTTATATCCTCTTATGCCCCGTACACACGGTCGGAAATTCAGACGGAAAATGTCCGATTGGACCATGTTGTCGGAAAATCCGCCCGTGTGTGGGCTCCATCTGACTTTTTCCGATGGAAAAAATTTGAGATCCTGCTCTCAAATTTTCCGACAACAAAATGCGATCAGACTTTTTGCGATTGTGTGTAGAGAATTCCGACAGACATAGTGCCACGCATGCTTAGATCAAACTATGAGACCAAAGCTATTGGTTACTAGCCTCTAAGTAGTTCCGTCGTACGCAACGAACGTCACCACGTTCAGAATGATCAGATTTTCCGACAACTTTGTCCGACCGTATGTATGCAACATCAGTTTCGGACAAAATTTGGCGGAAAAAATCAGACGGATTTTGTGGTCAGAATTTCCGACCGTGTGTACGGGGGCTTAGTCCTCTCCATAAAATTATCAGAAATTTGTGCTTAAAGTAGAATTATAGGCAACACTTTTTTTTTTCATTTTAGAAAGAGTAAGGCCCCTTTCACACCGGGGCGTTTTTCATGCGGTACAGCGCTAAAAATAGCGCCTGTTCACCGCCTGAAAAAATCCGGCCCCTTTAACTCCAGTGTGAAAGCCGGCGGGCTTTCACACTGGAGCGGTGCGCTAGCAGGACGGCAAAAAAAGTCCTGCTAGCAGCATCTTTGGAGCGGTAAAGGAGCGGTGTATTCACCGCTCTTATACCGCTCCTTCCCATTGATTTGAATGGGAAACCGGAATGGGAAACCGGAAACCGCGGTAAAACCGCGGCAATACCGCCGCAAAGCGCCGCTCTGCGGGGGTGTTTAACCCTTTTTCGGCCACTCGCGGGGGGTAAAACCGCGCCGAATACCGCGGTTAAAACGACGGTAAAGCAGCGCTAAATATAGCGATGCTTTACCGTCACCGCGGCTCCCCGCCCCAGTGTGAAAGGGGCCTAAGGGAGGGTTATAGCCCCTGTCAGTTTATTTTTTACCATCCCTGTCCCATTGCAGAGATTTCCCTTCACTTCCTGCTCCATAGCCAAACAGGAAGTGAGAGGAAATCTATGCAAATTAAGGGAATCCTTTGCCCCCCCCCCCCAGGCCCTCAGAAATGTCCCCACTCGAAAATTTCAGGGCAGGTCTTAAACAGCAAACAGTGAGGGGTGGGTCATATTTAAATTAGGGGGTATGTAAGTTTAGTCAGGCCTAGGGCAGCACAAAACCTAAATACACTACTGGGCCCCCCCCCCGCCAGCGCTCCTGGACTCTCCCCCATGTTGCGTGCCCCCAAAGCAAGCTGCATAGAATGCATGAAGGTAAAAAAAAAAAAAAAACATAAGCCTTTAAAACCACTTTAAACAGGAAAACTCCAATGTAAATTTGTAAACTGGGCGGTACCAAATACTGACACAGAAAATGAGTCACCAACTATGTGACCGGCAGAGTGACTGTCACTATTGTTTAAACTGTTTTTTGTGTATCGGATTTATTGCTCGAATACTTTTGCAGAGGGATTTTAGAAAAAGAAAATATTCTTTGTTAAATACAAATCCTGTTTTTTTTGTGAGTGAGTCTCGGTATCATAAAATAGAAAGGTATTTCTGTAGACCTGTGTTGTACTAAATAAGATTTTTTTTATACTTACTGTAAAAGTCTCTCTTTTGAAGACCATTGAGGGACACAGGAGGATCATTCAAGTAATTTTTCAGACCTTTGCTTTATACTGCTGTCTTCACAAAGTTTGGACACTGGCAAACAAAAAATGTTAAGCCGGCCCCCATATAATACTGTGTCCAACCGTCATGCTGTTTTTGTGAGCAGGCAATATATGAGATTCTGTGACTAGTAGGGATGAGCTTGATGTTCAGAACAGCGGAACATTATGGAGCATTCGCGGGGAAATTTGAGTGCCGCGGAACGCCCCATAGTGCACTGCAAGATCGCAGTGCATTGCTGTATGATGCATGCTGCAGCTCAGTTTCAGGGTCTTAGTAATCTTCTTATAGCCTAGGCCATCTTTATGTAGAGCAGCAATTCTTTTTTTTCAGATCCTCAGAGAGTTCTTTGCCATGAGGTGCCATGTTGAACTTCCAGTGACCAGTATGAGAGAGTGAGAGCGATAACGCCAAATTTAACACACCTGCTCCCCATTCACACCTGAGACCTTGTAACACTAATGCCGCGTACACATGTTCGGAATTCTCATCGGAAAAAGCTCTGATGGTTTTCCCGTCGGAATTCCGACAGAATTTCGCTCAAACTGTCTTGCCTACACAAGGTCACACCAAATTCCAACGGTCAATAACACCACGCCTTAAAAAAACGTTTAATGCTTCTGAGCATGTGTCGAATAGTTTCCGAGCATGCGTCGGAATTTTGCATGTCGGAATTGCATACACACGATTGGAAAATCCGATAGAAAGGTTTTCCGTCTGAAAAATTAAGAACAGGTTCTCAATCCAAAGTCCGTCGGAAATTCCGACAGAAAAAGACCGATGGGCATACACACGGTCGGAAAATCCGATGAAAAGCTCCCATCGGACTGTTTCCATCGGAAATTCCGACCGTGTGTACGCGGCATAACAAGTCACATGACACCGGGGAGGGAAAATGGCTATTTTGTCCCAATTTGGACATTTTCACTTAGGGGTGTACTCACTTTTGTTGCCAGCGGTTTAGACATTAATGGCTGTGTGTTGAGTTATTTTGAGGGGACAGCAAATTTACACTGTTATACAAGCTGTACACTCACTACTTTACATTGTTGCAAGGTATAATAAAATATTTACAGAAATGTGAGGGGTGTACTCACTTTTGTGAGATACTGTATATGTACATATGTATATCCATACAAAATGCAATATCAAAAAAATAGGAGACAATCAGATTATAGGGGTAGTTTGCTCAAAAACCCACAAAGGACAGAAAAAAAAGGAGGAGGAGGAAAGTGACAACAACACACCAAAAATTCAAATATAGATCATACCTGTAAAGCCAAATAGAAGACAGGAAAGGTATACACCAGAAGTAAAATCAGTAAAAGAGGGGAAGATCTCCACATGAGTGTGAGCCTACCGGCCCACATAACTATGAGAATCATAAATGGTAAAATAACAGCCTCAAGGTGTTGTATGTAGTATGAAAACAGCTCACATTTATTTAGAACCTTACATAGGACACAATAAAACAAAGCTCACACTGAGTTCTCAATTATCACCAACAAGACAGCCGTGATCTCTAGCATGATGATTAGAGGTCGACCGATATATCGGCCGATATTTGGCGTTTTTTAATTAATCGGCATCGGCCGATTCTGCTGATAAAAAAGGCCGATTATAACTTCAGCCGTGACTTGCAAAAGACTTCTGTAATAGAAGTCAATGCAAGTTGCCTCAGTCTTCCCCTTCTCCTCTCTGGGCATTCTGCCAAAAAAAGACCAAAGTGTTACAATGATTACAATGTTTACACTTAATGAATAAACTCGGCTGTGTGGAGAAGTTCTCAGTTTAACCATTTAAAGACTAAATCTTTTCTGACACTTGTTGCTTACAAGTAAAAATCCTGTATTTTCTCCTAGAAAATCACTTGGAACCCCCAACAATTATATATGTTTTTTTAACAGAGACCCTAGGGAATAAAATAGCGGTTGTTGCAATATTTTATGTCACACGGTATTTGCGCAGCGGTCTTTCAAACGCATTTTTTTTGGAAAAAAATACACTAATGATTTTAAAACGAAAACTAAAACAGTAAAGTTTGCCGTTTTTTTTTTTTTTTTTTTTCGTCCTAAAGTTTTGATTACCTATTTTTGTGTATTTAATATATAGTTTTTTTTAAAATTATACATACAAGTGAACTGATTGGAGGTTTGTTTTGTTTAATAAATGTTTAAATGTAGGAAATTTTTTGTATCACTTAAAGCTGCTTTCACACTGGAGCGGGCAGCGTTGACGGTAAAACGCTGCTAGTTTTAGCGACGCTTTACTGTCATTTTAGCGACGCTATTTGGCTGCTAGTGGGGCACTTATAGCCCAGCTAGTGGTCGAGGAAGGGGTTAAATGCGCCCGTGAATCGCCGCTGCCAAATCGCATTGCAGGCGCTTCAGCAGCGGTGCCCATTCATTTCAATGGGCAGGAGTGGTGGGGGAGCAGTTAACACCGCTCCAAAGATGCTGCTTGCAGGACTTTTTTTTTTTAAGGTCCTGCCAGCGCATCGCCTCAGTGTAAAAGCACTCGGGCTTCCACACAGACTGCAGGGGAGACGTTTTGCAGGCAGTTTACAGGCACTATTTTTAGCCCAAAAGCGCCTGAAAAACGCCCCAGTGTGAAATCTCATTAGATTTTATGAGATGAAGGGAAAAAATAAAAAAAATTTAAAAAATCGGCCTAACATATCGGCCCAAAAAATCGGCATCCTATATCGGCCATCGGCCGCCGCGATTTCTAAATATCGGCATCGGCATCGGCCAGAGAAAAACCCATATCGGTCGACCTCTAATGATGATGTCACACATCTAACTCCTCCCTACACGTTTCGTCACAAAATAATGTTGTCAGGGGGCCAGGTAATTCCATGGCCAGGTAAAAAGGACACCAAGCAGAAGAGGTAAACAGGGAAAATTCTACCCCATGGAATTTTGGGCCTCAACTGACAATGTAGAGGGCACCCAAAATATTCACCATAAGACAAGAAAAGGTTGATTTAAAAGTCTCTATACTAAATAGCAGATTTGGACAACATCAATGAGGTCAACAAAAAGGGAACAGGCTGAAGATTGGGATAGCTAACCCATGAGTGTAGGAAACGGAAGGTAAGATAGACAAGGTATGCCCAAGTTAAAAGACCAAACCAGTCATAACCAGTTTTTACTTAATTTATTTAATATTTTTTTCAATATTTTAGACACCTGGAGTGATGGTTCCCATGTACAAACCTCACACTCCAACAGTGTGTTGTGGCTATTTCGGTCCCTCCCTGGATCCTGTCCCCGGTTACCACGCCTTCGGTTCTCCGTTTGGGGAACCCTGCGGTGGGGGGCTGTGTCCCCGCCCCAACCCCGGGTGAGAGACTATCTTCAGGGCCACCGTCCCGTTCCCATTTGGGGTTTATTGGGCTACTGATATGGGTGATGCCATAGGTAATATATATACCTTTTTAAACCTGCTCCCTTGTTGAGAGCATGATATATTATTGGAGACTGCACTGACTTACTTATTACTTTTCTTCTTTTCTGTAGCCAATATTGATGCATTCCACTCCTGATGATTGGCTTTAAACGCCATGAAACGCGTAGAGTTCATACTCAGGGATGCCAAGACAAGTTTACCCCAATTGTACAATTTTATTAAACTATATGTATATTTCAGGACAATTTTATCCACTTGCTCTGTGTTTCCATTTTCTACACTTGTTCAAAAAATTGCGATTATCTGTACCTACCATTTCTTTTCCAAATATACATCAATATATATGCTAATATGATTGTCTTCACTTTTTTATGCTATGTTATGCATGATCCATTGTGTCAAATATTATGACACATTGTATATCAATTATCAATTTAAACTGTATTCTGATGTATTGGATTGATTTAACAATTTTTTGTGGATACACGGATCTCCCCTCTCCCTTTCAGGGACTGTGACAATTAATTAATTTTAAACACGTTAGTTTCCACCTAGGGATGAAAAGCCCAGTCTATCCCTAATATTATTTTCTCCTTAGGATAACCATGTCCATCCGATCTGTGTATCCACTCAATCATTGCTTACTCGTGATTGTCTGTACCAATTATGTTCTTTCCATAATAAATATTAATAACTACCAATTTGATTATTACTTGTCATTATGTGATGATAAGCATGATTCATGTACCATATATTATGCTACATTATTTAATATTTACCGTTTTAACTGAACATATCAGATCAACCAGCAACTATCTCTAGCTACACAGATTTTCCCATATAGGGCCCGTGACAGTGAATTTCAGTTCCAGGTATCCTAAACCATTTTTAAATACATATCCATGCCTCATTTAAAGTCCCAAAAGCACCCCCCTTTTCTTTTCGTTTTATACAAAATAGGGATGGAGGCATGCCTATGTTATGTTAGGGTCCAGCAGCGCACATGTTTTTTGTGTGACAATGTAGAGGGCACCCAAAATATTCACCATAAGACAAGAAAAGGTTGATTTAAAAGTCTCTATACTAAAGAGCAGATTTGGACAACATCAATGAGGTCAACAAAAAGGGAACAGGCTGAAGATTGGGATAGCTAACCCATGAGTGTAGGAAGCGGAAGGTAAGATAGACAAGGTATACCCAAGTTAAAAGACCAAACCAGTCATAACCAGAAGTTTGAGTGAAGACACCCTTGACTTCAATGAAATGATGGTTGGATAAACAAAGTATTTTCAAGAGATTGACCAGTAAACAGCCAGAGGCCTAAACAAAACGCCCTTGACCCTAAGGTTAAAGGTGATAAAAGTCCATAACATACAGGATGAACCTAACAAATAGGAGATCTCTGAAGAAACAGAAATGAGTATGACAACTCTTTCAAAGAAAGTTACTGTATCATTGAGAAAGGAAGAGAATCATGACTGAAATAAACCTATTGGCACCCAGTTAACACACATTGTTGGCAGCAGGGAAGGTGGGCTTTAGCACTTACATGCCTCACATATGTGTATATGGAGACAGGTTTCTGTGAATGAATGAATGATTTGTATAGCGCTGCAATTGCGAACTGAATCGCCTCAAGGCACTTGATCTGTCCTGTGTTGTGTTGTAGCTTCTTAGAAGAGGTGGGTCTTGAGTTTTTTCCTGAAGACCTTATGGTTTTCTTCCATGCGGATGTAAGTCGGTAGATCGTTCCATAGCCGTGGTCCTTGGACTGCGAATCTTCGTTCTCCCTTTGATTTGTAGCGGGATTTGGGAAGGAGGAGGAGGTTTTGGTTAGATGATCGAAGACTGCGATTGGGTGTGTAGTGTGTTATCTTCTCGCGTAGGTATTGAGGAGCGTTTCCTTGTATGCATTTGTGGGTGAGGCAGAGGGTCTTGAATGTAATCTGTGCTGATAATGTGCTCTCAGCTGCGGTCTGTGCTCAGACCACAAAAGATATCAGGTGTCTGTGGCCAGGAAGAGGAAAATAGGGCTGGCATCTGTGGTCGGTATGAGGAAAAGATGGTTAGTGTCTGTGGTCAACAGAAGGGAAAATATGGCCAGTGTCTGAGGACAACAGGAAGAAAAGATGGCCAATGTCTGAGGTCAACAGGAAGAAAATATGGCCAATGTCTGAGGTCAACAGGAAGAGAAGATGACCAATGTCTGAGGTCAACAGGAAGAAAAGATGGCCAATGTCTGAGGTCAACAGGAAGAGAAGATGACCAATGTCTGAGGTCAACAGGAAGAAAAGATGGCCAATGTCTGAGGTCACCAGGAAGAAAAGATGGCTGAAGTCTCAGGTGAATGGGAAGAAGAGATGGTCGATGTCGGAGATCAACAGGAAGAAAAGATGGCCATTGTCTGAGGTCAACAGGAAGAAAAGATGACCGACGTCTGAGGTGAACAGGAACAAGAGATGGTCGATGTCTGAGATCAACAGGAACAAAAGATGGCCGAAGTTTGAGGTCAACAGGAAGAAAAGATGGCCGACGTCTGAGGTGAACGGGAACAAGAGATGGTCGATGTCTGAGATCAACAGGAACAAAAGATGGCCGACGTCTGAGGTCAACAGGAAGAAACGATGGCCGACGTCTGAGGTCAACAGGAAGAAACGATGACCAGAGACACTAGCCAACATTAGAAAAAAAATGGCCAGTGTGTGGTCAGTAGAAAGGAAGATGACCAGTATTTGTGGTCAGGGGGAGGAAAAAAATGGCCAACGTCTGGGGTCATCAGGAGGAAAGAATGACTGGAGTCTGTAATTAACAGAAGGAAAAAATGGCCATTGTTTGTGTTTAGGGGGAGGAACAAATGGCCGGTGTCTGTGTTTAGGGGGAGGAACAAATGGCCGGTGTCTGTGTTTAGGGGGAAGGAACGAATGGCCGGTGTCTGTGGTTAACAGAAGGAAAAAATGGTCAGTGTCTGTGGTCGGTGAGGGGGAAGAAAAAATTGCAAGTGTCTGAGGTCAGCAGGAGAAAACGATGGTTGGTATTTGATCACAGGAGGAAAAATGGCTGTTGTCAGTGGTCAACAAGAGGAAAAAATTACTAACATTCATAGTCGGCAGGAGAAAAAAAATTAATAGAAAGAAGGGGTTTCGGGACTTTGAGTGAGGCGTGGGTGAGCGCCTCCATCCCTGTATTGGTGAAATCGAGAAGGGGTTTGGGACTTTGAATGAAGCAGTTGAGAATGCAGAGGTAGAGGTAAAAAAATATTTATTTCATGACAATATATAACAAAGGATTAATTTCATATATATACAACCATGTATAGTATGCACAAAATATTAACATCATGGATAAAAAATGGTCTAAATGAGTACATGGTGGTCAGAATAGTAACATCTATAACAATAATAATATGACCTGCACGTGCTGCAGACGGCATGCCTGGTAGCTATATTAGTAGTCGCATGGGGTATAAGTATAGTGGTACTGTCTAGTGTTGATATCATCATCAAAATATCATTGGTATGGCTGTGGCATCAAAATGAAGCTCTACGCGTTTCGTGGGTGTTTCCCCACTCGTCAGGAGCAGATGCGTATATAGTGCCGCCTCAGCTCCCGCATTGAATTTTGTGCCTCCGACTCCCTCCATGCCGGTTTTCAATTGTCGCGCTACCTGCCAGGTTTGGTAAGTGTGTATGGGTAACAATCGTTACCACTATTTTTCCCAGTCTATTCTATATAGTGTATGGCTTATCATATCCGTATATTTTTCAGGAATCTGTCGCATCTGCTCCTGACGAGTGGGGAAACACCCACGAAACGCGTAGAGCTTCATTTTGATGCCACAGCCATACCAATGATATTTTGATGATGATATCAACACTAGACAGTACCACTATACTTATACCCCATGCGACTACTAATATAGCTACCAGGCATGCCGTCTGCAGCACGTGCAGGTCATATTATTATTGTTATAGATGTTACTATTCTGACCACCATGTACCCATTTAGACCATTTTTTATCCATGATGTTAATATTTTGTGCATACTATACATGGTTGTATATATATGAAATTAATCCTTTGTTATATATTGTCATGAAATAAATATTTTTTTACCTCTACCTCTGCATTCTCAACTGCTTCATTCAAAGTCCCAAACCCCTTCTCGATTTCACCAATACAGGGATGGAGGCGCTCACCCACGCCTCACTCAAAGTCCCGAAACCCCTTCTTTCTATTAACCAATTTGGGGATGGAAGCAGTTGAGAAATTGGATTAGCAGTGTTCCCCTGCTACCCATGCCTGAGGTTCTCCCTCGCATATCTGTATGCCCCTTGTGGGACCTATATGCTTGGGACAGTCATATATTTTGCTCATTGTGGACACACATATGGTTTTAATAATAATATTAACAGACGGCATTACAGGTACTGGTTACATGGTTGTATAGGATTATTAATATAATCTTCTCCCTCCTACACACATATCGCCTTGGCGGTGGGTTGCGGCAGTATGGTCTGCTGAGCATGCTGGTGATGTTGGGGGGCTTTTTTCGCTGCGGGAGCTGCGATGCGCCCGGTGGGTCCGCCCTACCCTCCCCTTGCACTCTGTGCTCGGGAGGCTTGGGCGGACGCCCCCTTACGCATCGGCGCCACAGTCCTCACGTCAAACGTGTGACGTCTACTCTGACGTCATCACGCTGACGTTTAATAACATCTTGCGTGGACTCCGTGAGGGAGATTTTGGCGCCAATCGCTGAGCGTCTGATCAGCTCAGGTGCGGACGCCCTCCCCTCCACGGCTCACGCATGTGGCGTTGGCGGCACACATATATATACACATCTCCCAGTTGGAGCGGGCTGTCCAAGCGACCGGTCTCCTCTTGGGATGACTGCAAATTGGCTGTTTTCCCGCCAATGTTGCATGGTATGCAGCACATGGGTAAGCGTTTTTGGGTTTAGGCTCGCTCCGTTTGTCACACTGTTTGTTGTTTTTTCACTCAGTTTTTCATTCATTTTGCCACTATTCATTTATCACACACACATTATTTTAACAACTGTACATCCCTTCACATGCACATCATAATTTTTCTCCCCTTACTATTATCTCACATAGAGTAAACACTGGGCCCATTTATCATTTATTACTTATTCATTCCCTCACAATTCATAATTGTTTTAAACCACTCATACATCCTAATGTATATTAAATAAATATTTGTTCCCAGACACCCTTGTTTAAAGAGATATACACTATCACTGCTGTCAAATGGAGACCTCCCCTCTACCCAAGCGCTCTTTTAACACCACCCGCCACTGCAAGTGTATACAGTGCCGCCTCAGCTCCCGCATTGAATTTTGTGCCTCCGACTCCCTCCATTCCGGTTTTCAATTGTCGCGCTACCTGCCAGGTTTGGTAAGTGTGTATGGGTAACAATCGTTACCACTATTTTTCCCAGTCTATTCTATATAGTGTATGGCTTATCATATCCGTATATTTTTCAGGAATCTGTCGCATCTGCTCCTGACGAGTGGGGAAACACCCACGAAACGCGTAGAGCTTCATTTTGATGCCACAGCCATACCAATGATATTTTGATGATGATATCAACACTAGACAGTACCACTATACTTATACCCCATGCGACTACTAATATAGCTACCAGGCATGCCGTCTGCAGCACGTGCAGGTCATATTATTATTGTTATAGATGTTACTATTCTGACCACCATGTACCCATTTAGACCATTTTTTATCCATGATGTTAATATTTTGTGCATACTATACATGGTTGTATATATATGAAATTAATCCTTTGTTATATATTGTCATGAAATAAATATTTTTTTACCTCTACCTCTGCATTCTCAACTGCTTCATTCAAAGTCCCAAACCCCTTCTCGATTTCACCAATACAGGGATGGAGGCGCTCACCCACGCCTCACTCAAAGTCCCAAACCCCTTCTCGATTTCACCAATACAGGGATGGAGGCGCTCACCCACGCCTCACTCAAAGTCCCAAACCCCTTCTCGATTTCGGAGAAAAAAAATTGTCCAACATTCATGGTCAGGGGAAGGAACAATGCTTGATGCCAGTGGTCGGGGGGAGCCCAGTGTTGGTCCAGTAACATAAACATTTTATTGGGAATACCACACATAATATTCTGGGCCATTCTTCATATTCAGATATTTAAATAAAGGCTGCATAAAGTATAGATATCACATCACATACTTCTCACCATGTAAAATGCCGCCTTCATTTCTGATGTCATGAAGAAGAATTAGTGCCTGAGGCTAGGAAGCCCTGATCACATCCACATACCAAACTTACCAAAGTCAATATTAGAACAAGGATATTTATAGTGAGATTGCATAGCAGAAGTAATAAATGATGGGTGTGAATAGTGTAAACAACTCCCATCATAGCATATTGCGTATGATATATATTTTTTGTACCTACTATCGTCTTTATTGAAAAAAAAAAATGTTTGCATGTTTTATTGTAAGGGGTAGATATTGAAAACGCTCACAGCAAGTAGAGGGGTCTCAGGTAGAGTCGCCACCTTTTCTTCAAGTATAACCCGAATAGACATGTGCAATTCGTTTCGTTTTTTTTTTAGTTTCTCGTTTTTTTTCGTTATTTTCGTTCGTTCGTTTTCGTACGAATGAACGAATCCGAAAAACAACGAAAATCCGGAAAAAAAAAAAAAAATTAGAAACAACGAATGTACGAATGAAAAAAATCAGAAAAACGAAAACAGGAACAACGAAAATGAACGAAAAAATTTGTACATTCGTAACTTTTTTTTTTTTTTTTCCGAATCCTAATTTTCCGTGTCTCTTACAATGGCGCTGCTTAACGTGCTTCGAATGGATTGAACGAAAAAAATTCGTACATTCGTAACTTTCTTTTTTCGATTCGTAACTTTTTTTTCAATTCGTAACTTTTTTTTTCGATTCGTAAATTATTCAAATGTAATAATAGCATACACATTACATAAAATTATGAATTATGCTCCGATTACGAATCTACGAATGTTACGAATGTACGAATAAATACGAATGCGTCCGAATTTCGAATAAACAAATAAATGAAAATTAAACTAACGAAAAAACGAATCAACGAAAAAATAACTCTTACGAAAATACGAATCGTTGCGAATACGAACACCGACGACTTACGAATTTACGAATCGTTACGAATCAACGGAAACGAAAAAAAAAAAATTTTTTTTGTTGTACACATGTCTAAACCCGAACACTTTAGCAGCACACAGCAATTTTTTTATAGTATAAACTATACATATATTTTACTATTAAATAATATTTCTAATCATATGAAGTTAATAACAAGACTTTACATCTGAATCCGCAGAGTTCCCCTTTTACATCCGAATCCGCAGAGTTCCCCTTTTACATCCGAATCCGCAGAGTTCCCCTTTTACATCCGAATCGGCAGAGTTCCCCTTTTACATCCGAATCCGCAGAGTTCCCCTTTTACATCCGAATCCACAGAGTTCCCCTTTTACATCCGAATCCGCAGAGTTCCCCCTTACATCTGAATTTGCAGAGTTCCCCCTTACATCTGAATTTGCAGAGTTCCCCTTTTACATCTGAATACACAGAGTTCCCCTTTTACATCTGAATCCGCAGAGTTCCCCCTTACATCTGAATCCGCAGAGTTCCCCTTTTACATCCGAATCCACAGAGTTCCCCCTTACATCTGAATCTGCAGAGTTCCCCCTTTACATCTGAATACACAGAGTTCCCCTTTTACATCTGAATCCGCAGAGTTCCCCCTTACATCCGAATCGGCAGAGTTCCCCTTTTACATCCGAATCGGCAGAGTTCCCCTTTTACATCCGAATCCGCAGAGTTCCCCTTTTACATCCAAATCCGCAGAGTTCCCCCTTACATCTGAATACACAGAGTTCCCCTTTTACATCTGAATACACAGAGTTCCCCTTTTACATCTGAATCCGCAGAGTTCCCCCTTACATCTGAATCCGCAGAGTTCCCCTTTTACATCCGAATCCACAGAGTTCCCCCTTACATCTGAATCTGCAGAGTTCCCCTTTTACATCTGAATACACAGAGTTCCCCTTTTACATCTGAATCCGCAGAGTTCCCCTTTTACATCCGAATCCGCAGAGTTCCCCTTTTACATCTGAACTCGCAGAGTTCCCCTTTTACATCTGAACTCGCAGAGTTCCCCTTTTACATCTGAACTCGCAGAGTTCCCCTTTTACATCCGAATCCGCAGAGTTCCCCTTTTACATCCGAATCCGCAGAGTTCCCCTTTTACATCCGAATCCGCAGAGTTCCCCTTTTACATCCGAATCCGCAGAGTTCCCCTTTTACATCCGAATCCACAGAGTTCCCCTTTTACATCCGAACTCGCAGAGTTCCCCTTTTACATCCGAACTCGCAGAGTTCCCCTTTTACATCCGAACTCGCAGAGTTCCCCTTTTACATCTGAATCCGCAGAGTTCCCCTTTTACATCTGAATCCGCAGAGTTCCCCTTTTACATCTGAATCCGCAGAGTTCCCCTTTTACATCTGAATCCGCAGAGTTCCCCTTTTACATCTGAATCCGCAGAGTTCCCTTTCACTGTAAGGGGGGGACTCTGCAGACTCTGATGTAAGGGGGAACTCTGAGGACTCTAACATAAGGGATGCTCTGAGAACCCTGATTTAAGGGGAACACTGAGAACTCTGATGTACGGAGAGGACTCTGATGTAAGGGGGAACACTGTAACCTCTGGTGTAAAGGGGAACTCTGATGTAAGGGGTGCTCTGAGAACCCTGAATTACCTTAGTGTACTCTCTCAGAGGCAGAAGAGAGAATGGGGGGGAGACTTCAGACACAGACAGGGATTGATGGGGAGCTCACTAACCCCTTGGCAGCCAGCACCTCTCATCCAGATGTATCTAGAAGCCATAGTCCAGTCTGAATAATGTGTCCGGGTTTCAGGAAGTCCGAAAGCTGGACGCATGATTCAGAACCCAATAGCTTCCGTCTCGTATTTGCTTCAGAGCATGCGTCGTTTTTGGTACGTCGGAACAGCATACAGACGAGCGGTTTTCCCGATTGTATCGTATATACTCGAGTATAAGCCGAGTTTTTCAGCACTTTTTTTGTGCTGAAAGGGCCCCCCTCGGCTTATACTTGAGTCAAGCATTTTTCTGCTGCAGAAAATGACATTTTCCGACCCGACATTGGGGCCCCGTTTCTCGGGGGCCACTTGGTGCTACGAACCCCCAAATTCGGTGTGCAAACCCAGTGGAACTAGCTGGGGTGTCTAGCACCAAGTGGCCCCGAGATACGGGGGCCCCAAAGTCGGTTCAGAAAATGTAATTCTCTGCAGCAGAAAAATGCTTGACTCGAGTATAAGCCGAGGGGGGCCCTTTCAGCACCAAACAAAAGTGCTGAAAAACTCGGCTTATATTCAAAGGGGAGTTCCAGGCCCTTTAAAAGTCAGCAGCTACAAAAAGTGTAGTTGCTGACTTTTAATAAACAGACACTTACCTGTTCCACGGTCCATCGATGACGCAGAACGGGGTGTCGCTCCTCTCCCACCTCCTCTTCGCCAGCGCCTCCATTGCCACTCAGGGCACCCGACCGTGACAGCTTTCGGTTTCACGGCCGGGCACGCACGGCGCATGCGCGAGTCTCGCTGCGCTCCCGGAGTGGACAGGTGATCTCCTGGGACCTGTCACGTGTGCCAGGAGATCGCCTAGAGGGAGGGGCCGCCTAAGACGAAAGGAGGAGTCGCCTAGGCGGTTCCTGGGCGGAAGGAGGAAGTGGGACAGGAAGTCCCCCTCCTAATGAAGCCCCCACTCCCCCCCCCCCAAAAAAATTACATGCCAAATGTGGCATGTAAGGGGGTGAGGAGTGCTTAAAGCGGAATTTAAATTTTTGGGTGGAACTCCGCTTTCAAGTCTTTTTTTGTGCTAAAAATGCCCCCCCTTATACTCGAGTCAAGCATTTTTCTACTGCAGAAAATGACATTTTCCAAACCGACTTTGGGGCCCCGTATCTCGGGGCCACTTAAACCCCGTACACACGGTTGGAAATTCTGACGGAAAATGTCCGATCGGACCATGTTGTCGGAAAATCCGCCCGTGTGTCCGATGGAAAAAATTTGAGATCCTGCTCTCAAATTTTCCGACAACAAAATCCCATCGGACCTTTTCCGATCGTGTGTAGAGAATTCCAACGGACAAAGTGCCACGCATGCTCAGATCACATTACAAGACCAAAGCTGTTGGCTACTAGCCTCTACGTAGTTCCGTCGTACGCAACGAACGTCACCAGGTTCAGAATGATCGGATTTTCCGACAACTTTGTCCGACCGTGTGTGTGCCACCAGTGTCGGACAAAATCCATCGGAAAAAATCAGACGGATTTTGTGGTCGGAATTTCCGAACGTGTGTACAGGGCCTTAGAGCTAGGAACCCCAGCTGGGTATGTCATAGTGCTAGTTCCACTGGGTTTGCACACCAAATTTGGGGTTCCTAGCACCAAGTGGCCCCAAAATACAGGGCCCCAAAGTCAGTCAACTGTGGCCATCTGCAGCAATGTCATTTCGGGACCCTTTGGCTGCAGCTAGGGGGCATCTAGGAACCCTTAAACTACAGAGTTTGAAGTTCGGGGGACCTATGGCTGCAAATGGACACAGTGAGGCTGCAAATGGACACAGTGAGGCTGCAAATGGAAACAGTGAGGCTGCAAATGGACACAGCGAGGCTGCAAATGGGCACAGCGAGGCTGCAAATGGACACAGTGAGGCTGCAAATGGGCACAGTGAGGCTGCAAATGGACACAGTGAGGCTGCAAATGGGCACAGTGAGGCTGCAAATGGACACAGTGAGGCTGCAAATGGAAACAGTGAGGCTGCAAATGGACACAGTGAGGCTGCAAATGGACACAGTGAGGCTGCAAATGGAAACAGTGAGGCTGCAAATGGACACAGTGAGGCTGCAAATGGAAACAGTGAGGCTGCAAATGGACACATTGAGGCTGCAAATGGACACAGTGAGGCTGCAAATGGGCACAGTGAGGCATGCAAATGGGCACAGTGAGGCATGCAAATGGACACAGTGAGGCTGCAAATGGGCACAGTGAGGCTGCAAATGGGGCTGCAAATGGGCACAGTGAGGCTGCAAATGGACAAAGTGAAGCTGCAAATGGGCATTGTTGACCCTCTTTTCCACTTCCAGTAGCTGCGCATTTCTCACCCTTGGCTTATACTCAAGTCAATATGTTTTCCCATTTTTTATCGGCCATTATATGATGGCACCATCGTTTGCGCTCGCGGCCGAACGTTCGTTTTTCGGAATTGGGTTCGGCTGATTTTTCGACTAGTGTATGGCCAGCATTAGTCCGTCTGAATTTTCGGTGGAAAAAGTCCGATGGGACATCCACATGGTCGGAATATATACGATGAAAAACTCCGATCAGACTTTTTCTGACGGACATTCCGCTCGTGTGTACGCGGCATAAGAAGATACGGGTTAGTATTTCAAGGTTTATGTTTTTGAGATTGTTTTAAAATCATTTACTGTTTTTTTATTTTATAATGCTGTTCATAGGACAAGTATAACTACAAGAATCCAGTTCTGCTGGTCGGCCCACATGACAGCCACTGAATTCTTCAATGTTATTGCACTGCAGCTGTTACTCATTAACTGTCATACTGGTAAACTGGCAACACAGAAAGAGTTACAAGGCTGGCGGTCATGGAGTTCCCTCCTATATTATATTTGGAAAACACCTTTCCAAAAGGTGACTGAAAAATCAAATAATTAACAGTAACTGATTATATTACAAAGAACCTACTATAAATTCAAGCAGCTTCTTTTTTTGGTTCAACCCCTTCACGCTTAAGGGTAAAACAAATGTTAATGCCTGAGCACAATTTTGCAACTTTGTGTTAGTAAACCTGTACATATCATCACAACTACTTTGTGCATCCAGGTGGATTATACCGCGTTTTTTTCCAAGACAAATTGACCTTTCATTTGGTGGTAAATGGTAATGGATATCTCCTGATTTTTTTTTTTTTTTTTTTTTTTTTACTAGTATTAAAAAAAAAGGCTTAAAATTCCTAAAAAAATAAAAAAGAAATAATTGAAAATTTTTTTTTTTTTTTACATACCTCTAAATGCCTGTTGCTAGGGGGTCCCTCGTAGTCTGCCTCCTGCGTTGCCTGGGCTGGTGACATCACTTCGCCTCGGCGCAGGAAGGGCTCCCCAGTCACCTGGGACCTGGCACGTGTCCCAGATGACTGTGCGGCCAATCACGGCGCGCGGCACCGCTCACGCAAACTTTTAAAAACAAGATAGCCAAATGGCTCCTTACATGGTTCGGTGCCCGAGCCGGCACTGGGGGCTGCTCGCTTGTGTTTGGAAGCTATTGCTATGTCGCTGACACTCGTGAGTTGCCTGTTGCAGAGCCGCGGCTTCAGCGTGCGTTCCAGCGGGTTCGTCCAGCAAACCACAAGGACCGGATATGGCGTCAGAATCAGGGAAAAGCGTGACCAGGTACCGCCTTGACGTACGTTTCGATCGTCCGACGTCTTCAGCTTCCAAACACAAGCGAGCCGCCCCCAGTGCCGGGTCGGGCACCGAACCATGTAAGGAGCCATTTGGCTATCTTGTTTTTAAAAGTTTTTTTTTATTAACCACATGCCAACCGCGCTATAGTCGAAAGACGGCCACAGCGCGGTCGGCTTGTTCTAAGTGGACGTCCTGCGGACGTCCTCCCAGAAACTTGCTCCCGCTCGCCCCCTGGGGCGTGCACTCGGGAACATCCGTGACCGCCGGGTCCCGAGGACCCGGCGTATCACGGATCACGGTAAACAGCCGCTGATAGCGGCCGTTTACCACGTGATCGCTCCGTCAAATTACGGAGCGATCACATGTACACAAACCGGCGTCACGTCATGACACCGGTTCCTCCCTCCCCTCTCTGTACCGTTCGGTACAGAGAGGGGAGAAGTGGAGAGGGGGAGAGACGGGACCAGCGCTGTGGGCTGGATGTGTAGTGCCCACAGCGCTGGTCAATACACTGCCACCACTGTGCAATGCTCTGCAACCAACCACTGTGCAATGCTCTGCCACCACTGTGCAATGCTCTGCCACCACTGTGCAATGCTCTGCCACCACTGTGCAATGCTTTGCCACCAACCACTGTGCAATGCTCTGCCACCAACCACTGTGCAATGCTCTGCCACCACTGTGCAATGCTCTGCCACCACTGTGCAATACTCTGCCACCACTGTGCAATACTCTGCCACCACTGTGCAATACTCTGCCACCACTGTGCAATGCTCTGCCACCACTGTGCAATACTCTGCCACCACTGCAATGCTCTGCAACCACTGTGCAATGCTCTGCCACCACTGTGCAATGCTCTGCCACCACTGTGCAATGCTCTGCAACCACTGTGCAATACTCTGCCACCACTGTGCAATGCTCTGCCTGCAATGTGCAATGCTCTGCCACCACTGTGCAATGCTCTGCCACCACTGTGCAATGCTCTGCAACCACTGTGCAATACTCTGCCACCACTGTGCAATGCTCTGCCACCACTGTGCAATACTCTGCCACCACTGTGCAATGCTCTGCCACCACTGTGCAATACTCTGCCACCACTGTGCAATGCTCTGCCTGCAATGTGCAATGCTCTGCCACCACTGTGCAATGCTCTGCCACCACTGTGCAATGCTCTGCAACCACTGTGCAATACTCTGCCACCACTGTGCAATGCTCTGCCACCACTGTGCAATACTCTGCCACCACTGTGCAATACTCTGCCACCACTGTGCAATACTCTGACAATACTCGCCAATAGATTTTAATAGAAACAAAGAATTTTTTTTAATTCTTTTACAGAATTTTCTGTATTTTTTGATTTATAGCGCAAAAAATAAAAAACCCAGCGGTGATTAAATACCACCAAAAGAAAGCTCTATTTGTGGGGAAAAAAGGACACAAAATTCATTTGGGTACAGTGTTACATGACGGAGTAATTGTCATTCAAAGTGTGAGAGCACCGAAAGCTGAAAATTGGTCTGGATAGGAGGGGGGTTTAAGTGCCCAGTGGGTAAGTGGTTAAAGGAACATTTTTTTCAATGTCATTTTTTTTATTATTTATTTTTTTTGCATTTAAGTCCAAATATGAGATCCGAGGTCTTTGTGCCACCACTGTGCAATGCTCTGCCAATACTGTGCAACACTGTAATATTCTGCCAAAACTCGCCAATACTCTGCCAATACTCTGCCAATACTCTGCCAATACTCGCCAATGCTCTGCCAATACTCTGCCAATACTCTGCCAATACTCGCCAATGCTCTGCCAATACTCGCCAATGCTCTGCCAATACTCGCCAATACTCTGCCAATACTCTGCCAATAATTTTTAATAGAAACAAAGAATTATTATTTTATTTTTACCGAATTTTCTGTATTTTTTGATTTATAGCGCAAAAAATAAAAAACCCAGCGGTGATTAAATACCACCAAAAGAAAGCTCTATTTGTATGAAAAAAAGGACACAAAAATTCATTTGGGTTCAGTGTTGCATGACGGAGTAATTGTCATTCAAAGTGTGAGAGCACCGAAAGCTGAAAATTGGTCTGGTTAGGAAGGGGGTTTAACTGCCCAGTGGGTAAGTGGTTAAAAAAGCAATATTACACTATAGAGTTCTCTTGCTCTTTCATATATTATCGTGCGAGTCTGAGAGGAGGAGACAAACCTAAATGTACATGTCAACGCCTATGTGAACAGGCACAGTCCTGTAAAAGCGATTTTTTGACTTACTTTTTCGATAAAGTGGTCAAAGGGATCTGGTAAGCAGAATATTTATCAGCACACGTGGGTGTCGCGTACAAGTTTATACGGCGGAGGTTTACGGCATATCGTTCCAACGTCACATCTTTGTAATAAACTTCATGTTAATGGGCTGCTGAATCATCCCAGTCAAGTTTAAAACTCCTGTGAATGGGGCTTGTTACATATTTTTTATTTGTATTATTTTATTCACTATGGTGTTTTTTTTGGTGAATTTAAAAATTGCTGTGGAAATCATTTTGTTGAGAAACATTGTTTTTGGGTGATTGGAGTTCACCAAGGTGCACAGATGGTGTCAATCAAAGACGGAATTATAATATTCTTATTTCACATATAACATTTTTTTCATATATGCAGGGCTCAAGTCCTGCGGGAACGCATGGGAACGGAGTTCCTGTACTTTTTCCACAACAGGAACTCAGTTCCCGTTAGCAGCCGTGTCCTGCAAGACTTTGAAGTATGTGAGCTGTGTGGTAGGTGCTACACCAGCAGCTGCCGGCACAGCTCGCAATAGTAAGTGCCGCACACCTGACCATTCAGGCATTGCCAGTAGGGGGCCCCATGACAGCTTCCGCTTCGATCTACCTGTCAATCACAGCTAGCACAGGTAGATCAGGTCCCTGCTGCTAAGAGATTGTATTTAGTCAGACCTCTCATGATGCGCTCCTCCCCGCCGGCCCCTCCTGATTTTCTGTCTCCTCATCTCCCCACCCCCCCAGTCTCCTGCATACTTGCGAATGGATCTTGGGTGGGAGTTCCCACACTTTTTTCCCCAGGACTTGACCTCTGCATATATAGTATCACTATACTGTTGAGTGATAATTGTGACTTTGTATATATTGTAGAATTGCTACACAAGATATAGCATATATTTATTATTATTTTTTCATTCAGCTAACAATATAGATTCCTTCTGTATTAATTTAACTACTTCCCACCCGGCCACTGTACATATACGGCCGGGTGGGAGCCGTCTACTTCTGATCGGACGTTCCGGAACGTCCTTCAGAAATAGATGATCACGCGCGCGTGCCCGCGCAGAGGCGTGATCCCGATGCCGCCGTGTCACCCGGACACGGCGCATCTCGGATCGGCAGGAGGGCTCGGTGATTGGCCCTCCTGATCACATGACGGCCGTGTCGAATCACAGCCGTCATGTGATGTAAACAAACAGTCGGTTGCTAGGCAATCGGCTCTCCTCTCCTCACACGGAAGTCGTCGGTGAGGAGAGGAGAGCGGATCGCTGCAGCCGGCTGGTGATCAGTGAGTATTAGCTGTTTTTTTTACAGCTTTTTACTCACTGATCACCAGTGTAGTGTCCCCACAGTAAAACACACATGTCTCCACAGTAAAACACACATGTCCCCAAATAATAAAAACACATGTCCCCCACATATGTCCTAGTAAAATAACATGTGCCAATGATTATCTGCACACATATGTCCGTGATCACCTGCACACATCTGTACATGATCATTTGCGTACATATGTCCGTGATCACGCGAACCAATTATTATACACTTAACGGAATTTTTTTTACAAAAAACATGTAGCAGAATACATTTTGGCTTAAATTTATGACAAAATTTGATTTTATTGGATTTCTTTTAAAAAAGAAAGGAGAAAATATTGTTTTTTTTTTTCAAAATTTCCGCTATGTTTTCGCTTATATCGCAAAAAATAAAAAACGGAGTCGCGAATAAATACCACCAAACTAAAGCTCTATTTGTGCAAACAAAATGATAAAAAATTCATTTGGTTACAGCATTGCATGACCGCGCAATTGTCACTGAAAGTGCGAGAGCGCTAAAAGCTGAAAATTGGTCTGGGCAGGAAGGGTGTTTAAGTGCCCAGTAAGCAAGTGGTTAATGTAATAGGCTATCAAATACCAACATCGAATTTTCTAATATTTTGAGTAAACTAGCGCCCCTACACCATCACAATAAACGTATATTGATTGGTTTGCGCAAAATTTATAGCGTCTACAAAATAGGGGATAGATTTATTGCCTTTTTTTTTTTTTTTTTACTAGTAATGCCGGCGATCTGCAATCTTTTTTTCGTGACTGTGACATTGCGGCGGACACATCGGACACTTTTGACACATTTTTGGGACCATTCACATTTACACAGCGATCGTCGCTATAAAATTGCACTGATTACTGTGAAAATGTGACTGGCAGGGAAGGGGTTAACACTAGGGGGCGATCAAGGGGTTACTTATGTTCCCTGGGTGTGATTCTAACTGTGGGGGGGAGGGGACTCACAAGGGGAGGAGACCGATCGGTGTTCCTCTGTACTGGGAACACACCATCGGTCTCCTCTCCAGTGACAGGACGTGGATCCGTGTGTTTACCCACACGGATCCACGGTCCTGCTGTGTTCCCGGGCAATCGCGGTAACCGGCGAACATCGCGGCCTCCACGCACGCGCACCGGGTCCCGAGCGACGCACCGCGCGCCCCCTAGATGGCCGGGAATGAGAGGACGTCATATGACGCCCACCCAGGATGGGAGATCCACCTTGTGGGCGTCATTTGATAATAAGCCGGTATTATATAAGTGGTTAAAGAAAAACTGTCTCGAAATAGTAAAATAATATATATTTTTTTCAATTTAGCTGTATGTTTCTTGTTACTATAATACCCTAGCACAAAGAACAACCCAAAATAAATTGTCCTGCTCCTTACGATCGCGGCCATACCACAAGTGATTAATCTATCTTCCTGTTCTCTTACGGAGGATCAGATCCAGGTCTTATGCCTGACCTTCTGTCCTGATCAGGAGGTAGATAGCTTTGAGGTTATAAAAGATGTAAATCTTTTTGCCAGAAAACTTATGTACAAGATTATATTTGATAAAGGTTCAAAAACCTCCCACTAGGCTTATACTCGAGTCAATGAGTTCCCAGTTTTTTGTGGTAAAATTAGGTGCCTCGGCTTATACTCGAGTATATACGGTATGAGGCTTTTACCTGAGCTAGACAAATGTTTTTTTAGTGCCATCTAGTGGTCAAAATATATTTATATATTTTTTTATTTTTTTTCAGATACTAATATAGCGCTGTCAATTTACGCAGCGCTTTACATATACACTATATACATATATAAAAATCTTTTATATATCGATATATATCTATATCGATATATATATATATATATATAATATATATATATCTATATATAAGATATATATATATATATATATCTATATATATATAAATATATATATATATAGAGAGAGAGAGAGAGAGAGAGAGAGAGAGAGAGAGAGAGAGAGAGAGAGAGAGAGAGAGAGAGAGAGAGAGAGAGAGAGAGAGAGAGAGAGAGAGAGAGAGAGAGAGAGAGAGAGAGAGAGAGAGAGAGAGAGAGAGAGAGAGAGAGATCTCTATATACATATATATTTTATGAGAGTCTGTAAGGTCTAAATATTTGTTTTCAATATATACAGTGGTGTGAAAAAGTGTTTGCCCCCTTCCTCATTTCCTGTTCCTTTGCATGTTTGTCACACTTAAGTGTTTCGGAACATCAAACCAATTTAAACAATAGTCAAGGACAACACAAGTAAACACAAAATGCAATTTGTAAATGAAGGTGTTTATTATTAAAGGTGAAAAAAAATCCAAACCATCATGGCCCTGTGTGAAAAAGTGATTGCCCCCTAAACCTAATAACTGGTTGGGCCACCCTTAGCAGCAACAACTGCAACCAAGCGTTTGCGATAACGTGCAATGAGGCTTTTACAGCGTCCTGGAGGAATTTTGGCCCACTCATCTTTGCAGAATTGTCCTAATTCAGTTACATTAGAGGGTTTTCGAGCATGAACAGCCTTTTTAAGGTCATACCACAACATCTCAATAGGATTCAGGTCAGGACTTTGGCTAGGCCACTCCAAAGTCTTTTTCTTCAGCCATTCGGTGGTGGACTTGCTGGTGTGTTTAGGATCATTGTCCTGCTGCAGAACCCAAGTTCGTTTCAGCTTGAGTACACGAACAGATGGTCGGACATTCTCCTTCAGGATCTCTTGGTAGACAGCAGAATTCATAGTTCCTTTTATCACGGCAAGTCTTCCAGGTCCTGAAGCAGCAAAACAGCCCCAGACCATCACACTACCACCACCATATTTTACTGTTGGTATAATGTTCTTTTTCTGAAATGCAGTGTTCCTTCTACGCCAGATATACTTGGACACACACCTTCCAAAGAGTTCCACTTTTGTCTCATCGGTCCACAGAATGTTGTCCCAAAAGTCTTGGGGATCATCAAGATGTGTTGTGGAGAAATTGAGACGAGCTTTGATGTTCTTTTTGCTCAGCAGTGGTTTTCTCCTTGGAACTCTGCCATGCAGGCCATTTTTGCCCAGTCTTTTCCTGATGGTGGAGGCATGAACGCTGACCTTAACTGAGGCAAGTGAGGCCTGCAGTTCCTTGGACGTTGTTGTGGGGTCTTTTGTGACCTCTTGGATGAGTCGTCGCTGCGCTCTTGGGGTAATTTTGGGCGGCCGGCCACTCCTGGGAAGGTTCACCACTGTTCCATGTCTTCGCCATTTGTGGATAATGGCTCTCACTGTGGTTCGCTGGATTCCCAAAGCTTTGGAAATGGCTTTATAACCCTTTCCAGACTGATAGATCTCAATTACTTTCTTTCTCAATTGTTCCTGAATTTCTTTGGGTCTCGGCATGATGTGTAGCTTTTAAGGATCTTCTGGTGGACCTTACTGTGTCAAGCAGCTCCTATTTAAGTGATGCCTTGATTGTGAACAGGTGTGGCAATAATCAGGCCTGGGTGTGGCTAGAGAAATTGAACTCAGGTGTGGACAACCACAGTTATAGTATGTTTTAACAAGGGGGGCAATCACTTTTTCACACAGGGCCATGATGGTTTGGATTTTTTTTCACCTTTAATAATAAACACCTTCATTTACAAATTGCATTTTGTGTTTACTTGTGTTGTCCTTGACTATTGTTTAAATTGGTTTGATGTTCCGAAACACTTAAGTGTGACAAACATGCAAAGGAACAGGAAATGAGGAAGGGGGCAAACACTTTTTCACACCACTGTATGTCTCTGTCAGGTGTTTACTGCTATACTTAGTATGTACATATGATGTTGTATGGTTTTCTAGCAGATGTTATTAGGCTGGTCAAGCTGGGATCATTTGAGTTAACAGGGATCGGCTGGTGAGTGGGTAGGTTGTCACCTATTTCAACAACGGCCCTGGAACTGACCCCTCGTTATGATTAAGACCCCTTTCACACTGGGGCCACGCTGCGTTAGTGGCGCTTTACCGTCATTTTAGTGGCGCTTTTCAGACACTAGCGGGGGTTAAAAAAAACCTTGTGGCAGAACAAAGGGTTAAAAGCGCCCTTGTTGCATTCATTTCAATGGGCAGGGGCGTTTTGGATAGCGGTGTAAACAGCGCTCCTAAACTGCACCGAAGTTGCTGCTTGCAGGACTTTTTCCCAGTCTCACAAGCGCACTGCCCCAGTGTGACAGCACTCGGACTTTTGCACTGGGGAGGATTGAGAGGCATTTTTTAGGCACTTTACAGATGCTGTTTTTAGCGCTAAAACGCCCGATAAGCGCCTTCAGTGTGAAAGGGGTCTAAGCACTAAGATATGTGAAACACGTTAACCTTCTCCATGGATTCCTGTGATTTTTATCCATCTTCGTCTAATAAAGAAATTCATCTCTGGTATCCTGTTGCAGTGTGCGGCCATCCATTTCCTATTCTTCTGGTTATACCGGGATGATGCCTGCAGCTGGGTTTTTTGGACCTGCCATTTGGCTCTTCTGCAAAAGCAATCCTAGCGGTTAATTTGCTGCTGGATTGCTTTTACAAGCAGTGGGAAGCAGTGGCGGCTGGTGAGGTTTTAGGATGGCGGGGCGCCAGACCCCGCCCTTCCTTTTTGACCCCTCCCACTTGGTGAAACTGGGCGTGGTTTCAGCAAAATAGTGGGCGTGGTTCTACGGTGGCGTGGTTAGCGTCTGAGATGAACGAGGGATGGAGGGAGAGAGGGAGGGACAGCAGGCCCAGATCCTACACCATAGAAATATGTGTATTCTAGAAAGTTTAACAATCAGCAGATAAAGATACTCCAAACACCTGGTGTTAGCACTTCAATCATCCTGGCACCATGGTTGTTGTGGTGTCAGGAAGATTGAAGCGTATTATTTATATTAATACATTGTAATATAAAATTAAATCATTCAACTCACCATAATGCAGAATCAGTGGGAGCCCTGAGTGTGTCACTTGCCACGTTGCATGTCACCAGATGCCATCAGGTGTCCCCAGCGGAGTCCCTCCTTACATCAGGTGCCCACAGCGGAGTCCCTCCTTACATGCAGCCTGTGTCCCATCAAATGCAGCCTGTGTCCCATCAAATGCAGCCAGCCTGTGTCCCTGTGTCCAGCCTGTGCCCCATGAAATGCAGCCAGCCTGTGTCCCTGTGTCCAGCCTGTGTCCCATGAAATGCTGCCAGCCTGTGTCCCTGTGTCCAGCCTGTGTCCCATGAAATGCTGCCAGCCTGTGTCCCTGTGTCCAGCCTGTGCCCCATGAAATGCAGCCAGCCTGTGTCCCTGTGTCCAGCCTGTGTCCCATGAAATGCTGCCAGCCTGTGTCCCTGTGTCCAGCCCGTGTCACATGAAATGCTGCCAGCCTGTGTCCCTGTGTCCAGCCTGTGTCCCATGAAATGCTGCCAGCCTGTGTCCCTGTGTCCAGCCCGTGTCACATGAAATGCAGCCAGCCTGTGTCCGTGTCCAGCCTGTGTCCCATGAAATGCTGCCAGCCTGTGTCCCTGTGTCCAGCCCGTGTCACATGAAATGCAGCCAGCCTGTGTCCCTGTGTCCAGCCCGTGTCCCATGAAATGCTGCCAGCCTGTGTCCAGCCCGTGTCACATGAAATGCAGCCAGCCTGTGTCCCTGTGTCCAGCCTGTGTCACATGAAATGCAGCCAGCCTGTGTCCCTGTGTCCAGCCTGTGTCCCATGAAATGCTGCCAGCCTGTGTCCCGGTGCCCAGCCTGTGTCACATGAAATGCAGCCAGCCTGTGTCCTTGTGTCCAGCCTGTGTCCCATGAAATGCTGCCAGCCTGTGTCCCGGTGCCCAGCCTGTGTCACATGAAATGCTGCCAGCCTGTGTCCCGGTGCCCAGCCTGTGTCACATGAAATGCAGCCAGCCTGTGTCCCATGAAATGCTGCCAGCCTGTGTCCCGGTGCCCAGCCTGTGTCACATGAAATGCAGCCAGCCTGTGTCTCTGTGCCCAGTGTGTACACTGTTGGTGCTATATAAATCCTGCATAATAATAATAAAAATCTAAATTTTTATTAATTTGCTAATTTTGTTAATTTTTGCTAGAAAAATGGCTCAGAACCCCCAAACATTATATATAATGGTTGTGCTCCCTCTCTAAGTCAGTGATATATAGTATCCGACTATCCATCACTGTACTGTATAGAGGGTGCAATACTGAGCTGTGGTCAGCAGGTGGCGCACCTTCCCTTAGTCGATGTTCATAGTATGTTCACTGTACTATACTAGAGGGCGCAGTACCAGTTGTGGCCAGCAGGTGGCACTCTTTATTTCAGGTGAGGATATACAGGCTCAATTCATCAAGCTTTAACCCAAGCATAAGGCTCTTTATTATTATTATATGCAAGAAAAAAATGTGAAGAATACTGCGCTGTCCCAAAATTTACTATGAATAATATCCCATAACCTTGATTATAGAAAAAATTGTGAAAATAAAAACCAAATGAAAATTAAAAATTAAAAAGGCTGCTGCAGTTGTAAATGTGAGATACCCACACCAACAAAACTAATATAAAAATGAACAACTGCGCTGCAAACAATTGTGCACTGGTGACACAAATAATATAAACCAACATACATTAAAGTTGACACAGTAATTTTACACCTCCTTGTATCTTAATAGTATCAAGTTCAATAAAGTCCGTGATAACATGAAACAATCGTGTAAAACCAAAAATAGAAAAAACAATCAATAGTGACCGACTGTCCTTATAGAGATCAATGTGATTTGTGGAAGACACAATAAACATATGAAAAGTTCCAGAAACTCCACAGTGCTCTCATTCAATAAACAGCAGCTCAAAGGGTGATCCAGATGGAAAACAAGAAAACACCTCCACCGTCCAGTCACACTGACCCTTACCGGATTGTGCGACCCCCTGTCACAGAGGTCACACTGGCTTGTGGCTTTAATCCCGGCCAGGGAGATCCAGAGACTTTACCAGGTTGCTCAGAATGGATGGTGTGAGCTCAGAAAATGGTCAAACAGGGAACATGGAACGAAAGAGACAGTCCATAGTGTACCTCTGTATACAGTTTATTTAAAAGTTAAAAAATTATTGCACTTACAAGGTCGCAATAGATAAAAGCATTTGTAATAGCCGGCCGGCTCAATTTCACTGCCCGTTTGCTTCCGGGATCTGCGTGGTTCGTATGGTGACGTCAGCACGCCGCTCCTCCCTACGCCGTTTCGTCACAACTGACGTCTTCCAGGGGCACGGGCGGCGTGCTGACTCACCACCTATAAATATCCTACACACAAAGGAACCGCCCAGATCTGAGTCACTGAGGGCCGAGTATGTATCCACCATATTGGTGAAGGGCAAGTTGCCCTAACTTAAGAAATAATGGCTCAGGGGCCACGGTGTATAAAGTGAAGGGGACGGTATATTAGCAAGGTGTATCTGAAACACACCGCAACCGGTGTTGCGGTGTGTTTCAGATACATTTCAGGTACTTCAATAGCCCAATCAATTTTATGCAGTACTTTATATATATATAATAATACATAATAATACACATATATACATTCACATTATGCAGTTGACTGTAATATTTAAATCTCACAGGTCTCAGCTAAAAATAAGTCTCTTTTTTTTTAAATAAGTACACTTATCCTGCTTTGTGAATTAAACCTATAGAATCTGCCATCGTATTATACAGGGGGTGCAATATTGAGCTCTGTGGCTGGCGAGTGGCACTCCTCTCAGGTGGTGATGCATAGTATCTGTTCTGTCATTGCATTGTATAGGGGGTGCAGTGCCAAGCTGTGGCCAACAAGTGGCACTCCTCTCAGGTGGTGATGCATTGTATCTGTCATTATATCGAATAGACGCAGGGGTGTCAAACTCAATTTTCATCGCAGGCCGCATCAGTATTATAGTTGTCCTCAAAGGGCCAGTTGTATCTGTAAGACTAGATATCCAGTGCCGCCCCCCCCCCCCCCCCCCACTACCTTTAAAGTTGAGAGTCTCCCACCCTCCCTTATCACAGTGTAACGCCCCTTTACCTTGTGCTGCTGCCGGGAAGAAGCTGAGAAGCAGAAAGTGCAGGGTCTGGAGGGTCTCAGTTGCCGGAGTCTGCTGAATGCCGAGACCAGGGGAGGCAGAGATGAGGGGGTGCTGCACAGAAAAGCGCAGGATCTGTAGGAGGAGTTCTGTCCTCCTCTCTGTTGCTGACTGCTGAGACAAGATAGGTGCCAAAGTTGCAGGAGAAGTGTGAGGGTCACACGAAATGGCCTGGTGGGCCTTGTGTTTGAAATATGGGGAAAAGAGATTGCAGTAGCAGATGGAGCTGGCAGGTGGCGATTGTATTAAATCAGTAATGCTTAGTATCTGCCATCGTGCTGAATGGAGGGTGCAGTACCTGGTGTGGCATTGCATCGTGCTGTATGGAGGGTGCAGTACCTGGTGTGGCATTGCATCGTGCTGTATGGTGGGTGCAGTACCTGGTGTGGCATTGCATCGTGCTGTATGGTGGGTGCAGTACCTGGTGTGGCATTGCATCGTGCTGTATGGTGGGTGCAGTACCTGGTGTGGCATTGCATCATGCTGTATGGTGGGTGCAGTACCTGGTGTGGCATTGCATCGTGCAGTATGGAGGGTGCAGTAGCTGGTGTGGCATTGCATCGTGCTGTATGGAGGGTGCAGTAGCTGGTGTGGCATTGCATCGTGCTGTATGGAGGGTGCAGTAGCTGGTGTGGCATTGCATCGTGCTGTATGGAGGGTGCAGTAGCTGGTGTGGCATTGCATCGTGCTGTATGGAGGGTGCAGTAGCTGGTGTGGCATTGCATCGTGCTGTATGGAGGGTGCAGTAGCTGGTGTGGCATTGCATCGTGCAGTACCTGGTGTGGCATTGCATCGTGCTGTATGGTGGGTGCAGTAGCTGGTGTGGCATTGCATCGTGCTGTATGGAGGGTGCAGTAGCTGGTGTGGCATTGCATCGTGCTGTATGGAGGGTGCAGTAGCTGGTGTGGCATTGCATCGTGCTGTATGGAGGGTGCAGTAGCTGGTGTGGCATTGCATCGTGCTGTATGGAGGGTGCAGTAGCTGGTGTGGCATTGCATCGTGCAGTAGCTGGTGTGGCATTGCATCGTGCTGTATGGAGGGTGCAGTAGCTGGTGTGGCATTGCATCGTGCTGTATGGAGGGTGCAGTAGCTGGTGTGGCATTGCATCGTGCTGTATGGAGGGTGCAGTAGCTGGTGTGGCATTGCATCGCACTGTCTGGAGGGTGCAGTAGTTGGTGTGGCATTGCATCGCGCTGTATGGAGGGTGCAGTAGCTGGTGTGGCATTGCATCGCGCTGTATGGAGGGTGCAGTAGCTGGTGTGGCATTGCATCGCGCTGTATGGAGGGTGCAGTAGCTGGTGTGGCATTGCATCGCGCTGTATGGAGGGTGCAGTAGCTGGTGTGGCATTGCATCGTGCAGTAGCTGGTGTGGCATTGCATCGCGCTGTATGGAGGGTGCAGTAGCTGGTGTGGCATTGCATCGCGCTGTATGGAGGGTGCAGTAGCTGGTGTGGCATTGCATCGTGCAGTAGCTGGTGTGGCATTGCATCGTGCTGTATGGAGGGTGCAGTAGCTGGTGTGGCATTGCATCGTGCTGTATGGAGGGTGCAGTAGCTGGTGTGGCATTGCATCGTGCTGTATGGAGGGTGCAGTAGCTGGTGTGGCATTGCATCGCGCTGTATGGAGGGTGCAGTAGCTGGTGTGGCATTGCATCGTGCAGTAGCTGGTGTGGCATTGCATCGCGCTGTATGGAGGGTGCAGTAGCTGGTGTGGCATTGCATCGCGCTGTATGGAGGGTGCAGTAGCTGGTGTGGCATTGCATCGTGCAGTAGCTGGTGTGGCATTGCATCGTGCTGTATGGAGGGTGCAGTAGCTGGTGTGGCATTGCATCGTGCTGTATGGAGGGTGCAGTAGCTGGTGTGGCATTGCATCGTGCTGTATGGAGGGTGCAGTAGCTGGTGTGGCATTGCATCGCGCTGTATGGAGGGTGCAGTAGCTGGTGTGGCATTGCATCGCGCTGTATGGAGGGTGCAGTAGCTGGTGTGGCATTGCATCGCGCTGTATGGAGGGTGCAGTAGCTGGCGTGGCATTGCATCGCGCTGTATGGAGGGTGCAGTAGCTGGCGTGGCATTGCATCGCGCTGTATGGAGGGTGCAGTAGCTGGCGTGGCATTGCATCGCGCTGTATGGAGGGTGCAGTAGCTGGTGTGGCATTGCATCGCGCTGTATGGAGGGTGCAGTAGCTGGTGTGGCATTGCATCGTGCAGTAGCTGGTGTGGCATTGCATCGTGCTGTATGGAGGGTGCAGTAGCTGGTGTGGCATTGCATCGTGCTGTATGGAGGGTGCAGTAGCTGGTGTGGCATTGCATCGTGCTGTATGGAGGGTGCAGTAGCTGGTGTGGCATTGCATCGCGCTGTATGGAGGGTGCAGTAGCTGGTGTGGCATTGCATCGTGCAGTAGCTGGTGTGGCATTGCATCGTGCTGTATGGAGGGTGCAGTAGCTGGTGTGGCATTGCATCGCGCTGTCTGGAGGGTGCAGTAGCTGGTGTGGCATTGCATCGCGCTGTATGGAGGGTGCAGTAGCTGGTGTGGCATTGCATCGCGCTGTATGGAGGGTGCAGTAGCTGGTGTGGCATTGCATCGCGCTGTATGGAGGGTGCAGTAGCTGGTGTGGCATTGCATCGCGCTGTATGGTGGGTGCAGTACCTGGTGTGGCATTGCATCGCGCTGTATGGAGGGTGCAGTAGCTGGTGTGGCATTGCATCGTGCAGTATGGAGGGTGCAGTAGCTGGTGTGGCATTGCATCGCGCTGTATGGAGGGTGCAGTAGCTGGTGTGGCATTGCATCGCGCTGTATGGAGGGTGCAGTAGCTGGTGTGGCATTGCATCGCGCTGTATGGTGGGTGCAGTACCTGGTGTGGCATTGCATCGCGCTGTATGGAGGGTGCAGTAGCTGGTGTGGCATTGCATCGTGCAGTATGGAGGGTGCAGTAGCTGGTGTGGCATTGCATCGCGCTGTATGGAGGGTGCAGTAGCTGGTGTGGCATTGCATCGCGATGTATGGAGGGTGCAGTAGCTGGTGTGGCATTGCATCGCGCTGTATGGAGGGTGCAGTAGCTGGTGTGGCATTGCATCGCGCTGTATGGAGGGTGCAGTAGCTGGTGTGGCATTGCATCGCGATGTATGGAGGGTGCAGTAGCTGGTGTGGCATCGCATCGCGCTGTATGGAGGGTGCAGTAGCTGGTGTGGCATTTGTTTTTGCAGTTGCAGAGCTGCAGTGCAGTTTTTTGTTTTTGCTTTTTTGTGCATAGGTTTTATTTTTATTTTTTTTTTTTTGCTTTTTGTGTGCATGCGTGCTTGTTTTTGGCTGTTGGTTTGCAGTGCTGTTGGCTGGGTTTGGATTTCGGTTTTTTTTGGGCTGTATTTTATTATTTTTGGGCTTTTGGGCAGTTTATTGCTTTTTATTGCTGATGCGAGTAGTTCATTGCTTATTGTTTGTTGTGCAGCAGGCTGTAGTTTGTTTTGTTGTGCATTTTTTTTGTGTACTTTGCATGTTTGCAGTTTGTTGTTTTTGCATGCAGTTTTGTTTTTTTTGTGCTGTTTTTTTTTTTGGTTTTGCTTTTGCAGTTGTGCTTTGCAGTTTTTATTTGTTTTGTTGCAGTGCTTATTGGCTCGTTTTTGCAGTGTTGCATGTGGCTGTTTGTGCTTTGCTGTTTTTATTGCTCGCTGTTGGCAGTTTTTTGCTATTTTTTTTGCCAGTATTCTTGCAGATTTTTTTTTTTCTTTTGCAGTTGAGTGCAGTATGCTGTTGCTGTGTTGCATTGCTGAGTTTTTGCATTTTGTTGCTTGTGTGTTTGTTTTGCAGTGCATTTGCAGTGCTTGCGCTGTTTGCTTATGTTGTGGCTGTTTTTTGCAGTATGCATTTGTGTTTTTGCATTTTGTTGTTTTTTTGCAGGGTGCTGGTTTTTTTTTTTTTTTTTGTTTATGCAGTTGTGTGCTTTTTTTTTTGCTGCTGATGCTGCAATTTTGCAGGTTGCTTGTTTTTATTTGCATTGTGTTTGAGTTTTAGCTTTTTTTTGTGTTGCTGTGAAGTTTTTTTTTTTTGTGCTTTGTTGTGTTGGAAGTTGCAGTTTGTTTGTTGCACTGTATTTTTTTTTTTTGTGCTTTGCAGTTGCAGTGTTTTTTTGCTGTTTTGGCTGCTGGCATCGCAGTTTTTGCATATTTTTTTTGTGCAGCTGCAGTTTTTTGTTTTTGCTATTGCAGTTGCAGTAGTGCATGCTGCTTTTGTGCTTTTTGCTTGCAGTTTTATGCTGGCGGCATTGCAAGTGTTTTGCTTGTGCAGTTTTAGTTTTGTGTTGCAGTTTTGCAGTAGTGTTTTGCACATTGCTGTGTGCTTGTTTTTTTGAATGTGCGTGTTCATTTGCATTTTTGGCAGTTTGTGTTTTTTTTTTTTTTGTGCATGCTTTTTGTTTTTTGTGCATTGCTTTTTTTTTTTTTGTTTTTTTTTTGTTTTTTGGTTTTGCAGTTTTTTGCTGTGTTTTATGTTTTTTGTTGCTTTTGTTTTTGCTTTTTGCATTTTTGCAGTTTGTTTTTGGTTGCTTGCTGCAGTAGTCTTTTTATTTTTTTGCTTTGCATTTTGTTTTGCAGTTTTTTTGCATTGCATCGCGCTGTATGGAGGGTGCAGTAGCTGGTGTGGCATTGCATCGAGCAGTATGGAGGGTGCAGTAGCTGGTGTGGCATTGCATCGCGCTGTATGGAGGGTGCAGTAGCTGGTGTGGCATTGCATCGCGCTGTATGGAGGGTGCAGTACCTGGTGTGGCATTGCATCGCGCTGTATGGAGGGTGCAGTAGCTGGTGTGGCATTGCATCGCGATGTATGGAGGGTGCAGTAGCTGGTGTGGCATTGCATCGCGCTGTATGGAGGGTGCAGTAGCTGGTGTGGCATTGCATCGCGCTGTATGGAGGGTGCAGTAGCTGGTGTGGCATCGCATCGCGCTGTATGGAGGGTGCAGTAGCTGGTGTGGCATCGCATCGCGCTGTATGGAGGGTGCAGTAGCTGGTGTGGCATCGCATCGCGCTGTATGGAGGGTGCAGTAGCTGGTGTGGCATCGCATCGCGCTGTATGGAGGGTGCAGTAGCTGGTGTGGCATCGCATCGCGCTGTATGGAGGGTGCAGTAGCTGGTGTGGCATCGCATCGCGCTGTATGGAGGGTGCAGTAGCTGGTGTGGCATCGCATCGCGCTGTATGGAGGGTGCAGTAGCTGGTGTGGCATTGCATCGTGCTGTATGGGGGTGCAGTACCTAGTGTGGCATTGCATGGTGCTGTATGGAGGGTGCAGTATCTGGTGTGGCATTGCTTCGTGCGGCTATGCAGTGTTGAATGAAATATTGAAACAAAGTTTCAAAAAGTAAATAACACTGAACCCCACACATCAGTACACCATAACACATTCTCGCTGGTGTGACTGGACCCTTAAGCTGGCCTTACACCTTCCAATCAGGATTGTACAATTATGAGTTCCTTTAGATTGCCCATCATATGCGAGTCCAACTAGTCAATGCATTCAATTTACAACCAGTAAGGTCTATAGGCTTTTAGATAGAATTAGAACCCCTGTAAGTTTTTTGTTTTTTTTTTTTTTTTTATACTGCTGTCCTGCTGACAATGTTCTCATCAGACAGGAAGTGATGGAAAATCTACAAGAGGTACATAGATTTTGTTTTGTGTTTTTTCTGACAGGTTCTAACTTCCCCTACTTTATTTCTGTTGCTGTTGGAAATTTGCCTCACTTCCTGTCTGTGAGAATGTTGTCACTAGGACAGGAAGGGGCGGATCTTTCTAATAGAGGCCCAGATATCAAACAAAATCTGACACAAAGCACATTAATGTATAGGTAAACAAGGATTGCGGCACTTTTCAATTTGTTTTAAAGTACACCCCAATGCACACCTACCTCCCAAAAATCGCATTTAGCCACGTTTCGTTTACAGGAGTTTTTCATTTTTGGCCATTTGTAAAAAAAAAAAAAATGTTTTTTTAAACGCTTCTAAAACGCAAACGGGCAAAACGGACGTTTTAAATGTGGGTTACTATCTGTCAAGTTAAATCGTTCAGGAGAGGTTGTAAAAACATCCCATGTACATGAAGCCTTAGGCTACTTTCACACGAGGCGCTTTAGCGTTGCTTTTCGGCCGCTAGCAGGGCAGTTTTACCCCCGTGAGCGGTCGAAAAAGGGTTAAAACTGCCCGCAAAGCGCCGCTGCAAACTGTGCAGCAGGTACTGGTCCCAGCTAACCCAGTAGGTCAGAGGGTGCATCTGAAGTAGGGGGGGGATGCTGCGGGGTATTAAATGTATCCGTAAATATAGACTATTATATAGAACAGGGGTCTCTGAACTTTCTAAACAATGGGCTTGTTTATTGTCCTTCAGATCATAGGAGGGCTGGACTGTGACTAGAGAATACCTGGGGCTTGGTGGTCAGCGAAAGTACAAAAAAAATGACAGCGGAACGAACAGCGCCCCATCCCTGGCGCCAGCGGAACGAACAGCGCCCCATCCCTGGCGCCAGCGGAACGAACAGCGCCCCATCCCTGGCGCCAGCGGAACGAACAGCGCCCCATCCCTGGCGCCAGCGGAACGAACAGCGCCCCATCCCTGGCGCCAGCGGAACGAACAGCGCCCCATCCCTGGCGCCAGCGGAACGAACAGCGCCCCATCCCTGGCGCCAGCGGAACGAACAGCGCCCCATCCCTGGCGCCAGCGGAACGAACAGCGCCCCATCCCTGGCGCCAGCGGAACGAACGGCGAGGGGCAGCTGGTGGTGATGCCATTCACAAGAGTTTGTGTGTGTTAAACGGAGCGAGACCCAAGAACACAATACAATGGAAGCAAAGTACCCAAAAAACAAAATCAAGATGTACAAACAGCCCCCTACTTGTGGAAGTGGGGGGCACACCTTCATGCAGAAGGCTATTTGCCGAAGAATGTAAGCTGTTCTTATGTTCACTATTCTGTAGCTAAATAAAGATTTGGATATGAATTTGCGAGTTGCCGGCTCTCCTCATCCATCTGCATTCTGTTTCGTGTGTTTGGAGGAGACTTGGAGCCACAGCCCTGATCATATATACCTTCAGCATTTGTGTACTGATTGTCGCTAAGTCGCCCTGAGAAAGAAGACCCTGCGAGGCCCGGAAGTGTCACATTTAGCCAATGGGAAGTTATGTGCTCTGAATAAAATCTCTGGAGTGCTGGCGACTTCCTTCCTTACTACTGGTTATGCACGGCGCCATCTATCGCAGTCATTTCTCTGCCCCCCCCCAATGGATCACATCTGGTCCGGTACCATCAGGATTTTGCCGCTCACACTCACACACACCTGACAAAAGACAATCCTCGTGACTTCGGATTTTAAAAGATTTGTTTTTTTTTTTTTAATTTAGGAGCCTCCCCAGACAGGGAATGAATGGACACCAAGAACTTTCTGAAACCTTTTTTCCGGCGAGTCCCTTTTCCCCTCCCGGATAAGGTGGCTTATTATGGACAAAACGGATGAATAGCCAACAAGCAAAAAAAAAAAAAAATGTAATCAACTTAAAAAAAAAAAAAGAAACCACGGGAGACCGCTGAGTGCCGGAACCAGGAAAATAATAGTACAATGCAGCACTGTGTCCGGGTGCAGCCCCCGCTCCGAGGAGGCAGAAGGGACGCGATCCGTCGCTGTGAGTGTGGAGGGATCCCGGTGTAGACGAGTCACATACAATCGTTTGGTTACTGAGGAGGTTTGTAGGCCATCTTCCGGGACTTCAGAACAGCCCACCGATGTCTCTTCAAGTAGTAGATAACAGCACTGATGAAAGTCGTCATCAAGACAATCTGCAACATGGAAAGATTAGACTATTAGTAGAGGAAGTGCTGTATGGAGATATCAGCCAAGAAAATAGGGGAGGAAAATGTACCAGGGGAGGGGGGGGGGGGGGGTCGAGGGAAGCCGAAAACTAAAGCTGAACTCCAGGAACTTTCTAAAAATGTGCTGGCTTACTATGGGTTAAGTCCAAAGACTTCACAACTGATCATCAGGAGTACAGCTATCACTATACAGTACTTCCGGTGTTCACTCAGATTAGCGAACGGAAGTGACGTTTCGTCAGCTGCACATGCGTTCCACAGGTTCGCTAATCTGACAGAACAGCGGCATCGGACAGCTTACTACACCCAGCTACGGCTTGAATTTCACAGTAATTTTAGCAATAAACTGATATATATATATCTCTCTCTATCGAGAGATAGAGATAGAGATAGAGATAGAGATAGAGATAGAGATAGAGATAGACCTGTGATGCGGTTTTAATGTTTAACCAGTTGCCGCCCACCCACGGCGGGGCGGCTCTCGTTCTGGGACGCTGTCATATGACGGCGTCCCCGATAGGGCCGCTCTCGCGCGCCCGGGTTGGCGTGCAGCGCCGTGTTGCTAGGACACGGCCTCGATCTCTGTAAAGAGCCGCGTCCCTTTAACCATGTGATAGGCTGTGTCCAATCACAGTCGGTCACAAGTAAACACTGAAAATGCCGGAAGTGTGTGGCAAGGAAAGCCGATCAGCGGCATCTCCTCACAGGGGACAGCTAGGTATGAACCGTATATACTCGAGTATAAGCCGAGTTTTTCCAGCACATTTTTTTTTTTGTGCTGAAAGTACCCCCCCTCGGCTTATACTCGAGTCAAGCACTTTTCTGCAGCAGAGAATGACATTTTCCGACCTGATTTGGGCCCCCTATCTCGGGGCCACTTGGTGTTATTAACCCCGTGGTACCAACACTACAACATATTCAAATTTGGGGTTCCTAGCACCAAGTGGGCCCGAGATACAGGGCCCCAAAGTCGGTCAACTGTGTCCATCTGCAGCAATGTCATTTCGGGACCCTTTGGGTCCAGAAACCCCAAATTTTGGCTGCAGCTAGGGGGCATCTAGGAACCCTTAACTACTGAGTTTGAAGTTCGGGGGACCTACGGCTGCAAATGGGCACAGTGAGGCTGCAAATGGGCATTGTTGACCCTCTTTTTCCACTTACAGTAGCTGAGCATTTCTCACCCTAGGCTTATACTCGAGTCAATACGTTTTCCCTTTTTGTGGTAAAATTAGGTGCCTCGGCTTATATTCAGGTCGGCTTATACTCGAGTATATACGGTAATCAGGGCACTGATTATTGGTGCCCCGATTACAGTATAGCGCCAACAGTGCCAGCAATCAGTGCCCATTAGTGCCACCCATCAGTACCACCCGTCAGTGCCCACAAGTGCGGCATATTAGTGCCTCATCTGTGCCACCTAATCAGTGCCCATAAGTGCCATCTCATCAGTGTCACCTCATCAATGCCCACCAGTTCAGCCTATCAGTGCCGCCTCATAAGCGCACATCAGTGAAGGAGAAAAATTACTTAATTACAAAATTTGTAAAAAAAAAAAAATAATAATTAAAAACCCAGCAGTGATTAAATGCCATCAAAAGAAAGCTCTATTTGAGTAAAGAAAATGATAAAAATGTAATCTGGGTACAGTGTTGTATGACCGCACAATTGTCATTCAAAATGCGACAGCGCCGAAAGCTGAAAATTGGTCTGGGCAGGAAGGGGGTGTAAGTGCCCAGTAGGCAAATGGTTAATTTTGAAAGCCTAACCCTAAAGGTTTAGCACTGAGCAGCTTGGGGTGTACCAACATGGCCGCCGCCACCTTCCTACTGCTGGCGTCCAGCTTCTTTCAAAGAGGTAACATGAAACAGCATCACAGATATCACTATACTACATCTATTTATTGGTAGCTCACTTTATTGGTAAAATGACTGTGAAATTCAAGACGTAGCCGGGTGTAGTAAGATGTCCGCTGCTGCCTTCTGACGGCAGGTGTTCTGTCAGATTAGGAAACGTGGCAGCGGTGGAACGTATGCGCAGCTGACGGAACGTTACCAAATCTGATAGAACACCAGCGCTCTAACAGGGGAGACGCGGCTTTTTCACACAGCAGCAGCTCAGCCCTCCTCTCCGCTGTCCATTCACAGAACACTTTGTATTGTGTGAATAAGTTCACATAACACACAGCGTTCTGTGATTGGGCAAACCGAGGGGAGGAACGTGCAGATTGGCTGCGACTCTACAGCCGCTGCAACTGAGACCAGAAGGTACAGCTTCAGAGCGCTGGAAACAGATAGCTGTGCTTCCAATGCTCAGTAACTAAAATTGTAAATTAAAGTGATACTAAGGTAAAGTTTTTAGAAATAAACAACAAATCCTCTTCTTCCCAGGTCCCACATCAGTGTTCCTGGCTCGCTGCTGTGTACCCCCCATTGCATGCAGTTTGCTATGGGGGGGGGGGGGCACTTGTGCACGCTCACTCCCAAGCCCCCCGCTGTGTGTCCCCATAAGACACACAAAGCATGGCTCAGCCCTGCCCCAGCTCCCTCCTCACTGGCTGTTATTGACAGCAGTTGGAGCCGCCGGGGGAGGGAACGTCTTGTTACTGGAACTAAGGGGCCAAGCCCAACCCCTGAAAAACAACCCCCCACACCATAATCCCCCCCTCCCCCACTACAGTTAGAAAGCACTTCTGGGGAACACATTTAACCCTTTGATTGCCCCTGATAACACCTTTCCTGCCAGTGTCATGTGTAGTGATAGTGCATAGCTTTTAGCACTGGTCACTGTATTGGAGTCACTGGTCCCTAAAAAGTGTCGCTTAGTGTCAGATTTGCCCACCGCAATGTTGCAGCCCCGCTAACAAAATCGCTGATCGCCTCCATTACAAGTAAAAAAAAAAAAAAAAAAAAAATATATAAAAAAAAGAATTAAAAAAACTTCCATAAATCTATCCCATAATTTTGCAGACGCTATAACTTTTGCGCAAACCAATCAATATACGCTTATTGCGATTTTTGTTTTAACAAAAATATGCAGAAGAATACGTATTGGCCTAAAAATTTGTTTTTTTTTTTATTGGATATTATAGCAAAAAAAAAAAAAAAATGTTTTCCAAAATTGTCGCTCTTTTTGTTTATCGCGCAAAAAATAAAATCAAAAAAAAAAAGAACATCAAATTTATTTGGGTACAGCATCACACGACTGCGCAATTGTCAGTTAAAGTAGCGCAGTGTCGTATCCCAAAAAAAATAAATCGTCTGGTCATTTAGGGGGGTAAAACCTTTCCGGTGCTGAAGTGGTTAACCACTTCAGCCCCGGACCATTTGGCAGCCAAAGGACCAGAGGTCTTTTTTCAATTTCGCACTGCACTACTTTAACTGGTAATTGCGCGGTCATGCAATTTTGTAACCAAACGAAATTTGCGTCCTTTTCTTCCCACAAATAGAGCTTTCTTTTGATGGTATTTGATTGCCTCTGTGATTTTTATTTTTTGCGATATAAACGGAAAAAGAGCGAAAATTTTGAAAAAAAAAGAGATTTTCTACTTTTTGTTATAAAAAAAATCTAATAAACTCAATTTTAGTCAAACATTTGGGCCAAAATGTATTCAGCCACATGTCTTTAGTAAAAAAAATGCCAATAAGCGTATATTTATTGGTTTGCGCAAAAGTTATAGCGTCTACAAACTAGAGTACATTTTCTGGAATTTACACCGCTTTTAATTTATGACTGCCTATTTCATTTCTTGAGGTGCTAAAATGGCAGAGAAGTACAAAACCCCCCCAAATGACCCCATTTTGGAAAGTAGACACCCCAAGCTATTTGCTGAGAGGCATGTTGAGCCCATTGAATATTTTTTTTTTTAGTCCCAAGTGATTGAATAAAGACAAAAATAAAAAAGATTTTTTTTTTTTTCAAAAAGTTGTCACTAAATGATATATTGCTCACACATGCCATAGTTATATGTGGAATTGCACCCCAAAATACATTTTGCTGCTTCTCCTGAGTATGGGGATACCACATGTGTGGGACTTTTTGGGAGCCTAGCCGCGTACGGGGCCCCGAAACCCAAGCACCGCCTTCAGGATTTCTAAGGGTGCAAATTTTTGATTTCACTCCTCACTACCTATCACCGTTTCGAAGGCCATAAAATGCCAAAATAGCACAAAACCCCCCCAAATGACCCCATTTTGGAAAGTAGACACCCCAAGCTATTTGTTGAGAGGCATGGTGAGTATTTTACAGCTCTCATTTGTTTTTGAAAATGAAGAAAGTAAAGAAAAAAAAAAAATTTTTTTCTTTTTTTCAATTTTCAAAACTTTGTGACAAAAAGCGAGATCTGCAAAATACTCACAATACCTCTCAGCAAATAGCTTGGGGTGTCTACTTTCCAAAATGGGGTCATTTTGGGGGGTTTTATGCCATCTGGGCATTCCATGGCCTCCGAAACTGTGATTGGCAGTGAGAAGTGAAATAAAAAAATTACACCCTTAGAAAGCCTGAAGGCGGTGATTGGTTTTTGGGGTTCCGTACGCAGCTAGGCTCCCAAAAAGTCCCACACATGTGGTATCCCCGTACTCAGGAGAAGCAACAGAATGTATTTTGGGGTGTATTTCCACATATGCCCATGACATGTTTGAGCAATATATCATTTAGTGACAACTTTTTGTAAAAAAAATATATATATTTTTTTTTTTTTTTTTCATTATTCAATCTCTTGGGACAAAAAAAAAAAAATATTTAATGGGCTCAACATTGCTCTCAGCAAATAGCTTGGGGTGTCTACTTTCCAAAATGGGGTCATTTGGGGGGGTTTGAACTGTCCTGGCATTTTATGCACAACATTTAGAAGCCTATGTCACACGTCACCCACTCTTCTAACCACTTGTAGACAAAGCCCTTTCTGACACTTTTTGTTTACATGAAAACATATTTTTTTTTTGCAAGAAAATTACGTTGAACCCCCAAACACTATATATATTGTTAAAGCAAAGGCCCTACAGATTAAAATGGTGGGTGTTGCATTTTTTTTTTCCACACAGTATTTGCGCAGCGATTTTTCAAACGCATTTTTTGTGGAAAAAATACACTTTTTTTTATTTTAATGCACTAAAACACACTATATTGCTCAAATTTTTGATGAAATAAAAAATATGATCTTAGGCCGAGTACATGGATACCAAACACGACATGCTTTAAAATTGCGCACAAACACGCAGTGGCGACAAACTACATACATTTTTAAAAGCCTTTAAAAGCCTTTACATGATACCACATTAGATTCACGGAGGAGGTCTACTGCTAAAATTACTGCCCTCGATCTGACCTTCGCGGTGATACCTCACATGCATGGTGCAATTGCTGTTTACATATGACGCCAGACCAACGCTTGTGTACGCCTTTGCGCAAGAGAAGGGGGGGGCAGGGGTGCTTTTTTTTTTTTTTTTTTTTTTTTTTTTTTTTATTTATTTAGCTTTTTTATTTTATTTTTAAACTGTTCCTTCCATTTTTTTTCTTTGTTATGATTTTTATTGTTATCTCAGGGAATGTAAATATCCCCTATGATAGCAATAGGCAGTGACAGGTACTCTTTTTTTGAAAAAATTGGGGTCTATTAGACCCTAGATCTTTCCTCTGCCCTCAAAGCATCTGACCACACCAAGATTGGTGTGATAAAATGCTTTCCCAATTTCCCCAATGGCGCGGTTTATATCCGGGAGGGGGGACATTCCCTCCCACTGCTTGTAAAAGCAGTCTAGAGGCTAATTACCCGCTAGAATTGCTTTTACATGAAAGCCGATCACTGGCTGAAAAGAATGATACCAAGATGATACCTAAACCTGCAGGCATCATTCTGGTATAACCATTCAAAGTCCAGCAACATACTGGACATATATTGTAATCTTTTTTTTTTCATGCAGCCTCTTGGCTGAACGAAAAAAAGAGATTGATTGGTGGGTATGCCCACCATTAGAATACCTCCCTTCATCCACCCACTTCTAATGATGGGCATACATGCACCATTTATATATGCCGATGCATGGGGGCATCCTCCCGCAAAAGTTATGCCGTGTACACACGGTCGGAATTTCGACCGTATGTACGTGGCATTAGGAGCCAATCGCTCCCCCCCCCGGCTGCCCCCATGCTTCGGCATCTATGCTCTTTTTTTTAACTGTGGTGGTGAGATCACCTCCTACAGCGTTGGAGTCGCGGCTTTATGTATCGTGGGAGCAAACGCTGTTGCTGTCAAGATAAATAAATCCGCGTTGCAACTGAATGGCGCACCTGAAAACAAAAAAAATGCTCAACACTAAAACACACAGTAAACAAAATTACATACCTGAAAAGCAAGCATGATAAAACATAATAAAACATAATAAAACATTGCAGAATAGAATGGAGTAAAAAAAGAGCAACAATAGAGAGAGAATAGAGTGAGAGAGAGAACAATAAAACGACAACTATTTTATTTTTTTTTACTTTTTTTGAGATTCACAGGTAAAAAAGCTCCTGACTGAAGCGACTGAATCAAAACGCTACCACAAAAAAAATGTTAGCGATCGCAGGGATCAGGCCTGACTCTGCGAACGCTGCAGTTATGTGTGCTTAGTGTTTTGTAAGTGACAGTGATCGATCGATACTGCACTTGGGTGGGCTGGGCTGGGCGGAGGGGGAAAACGCAGGTGCTAGCAGGTATCTGGGCTGATCCCGCTAACAATGCGTTTTTTTTTGGAACCCTAAACTGCTGGGACGCTAGTATAGATCTGATCAGATCAGATATTGATCTGTTCAGATACTGTGCCACTAAGGGAGGTGTATGCTTTGTGCGTGGGTGTTTGCGGTACTGGCACTAACCTGGGGCGACGCAGACCTTATTTGACCCTAAAACCTAATTGATATCACCCGCCGGGCGATCAGGGGGTTAAACCGTTATTGGGTAATAAATGGCGGGTGCCCTGACAGTATAAAAAACAAGCTAACTAACCAGCGTCACCCGTAACAGTAATACAAAAAAAAACTGGTTACCTAGCGACACTAATGCAGCGATCAGAAAAACGATCGCTTAGTGACACTGGCAAAAGGGGGTGAAAGGGTTAACTAGGGGCAATCAGGGGGTTAAACCTTTATTAGGTAATATATGGGGGTACCTGACGCTATATAAAAACCTGACGGGGAACCTAAATAACGAAATAACTAACTGGCTAACCAGCGTCACCAGTGACAGTTATACAGTGATCACTGGTGAAAGGGTTAACTCTAGGGGCAATCAGGGGGTTAAAACCTTTATTTAGGTTGTAATATGGGGGTACCTGACCTATAAACCTATTTATGAACCTTTATAAACATGGCGGTTACCTAAAAAAAAAAAAAATGGTTACCTAGCGACACTAATGCAGCGATCAGAAAAACGATCGCTTAGTGACACTGGCAAAAGGGGGTGAAAGGGTTAACTAGGGGCAATCAGGGGTTAAAACCTTTATTAGGTAATATATGGGGGTACCTGACGCTATATAAAAACCTGACGGGGAACCTAAATAACGAAATAACTAACTGGCTAACCAGCGTCACCAGTGACAGTTATACTGTGATCACTGGTGAAAGGGTTAACTCTAGGGGCAATCAGGGGTTAAAACCTTTATTTAGGTTGTAATATGGGGGTACCTGACCTATAAACCTATTTATGAACCTATATAAACATGGCGGTTACCTAAAAAAAAAAAAAAAATGGTTACCTAGCGACAGCAGTGACACTAATACAGCGATCAGAAAAACGATCGCTTAGTGACACTGGCAAAAGGGGGTGAAAGGGTTACCTGGGGGGCAATCAAGGGGTTAAACCTTTATTAGGGGGGGGTGGGGGGCTACCTTGGACCTAAAACTAACTGCCCTGACAGTTATTACAGTCACACTGACACTAAATGCAGTGATCAGTAAAAAAATGATCACTGCAATTAGTGACACTGTGACTGGGGGGGGAGGGGGGTGATCTGGGGGGTGATCAGGGGGTGACAGGGGGGTGTTTTGTGTGCCTATGTGTACTGGTGTCAGTGTACTGTTTGTGCACTAACCTTTAGATGTTCACAGCTCGGCGTTCCGGTCACATAGACCGGCGCACCGAGCGTGACATCACTTCCTCTGCCTGTGTTTTGATTGACACAGACAGAGGAAGCATCTGATTCGCCAGGAGCGATCGCGAGGGGGTGGCCAGAAACCACTGGCCGTCCCCTCATCCCGGATCGCTCCTGAAGCGATCCCGACCGTCCCCGCCGGCCGGGGGGGGTCCGATCGGACCCCCCACCCGCCGGAAGAATGGCACGTACAGGTACGTGGTTCTGCCTGTACGTGCCATTCTGCCGACGTATATATACAGGGGGCGGTCGGCAAGTGGTTAAAGAATTAAAAACTAACATTAGGTTAAAGAGGAAGTAAACCCTCTTGAAAAAAAAATAAAACAAAAAAACCGGCCAGACAAAGGCATAATTAGCTAGTATGCATAGCATACTAGCTAATTATGTATCACTTACCTGAAATCGAAGCCTCGGCTTCGGTCCTCTTCTCCCCCTCCGACATCTTCTCCCGGAGTGACTTCCGGGTATCGCGGCTCCGGCGCTGTGATTTGCCGGAGCTGCGATGACGTCACGCGCATGCGCACGAGAGCGGCATATAACAACTGAAGCATCGGCATATAGCGCCGATGCTTCAGTTGTCGCTAGTGCGCATGTGCCGCATGACATCGGCACATGCAAATACAGGTATATCTCCTAAACCGTGCAGGTTTAGGAGATATCCCTGTTAGCTACAGGTAAGCCTTAATATAGGCTTACCTGTAAGCTAAAGTTGTAAAAGAGGGTTTACTTCCTCTTTAAAGCGGAAGTAAACCCATCGATTTAACAGTTTCAAAAAAAAAAAAAAGGCATGCCGGGAATGCCAACTGCACATTGGCTGTGCTCTCAACCAGTCAAACCATCCAATGGCTGGTGTTATAACGGATCACATGTGCAGCACTGTGGCAGTTGAAGATTAAACAGAGGCAAAGATGGCAGCTTCCTTGGCTGAAAACGATAGGAGGGTTTACTTCCACTTTAATGTTATGCAGTGTGTCTGAACAGAGATCTTCCCCGATTTGCTGCCCAGTGACAATGTATGGTGACTGGTAATGGGAGACCCCCATCCCCCCAACCCAGACGTAAAACACAAAAAGTCAGGTCAGACCACATCTGCTGCCTCAGTCTGGACGGTCAATAGCCCCCCCCCCCCCACTCACTTTGAGGCCCATGCGCTTGCGGTCATCGTGTTCCGGTTCCGAGGCCCATCGCAGGAACGTGCAGACGTCTTTAGCCACCTGAGACATTGTGGCCGGGGTACCTGGGAAGACAATTCATCCATATCTTAGTAAATGTCCTTCTCTTCAGAAATTCCTCAACCCTCCCTCAGCCATGACTTCAAGACCCGGCCTTTTGCTGATATTTGTTGTTTACAAGTTTAACCACCCAGGTCAATTCTGACATTTCTCTCCTACATGTAAATATTTTTTTGCTAGAAAATTACACAGAACCCCCAAACAAAATTTATTTATATATATATATATATATATATATATATATATATATATATATATATATATATATATATATATATATATATATATATATATATATATATATATATATATATATATATATATATATATATATATATATATATATATATATATATATATATATATATACACACACACACACACACACACACACACACACACACATATAATTTTAGAAGAGACCATAGAGAATAAAATGTCGGTCGTTGCAACTTTTTTTTTTTTATCTCGCACAGTATTTGCGCAGCAATTTTTCAAACTCTTTATTTTAAAAACAAAAAACTCATTCATTAAAAAAAAAAAAAAAAAAAATACGTAAAGTTAACCCAATTATTATTTTTTTGCATAATCTGAAAGATGAAGTTACGCTGAGTAAATAGATACCCAACATGTCACGTTGCAAAATTGCACACGTTCGTGGAATGACACCAAAACTTCAGTGCTTAACCGCTTCCCGACCGCCGCCTGTACATATGCGTCGGCAGAATGGCACAGCTAGGCAATGTATATATACGTCCCCTTTAATTGCATAGCAGTGGGGTCGCGTGCCCTGCCGGCTGCCCTTGCGACCCGGTCAGGAGCTCTGTGACCACGGCCGCGGGACCAGCGGACCCGATCGCCGCTGGTGTCATGCGATCGGGTCACGGAGCTGAAGAACGGGGAGAGGTCTGTGTAAACAAACCTCTCCCCGCGCTTCCTACACCGACTGTCACTAATCAGCTGTTCCCTGTCATCGGGAAAGACGATCAGTGACGTCAGACGTCAGCCACGCCCCCTAATGTAAAAAAAAAAAAAAAACACGTCACAGACCATAACCCCTCCCCCCCCCCCTAGTGGTTAACTCTTTCACTGCCAGTGTCATTTATAAAGGAATCAATGCATTTAAATAGTATTGATTGCTGTATAAATGACAATGGTCCCAAAAACGTGTCAAAAATGTCCGATGTGTCCGCCATAATGTCACAGTCACAATAAAAAATAAAAAATAAAATAGCTGATCGCCATTACTAGTAAAAAAAAAAATATTAATAAAAATGCTATAAAACTATTCCCTATTTTGTAAACGCTTTAACTTTTGTGCAAACCAATGAATAATCGCAATTTTTTTTTACCAAAAATATGTAGAAGAATACGTATTGGCCTAAACTAAGGGGAAAATTTTTTTATAGATTTTTTGGGGATATTTATTATAGCAAAAAGTAAAAAAATATTGCATTTTTTTCCAAAATGGTCGGTCTATTTTTGTTTATAGCGCAAAAAATAAAAACTGCAGGGGCGATCAAATACCACCAAAAGAAAGCTCCATTTGTGGGAAAAAAAAAACGGAGTTACTTACCGGTAACATCCTTTTCCAGGAGTCTTTCAGGACAGCCACCTTAGAGAGACCCTGGCTCCTCCCCTCTCAGGAAACACCGCCTTCAATTCAATATTTAAGCCTCATCCTCCCGCCGGCCCCTCAGTTCTTCAAGAGTACCTCCGGCCAACTGGGGAGACACAAGAACACGTCAAAACACAAATTTTATATCTTACCTGACGGTCTTATGCGATGAGCCCTCCAAGATATCCAATAACCTGGGTGGGTACCGGTGCTGTCCTGAAAGACTCCTGGAAAAGGATGTTACCGGTAAGTAACTCCGTTTTTCCCCAGTCCGTCTTTCAGGACAGCCACCTTAGAGAGGATAAGCGAGCACCTTACCTTAGGGTGGGACTACTGCCTGTAGCACCTTACGACCAAAGGCTTGGTCTTTAGCTGACAGGAGATCCAGTCTATAGTGCTTCACGAAAGTAGAAAAGCTGGACCACGTCGCAGCTCTACAGATCTGTTCTGGAGAAGCACCAGCCCACTCTGCCTGAGAAGTCGCCACTGCCCTGGTTGAATGTGCCTTAATCCCAATTGGGGGCTCTATCCCCTCCAATAAATAAGCCTGACTAATGGCTAATCTTACCCATCTGGCTATTGTACGCCTAGAGGCTCTGGAACCTTTCCTGGATCCTGAAAATAATACGAACAGAGAATCAGATTTTCTGAAATGAGCTGTACCTTCCAAATATTGCAAGACGCATCTCCTGACGTCTAAGTTATGGAATACATGTTCCTGTTCCCTCACAGGATTTGAACAGAAAGTAGGTAAAACAATTTCCTGACTTCTATGAAACTTTGAGGCTACCTTTGGCAAAAAATCCGGATCCGTCTTAAAAATCAAACGGTCTGAAAAAACTTGAAAAAAGGGTGCCCTAATGGAAAGGGCCTCGAGTTCGCTCACTCTTCTTGCAGTGGTGATCGCTACCAAGAACACTGTCTTGAGAGTGATCAACCTTAAATTGCAAGATTCCAATGGTTCAAATGGTTCTTTTGTAAGGGCCTGTAGAACTAAAGAGAGATCCCATACTGGGAACGGGGAGACTCTGACCGGCCTCTGCCTACCCAGGGCTCTAAAAAACCTTACTATCCATGGGTCTGATGCTAGTTGTTTTTCAAGAAAAACGCTTAAAGCGGATACTTGGCCCTTCAATGTGCTAAGGGCTAAGCCTTTATCTGCCCCTGCCTGCAGAAATTCCAAGACTGCCACGGAACTGTGCACCTCAAAAGAGCTTTCTGAGCACCACTTGTTAAAAAGCTTCCATACTTTTAAGTAGATGTCCTGCGTTTCCTTCTTTCTACAGCTTAGGAGAGTCGCTATTAAGCGATTCGAAAACCCCTTGCCCCTCAGCAACTCCTCCTCAGAAGCCAGGCTGCGAGATTCCACCTCTCCACCTGAGGACAGTAGATTGGCCCTTGAGAAAGAAGGTCCGCCTGGACTGGTAGCATCCAGGGGGGTTCCACCGCTAGCCCCCTCAAAATGGAGAACCACGGCCTCCTGGGCCAGTGAGGTGCGATCAAGATGAGAGTAGTGCTTTCTGCTTGGAACTTTCTTAATACTGCCGGGATCAGAACCGGAGGGGGGAAGGCATAGCATCTGGAGAACCTCCAGCTCTGTGCCAGCGCGTCTACTCCTAACGCCCCTTCCCACCTGTTCATGGAAAAGAAAAGACCGGCTTTTGCATTTTCCTTTGAGGCAAATAGATCTACTACCGGAACTCCCCACTTCCGGGTTATCATTTCGAAGACCTCCTGTTTTAGAACCCAGTTGCCTTCTCTCAGTTTTTTCCTGCTGAGGAAGTCCGCCACCTGATTTTGTTCCCCTTTTAGGTGAACCGCAGAGAGGGATAAGACGTTGGCCTCGGCCCATCTGAGAATGGTTTCCGCCAGGACCCATAGGGTTCCGCTTTTGGTGCCCCCCTGCCTGTTGACGTAGGCCACCACCGAGGAGTTGTCTGACCGAACTTTTACATGATGTCTCTGAAGGTCTACCTGAAAAGCTCTGAGAGCCAAGTCTACTGCTCTCAGCTCCCTCCAATTCGAGGACCTTCCTGATTCCTTTCTCCCCCAAGTGCCCTGAATCATCCGGGAGTCTAGGTGCGCCCCCCAGCCTGAGCCGCTCGCATCGGTTGTCACAGTCCTGGACACCGGCAAGACCCACTCCAATCCCTGCGCCAGATTTGCCCCCTTTCTCCACCACCACAGGGACCTCTTGACCTGGGATGGAATCGATACCAGTGAGTCCAGGGACCCCTGGCTGTGGTCCCAGACCTTTAAAATGAAAAGTTGCAGAGGGCGGAAATGTAACCCTGCCCACTGAACTGCTGGGAGAGTAGAAGTCAGTAAGCCCAGGGCTGACATCACCTTTCTTACTGAAACCTGACAGTTGCCTTGGAGGAACAACATTGCTTTGTCTACCTTTTGGATCTTTTCCCAAGGAAGGAAGACTTTTTGCTTCGTTGAGTCCAGTACGTAACCCAGGAAAACCACCTTCTGGGAAGGGACTAGGTTGGATTTCTCCAAGTTCAGGAGCCACCCCAGGTTTTCTAAGATGTCTCTTGCTACCTGGAGGTCCCGAATCAACTGTTCTGGGGAAGGTGCAAAAAGGAGAAGGTCGTCGAGGTACGCGACCACCGAGATGCCCCTGAGACGCAGGAATGCCAGAACTTCTACCATAACTTTGGTGAAAATCCGGGGGGACGAGGATAGACCAAAGGGAAGGGCTTTGAACTGGAGATGCAGCACCTCCTCTGAGGTCCTTACCGCCAACCTTAGAAACCTCTGGTGGTTTTCTGCAATAGGAATATGCAGATACGCATCTTTTAGATCGATCGATGCCATAAACGAATTCGGTGGAAGCAGTGCCTTCACTGAATACACCGAGTCCATTCTGAACCTCCTGTAGGTGACGGAGACATTCAGAGGCTTCAAATTCAGGATGAGCCTGAATTTCCCTGAAGGTTTGCGGACCACAAAGATGTGGGAGTAGAAGCCTCTGCCTGTCTCCCCCACCGGAACCCGTGTCACCACCTCCTGTTCTTCTAGTTCCTGAAGAGAAGACAGAAGGGCAGCCGACCTCTCTGTACACCTTGGCAGTTCGGTAACCAGGAGTCTTAGTGGGGGAGGATCTGAAAATTCTAATCGGTATCCTCTTCTGATGACCCCCAACACGAATTGATTGGAGGTGATCACTTCCCACTGTGGGAGGAAGGCCCCCAATCTTCCTCCCACTGTGACCTTGTCATTGTGCCTTTTTGGGCTGTTCAGGAGGGCGAAAAATCGCACCCCCACGCCCTTTCCCCTTCTGCCCCCAACTTTTCTTCTGCCGGTCAGTTTTTGGGGGTTCAAATCTTTTCTGAGGACGAGTCTTTCTCTTAGACTGCTCCCCATACTTCCTCTTGATAGGAAAGGCCTTTTTCTTATCTGCCGTGCGATCTAAAACCGCTTCTAAACCTGGTCCAAATAATAAATCCCCTGTGAGAGGGATCCCACAGAGCTTTATTTTGGACGCACTGTCCCCCTGCCATGTCTTCAGCCACAGGGCCCTCCTGGCTGAATTAGTCAGGGCTGTGGACCTTGCGGACATCCGTATGGATTCAGCCGAAGCATCCGCAATGTATGCCACTCCCTTAAGCAGCATTGGAAAGGAAGCTAGAATGGTCTCCTTTGCCGTGCCCGCTTCAATATGCGCTCTGATCTGTGTGAGCCAATACTCCATATTGCGCGCCACCACTGTGGCTGCCATGGCAGGTTTAAGATTTCCCTGCGAGGAGTCCCATGCCTTTTTTAGAAGTGAGTCCATCCTTCTGTCCATGGGGTCTGACAGCACCCCCATGTCCTCGAAGGCCAGATCGGTGTGTCTGGACACCTGGGAAAAAGCGGCGTCTAGCCTGGGGGATTTGTTCCAGACTAGCTCCTCCTCTTCCGCAAAAGGAAACCTTCGTTTCAATGCCCCTGAAAAGAAGGGTTTCCTTTCCGGGTCCTGCCATTCTTTCTTGACGGCATCGATCAAAACGTCATGGACCGGGAACATTCGTTTCTTCTGTTCCCCCAGACCACTGTACATCTGATCGTGAAGCGACAATGCCTTCCTTTCCTCCTGAATACCTAGGGTGGTATGGATAGCCCCTAGGAGCTCCTCCACCTCTTCAAGGGAAAGTTTGTACCGTGAGGTTTTCTTGGATTCACCATCCAGTCCCTCTCTGTCTGATTCCCCCTGGGAATCAGAGGCGGCACTGCCTACTTCTTCCTCAATCTCCTCTCTGGAGCCCTCCGGGGCCTCCCCACTAGCCAGGGGAATATCCGGTGGGTTAGGTGAAACACTCTGCTGCACTGGTGGAGGGGTGCTCTGGGACTGAGGCAATTGGAAACTAGAAAAAAGTGCCTTGAAGGACTGGAAAGTGCTAGAAAGCTCCTTTACCGATGCTGCCAAGTCTGCCCCCTGCTCTGCTGCCTGCTCCCTCACTAGCCCATCAATACAGTCCCTACAGAGGGCTTTTGTCCAAGAGTCCCCCAAAGAAGCTCTGCATGAAGGGCATTTCTTCTTGGAACCATGGGGTGACTTGCTTGTGGCTTTCTGAAATACAGAGAGGGCAGCATAAGCATCACACACCAGCGCTAACTCAGAGGACCACCAGGAGTGCCCCCCCCAGGACTAACCACCACCAGGGTCCCGGATACACTCCCCTACTCCCGACCACCAAGGAGGGATAGACACCAGTGGAGCTACTGGGAATAAGAAAGTAAGGGAACACCTCCCCAGGGTTCCCCTTACCTTAGAGTGGCTGGTGCTGTTATCTCCAGGAGCTGTTCTTGAAGCCTCTGCTTCCGACATTCCTGCTGAGGATGTGTGGTCACTCGTGCCTCCGAACGCTGTCTGCACAGCATGTGAAAGAGGCCGCACCAGCCGAACGCTCGGTCCCCTTTCTAGGCCGCGTCCGGAACCGGAAGACGCGGATCCAGCGCAAACTCCGCCCCCCACCGGAAATGACGTCGCCCGTCATCCGGTCCGGCCTCTAGCTCCAAGCCGCCTGTCCATGCAGGGGGGACGTGAGAGTTTCCGCTGTAGCGCCACCACTGGGCGAACGAAAGGCGGACCTCCCCAGACTTCCTGCTTCCCCAAGCGGAGCTGGCGTGCGTAAAGCGGTCGTCCTCGGTGTACTGGCTCCCTCGCCGACCGGACCGCTGGCAGAGAATCAGAGAGACCCCTGTCTCCTCCACCTACAGGTACATTGCCTCAGCCTCCCCGGCTGCTCAGCATGGTTCCTAGCGGTGTCTCCCCGCCGGAGGAAACACCATAACTGAGGGGCCGGCGGGAGGATGAGGCTTAAATATTGAATTGAAGGCGGTGTTTCCTGAGAGGGGAGGAGCCAGGGTCTCTCTAAGGTGGCTGTCCTGAAAGACGGACTGGGGAAAAAAGGACGCCAATTTTGTTTGGGAGCCACATCGCACGACCGCGCAATTGTCAGTTAAAGCGACGCAGTGCCGAATTGCAAAAAGGGGCCTGGTCCTTTGGCTGCAAATTGGTCCGGGGCTGAAATGGTTAAAAATCCCCATAGGCGACACTTTAAAAATTCTTACAGGTTGCATGTTTTGAGGAAGTCTAGTGTTAGAATTATTGCTCTCGCTCTAATGTCCGTGGCGATACCTCACATGGTAGTTTGAATGTCGTTTACATATGTAGGCGCGACTTACGCATGCGTTCGCTTTCACGAGCGAGCGGGGACAAGGGCGCTTACATTTTTTTTTTGTATTGTTAATTTTACTTTTATTTTTCTAGTATGATGCTTTCTTTTTACATTTTTGTGATCACTTATTCCTATGACAAGGAATGTAAACACACTGTACCTTGTAATAGGAACAATTCCTCTCTACTGTGAGATCGGGGGGGTCAATAACTCCCCAGATGTCACTCTAGGCTGGGAAGCCTGAAAAAATAAAAAATAAACAAAAAATAAAAACAAACACGTTCCTGGCTTCCCAGCCAAGGCGGTGGCTTTTCTCTTTCTTTAATGCAGAGGCCGGGGGTGACATCGCACCCAGCCTCCGAATGATCAGAGAGACTCAGAGGACCATCTGGCCCACTCATCTGGCAAATATATATGGTCATTATCCGCCGCCAGACAGTTCCTTCTTCAGGTTGCCGATGGCAGGGGGGGGGGAGCCAGGAGAAGCACCGCAATTTTCTGTGTATGAAAAATTTTAGATAATTAAATAGTGTTTTTTTTTTTTTTTTTTTTTTTTAAATGTGATCACTTTTATTGCTGTCACAGGGAATGTAAACATCCCTTGTGACAGTAATTAGGTGGTGACAGGTCCTCTTTATGGAGGGATCGGGGGTCTAAAAGACGTCCAATCCCTCCTTTGCACTTCAAAATATTCAGATCACCGAAAACGGTGTATCTGAATACCGTATATATTTTTTTTAATCCAAGGACATTGGCAGCCGAGTAAACAGGAAGTGACGTTGTGACGTCGCTTTCGTGTTTAAATCCAGGAGACTGGAACCAAGCCGTTTCCGGCTTCATTCCAGTCTGTCCCTATCCGTCGGAAGCGGCGGATGTTCTATCGGGTCTCCTGATGGAACGGGAGGCTCCATAAGAGCGGCGTGAGGTGGAGGGACATCCCCTCCCGCTCCTCCGGTATAACAGCCGAGCGGCTCTTAGCCGCATTGGTTGTTATACCTGGATAGCCAAATCGCCCGCTCTAAACAACGGTACCGGGATGATGCCTGCAGCTGCGGGCATCATCCTGGTATAACCCCCGAAAGCCGAGTACGCATATCTGCGTACGCTCGGCGGGAAAGAGTTAATGGTTGTTTTTTTTTAACGATGAGAGACAGAATAACAGGTTGAGCAACCATGTCCTAGACCAGGGATCTCCAAACTACGGCCCTCCAGCTGTTGTGGAACTACATGTCCCAGGAGGCATTGTAAAACTGACAAGATGGCAATTGTAGTTCCTGTACAACTGGGAGGGGCATAGCTTGGAGACCCATCCCTCCCCCCCCTGTCCTAGACCATAAAGTGTAGCTGAGGCCATCTGTCCTCAGCTAATCTCTATGGTCAGCCACCGCAACTGCCGGATCGGTTCCCGGTGCTACCAATCATCCAGGTATGCCCGAGAACTACCGGAAAGTGGTGGCAGCTACAGAATCGCCAACTGAAGAAAAACCATTTGCCATATTGCTACAGCTGTAAAAAAATTAAAAAAAAATCTAAATATGGCTGCAGCTTCACTTTTGCACAGACACAAAAGGATTACATGTCTGCGGTCCCGATATGTACACAGCAGCCATTACATCGGGCACTACTTACCATCCTCATACTCCAGCACCTCGTTATAGATAGGAGGCGCCATACCGATAGCCTGGCCCAGGAAGTAGGGGTTGAAGTACAGGTCTTCCCTCATAGTGACGCCGGCCGGGGGATCGCAGTATCCGGTGAGAAGGGAAAAGATATAATCCTCCCCTCCGTGCCTGGAATACAAAGTCAGCTCTGTGTAGTATAATCCGAGACACATACATATTTCTTATAACCCTCTACAGTCAGATCAAGCAGGATTTTCACAGTGCTCACAGAACTTACCAATCATCTTCTCCTTCAGATCTACATCCAGGGTGGCTAATAGAAGTCAGCAGGAGGCTCGGGCCGGGCAGAGGTTCCTGTATTGAGGAGCGTCCCTGCTGTGTAGTGCGCTGGCTGTGCCTGCCTAGTCCCCGTTCACAGTGATGCAGTGTGGGATTCGCAGAGATTCCTGTGCATTTTCCATGTCACAATCGCCATTCATGCAAACCGCTGAGGGCATCAATGTTTAGTTGACACCCCAAAAACGGGTCACAATACGCAGTGCGATTGGCTGGGTGTAAAAACCCATGAAAACCGATTCCAGTGTGGCAAAAAATAAAAATTTGAGCCTTAGAAAATGAATAGGCTCAAATTCAGCCAACGGGGAGGAATAGTGCCCCCCCCACGCTGGTACCAGCGGGGAGGAAACTGCGCCCCTAGGACCAGAAAAAAAAGCAAGCGAATGGCGGCAGATTGGAGATCACTGCCTTAGCTCATTCCACACTGCTCAGGAGGAAGAGATCCCACAAGGCAGCTTTCTATTGTCTGTCTACAGTCAGCATGCAGAAGGGTCTGTACCCAGAGAGCAGTACACTGTACATAGATGCTGGACAGATCTGAGTGAGGAGAGGCCTGTACAAGCAGGAGGAGGCGGGAGGGGACTGCGCGCGCACAGCCGAGGCGGGAGGGGACTGCGCGCGCACAGCCGAGGCGGGAGGGGACTGCGCGCGCACAGCCGAGGCGGGAGGGGACATGTGTGTACAGGTGGGGGGAGGGGACCCTGTCAGGTAGGCTATACGAGACCTCATGATTTCTAATGGTGCCCCTGCTTGGATCTCTCTGGTTGAAACACATCAGGGGATAAAGGTCAACCTGCACATAATAGCAGATTATGAAGAAGCCATTTATCATGGTAAAGCATGCTGGGAGCACAGGATAGCACTAAGTAATTTATTGTTTGATGGGTGAAGGATGTATGCAGTTTTACTGGCAAGGGCCGATGTGGTAAAAGCTTAAGAAATATAGATGTGAAGAAAGAAAGAAAATAGGAGTAATGAAAAGTAATAGAAGACAAAGTCTTATGCAAGAATACTGCAAAGCCAACACTACAAGATACCCTGTAATTGCACATAATGGGCTGAACAACAAATCAAATCAAAAAGTACACTAGTAGTTAAGTCCAATTAGGTGCTCATCACCTTCGGGACTTATCTCACACACAGAAGCCCCTCCATTCTGCTGCCCATTCACAGAAGCCTTTGTATTTTATGAATGAGTTTACATAATACAAAGGCTTCTGTGAATGGGCAGAAGGAGGGGAGGACCTAGCATTTCCAGCAACTCTGCTCTTGAAGGAACTGAGACCCACAGTGAGCAACCTTGGAGCTCTGGAAATTCTCCCTAGAGCACAATAAAGATGTCAGATGAGAATACCACAGATACGTCCAGGAGGCGTAAGGCACCTCGTTAGAAGTGTTACTAAACCCACAACAATAAAATCAGTCTGTATATGCAGTAAACCATGCTTGTTATACTCAATGTGGAACCTAAGGGGTTCATTTTTTGTATTGTGTAAAAGGGCTGTTTGACCCTGTCTTCTCTTATCCTCCCCTTCTTCCACTGCCCCCAATATATTTCCTGATAGTAGAGATGCTAAGGGGGCAAGCTGCACATGCTCAGTTTGGTGTGTATTGCTAGAGAGAGAGTTTTGTTTCTTTTCTTGGAAGGGTGCATGTGATCAGCACAGGGCCAATCAGCACTGTCCAGAGGTCCTGCATCCTCATAAGACAATCAGAGAAGAATGAAAACTCCTCCTACAAGCTTTAACCAGAGGCTGATAGAAGTCACAAGACTGCTCCAACTGCAGATGAGAAAAAGGTATTTAGCAGTTTATATTTACTAAAATAATTGCATTTCCATGTTGTGTACTGTGGGAGACCAGATATAGCGACGGCAGGCTCCTGGGGAGACCAGATATAGCGACGGCAGGCTCCTGGGGGAGACCATGCAGACCCCATACACACGATTAGATTCTCTGCAGATTTACCAAAACCATGTAGGGCAAGGACCTGCCTGATTGCATACGAATTGAAACTCTTAAGATTTGACCTCGTTTTATATGGTTTTGGTGAATCTGAAGACAAAAATTTGCAGAAAATCTAATAGTGTGCATGGGGTCAAAGTCCAACTAGGTGCATGTCACCTTCAGGACTTATCTCACACACAGAACCTATGCCTGCCCATTCACAGAAGCCTTTGTATTTTGTGAATGGGTTCACATAATACAAAGGCTTCTGTGAATGGGCAGACATAGCATTTCCAGCAATTCTGCTCTTGAAGGAACTAGGATCCATGGTGAGCTCTTCCTGGAGCATAATAAAGATGTCAGATGTGCATAACAAAGATAAGTCTAAGAGGCGGCAGGCGCCACGTTAGACTTAACCCATGATATGCCTGCAGGTTTTACAAAGTAGCTGAATTCCTGGAGATTTTTTTATTGGTTGAACCAGATGGACTTGTCTTTTTTTCAATGCAACGTGTATTATCGTTCCTTTAGATTTTTGTAGTTGTATTTTTGGGGGAGGTTCTCAGTAAAACAACTATTTTCATGGATGGTCTGCTAAATGTGACCATATGCATTAGATAGACGGCATCCAGTGCCCATAGAGGTAAAACCAGCAACGTGCCTCTCAACTGCACTCTGAATGTATTCACAATGATGAGCCCTTCTTACCTGGCGTTGGCGATGTAGCTGAGATCAGGGGGCAGGGCGCCGTTATTGGCTGCTCTAGCTGCCTCGGGGTTGGGGTACGGCTTGGGGAAGTGGTCAGACAGTTTCCCTGGACGAGTGAACATCTCGCCGTTGTCATCAGGACCGTCCAAGATCTCAAACTGGAAGAAAAAAAAAAAAAAAAACGCAAAGACGTTATAAGATACATAGAATACAGGGGGAGCCATAAGAGCTACAGCCGCTATCCTCATACTATGTTGTGCACCTTCCTATATGTTTTAGCAAGATGAACAATCGTTTCAGTGCGGGAGATAGGAACGATAGGGGTGTCCATCATCCCCACAGCAAGGCTATAGAATTCTCACAGAGCTTCCTCTCCATTGCAATAAATGAAAGTTGGGAGTAAAGCCGGCCAATGGATGGGTCAAATCTTGGGTCAGTTCAGCAGGGACCAGCCAAGATTTGATCTATGGGCAGGCTGGCTGTATCCATCGATCCACTTGAATTCAACCAGCCTGTCAGATTTTGTACATTACTACCCTGTTTCCCCGAAAATAAGACCTAGCGTGATTGCCGGTGATGGCTGCAATATGAATGAATGAATGAATGAATGAATGAATAACTTGTATAGCGCTACAATGCGAACTGAATCGCCTCAAGGCGCTGTTGACGTTTGGTTATCAGCTTCTAGAAGAGGTAGGTCTTGAGTTTCTTCCTGAAGGCCTGATGGTTTTCTTCCATGCGAATGTCGGTTGGTAGAGCGTTCCATAGCCGAGGTCCCTGGACAGCGAATCTCCGTTCCCCCTTTGATTTGTAGCGGGATTTAGGAATGAGGAGAAGATTTTAAGCCCCACCCCCCCCAAATAAGCCCTAGTTAAAGTCCTTGTAGGTCTATTTTCAGGTTAAAGCTTATTTTCGGGTAAACAGGGTAGGGCTTATATTGCAGTTATCACCGACAATCACGCTAGGTCTTATTTTCGGGCAAACAGGGTAGCAGTATGGATCGTGTTCTGCCAGCCAGGAAGGCTCCCTGCACCTCCCCCACCCACAGAACACCACAATAGCACTGTGGGAGAGATTCCCCCCAACCACACCGACTGTGTTGATGGGGGGGAAACAACGCGACTGTCTTTGCTGCGACCCGTAGTTGCAGTAAAAAAAAAAAATAAATCAAACCCTCTATGGCTTGCTTAACCACTTGCCCGACCGTACGATAGCCAAATGACGGCTACAGCGCGGCCATCCGGTCCTGGGAGGGTATCTATTGATATTCTCCCAGAGCCCTGCGTATCGGGAGCACTAGCTGATAACAGATCGAGGTAAAGGGCCAATCACAGCGGCCCTTTACCATGTGATCAGCTGTGTCCAATCACAGCTCAGCAAATGTAAACAAATGTCGGTTATCGGAAAGCCTATAACCAGCGATCCTGTAACAGGGGACATTTACATTGACCGTCAGCGCAGCCCCCAATGATGTATCCTGGCCTAGGGCAGCACGGAAAGAGTGCCCGCCAGCTTGCGCTGTTTATTTTTTTTATCATGTCTGTCCCACTGCAGAGATTTCCCTTTACTTCCTGCCCCATAATCAAACAGAAAGTGAGAGGAAATCTATGCAAATTAAAAGAAAGGAATCCATTGCCTGCCCCCCCCCCCCCCACCTCCCCCCAGGCCCTCAGAACTAGTGTCCACACTAAAAAAATGCAGTGCGGGTCTTAAGCAGCAAGGGGTGTGGCCTTGACAGGAGGGGGTGTGGCATGTTTAAATTAGGGGGTGCACTTGTTTGGTCAGGCCTAGCACAAGTCCTAAATATACTACTGGCAGCTCATCACCTCAGCCTTCCCTGCGCAACGCCGCCTTCTCCTGCGCCGCCCACCAACGCCGCCTTCTCCTGCGCCGCCCACCAACGCCGCCTTCTCCTGCGCCGCCCACCAACGCAGCCTTCTCCTGCGCCGCCCACCAACGCAGCCTTCTCCTGCGCCGCCCACCAACGCAGCCTTCTCCTGCGCCGCCCACCAACGCAGCCTTCTCCTGCGCCGCCCACCAACGCAGCCTTCTCCTGCGCCGCCCACCAACGCAGCCTTCTCCTGCGCCGCCCACCAACGCAGCCTTCTCCTGCGCCGCCCACCAACGCAGCCTTCTCCTGCGCCGCCCACCAACGCAGCCTTCTCCTGCGCCGCCCACCAACGCAGCCTTCTCCTGCGCCGCCCACCAACGCAGCCTTCTCCTGCGCCGCCCACCAACGCAGCCTTCTCCTGCGCCGCCCACCAACGCAGCCTTCTCCTGCGCCGCCCACCAACGCAGCCTTCTCCTGCGCCGCCCACCAACGCAGCCTTCTCCTGCGCCGCCCACCAACGCAGCCTTCTCCTGCGCCGCCCACCAACGCAGCCTTCTCCTGCGCCGCCCACCAACGCAGCCTTCCCCTGCGCCGCCCATCAACGCAGCCTTCCCCTGCGCCGCCCATCAACGCAGCCTTCCCCTGCGCCGCCCATCAACGCCGCCTCCCCTGCGCCCCATCAGTGAAGAAAAATTTTATTTGCAAAATGTTATAACTGAAACAAAGAATACATTTGTTTCAGATCCCTTCTCTATCAATACAAGTATTGATGTGTATGGATGGTGAGGGTTGGGGGGTGGTACACAGAAGATTTGAGGACCTCCAATCCAGAGGATGCAGAACAGCAAAAATCTCACCTCCTCAGCCAAGGCTTTGGCCTCGGCTTCTGTATGGGAAACACCAACCAGGTTCCTGAAGGCCAGGTAGTCCATGCTGTGACAGGCCGCACACACCTGCTTGTACACCTGATAGCCCCGACGGACGCTGCACAGAGAAAAAACTAAAATGGTCAGGAACAGAGCTGCCAACAACCGATATCATTACAGGGATAAATCACATCACACAGATTAAAAGCAAAATTAAAAAAGAATTCAAGGTATCATTTGCATTTTTTCTGAAGGCATGCAAAGTGTTCTCTGATTGGATGAGGTGTAGATTGTGACGTCACCTCCCCACTTTGTCCAGAGAAGGCTTTATATTCATTTAGAAAATGTAAACCATTCTATAAATGGTACCCATCCAAAGTGGCCGACTTCCTGTGCCCACAACGCTGCAGGGCCGGATCCGAAGATCACCGGATCAGGGGTGTAGCAGCAGTCTCTATTACAGCGATTACCAACTTCCAGGGGCATCGGTCAGGTATGGTATATCCTGTACATAGTTCGTCCAAGCGGGACAAATGTAACTATGCAAGTACCATATATACTCGAGTATAAGCCGACCCGAATATAGGATGAGGCACCTAATTTTACCACCGAAAAATGACTCGAGTATAAGCCTAGGGTGAGAAATGCGCAGCTACTGTAAGTGGAAAAGAGGGTCAACAATGCCCATTTGCAGCCACACTGTGCCCATTTGCAGCCACACTGTGCCCATTTGCAGCCAGAGGTCCCCCGAACTTCAAACTTGGTAGTTAAGGGTTCCTAGATGCCCCCCTAGCTGCAGTCTCTGGACCCATAGGGTCCCGAAATTACATTGCTGGGTTTGCACACCAAATTTGGGGTTTCTAGCACCAAGTGGCCCCGAGATACGGGGCCCCAAAGTCTGGTCGGAAAATGTCAAGCACTTTTCTGCAGCAGAGAATGACATTTTCCAAACCGACTTTGGGGCCCCGTATCTCGGGGCCACTTAGTGCTGAAAAACTCGGCTTATACTCGAGTATATACGGTATGCTGTCAGCGTGAAGAAAAGAAAGCCGGTAACCGGCTTCTGTTAGGAGGGACATTGGTCCCCTAAATGCCCACCAGTGCTGCAAATCTGTGCCCACCAGTGTCATCAGTGTCCATCAGTACTGCCCCACCAGTGCCCATCGGCGCACTTCAATGAAGGAGAAAAACTACCCGTTTGCAAAAATTTTATAACAAAATTTTGTTTTTCAAAATTTTCAGGTCTTTTTTTTTTTTGTTTGTTTAGCAAAAATGCAGTGGTGAATAAATACCACCAAAAGAAAGCTCCATTTGTGTGAAAATGATTATAAAAATGTAATTTGGATAGTGTTGCACAACCGCGTGATTGTCATTCAAAGTGCGACAGCGCTGAAAGCTGAAAATTGGCCTGGGCAGGAAGGGGGTGAAAGTGTCCAGTAATCAAGTGGTTAACCACTTCAGCCCCGGACCAATTGGCAGACAAAGGACCAGGCCCCTTTTTGCGATTCGGCACTGCGTCGTTTTAACTGACAATCGCGCGGACGTGCGACGTGGCTCCCAAACAAAATTGGCGTCCTTTTTTTCCCCACAAATAGAGCTTTCTTTTGGTGGTATTTGATCGCCCCTGCGGTTTTTATTTTTTGCGCTATAAACAAAAATAGAGCGACAATTTTGAAAGAAATGCAATATATTTTACTTTTTGCTATAATAATAAATATCCCCAAAAAATATATAAAAAAAAAAAAAATGTTTTTTCCTCAGTTTAGGCCGATACGTATTCTTCTACATATTTTTTTTAAAAAAAAAAAAAAAAAAAAAAAAAAAAAAAAAAATCGCAATTAGCGATTATTGATTGGTTTGCGCAAAAGTTATAACGTTTACAAAATAGGGGATAGTTTTATAGCATTTTTATAAAAAAAAATTTTTTTTTTTTACTAGTAATGGCGGCGATCAGCGATTTTTATTGTGACTGCGACATTATGGCGGACACATCGGACATTTATACATTAGGGGGCGGGGCTGACGTCTGACGTCATTGATCGGCTTTACGGATGACCGGGAACAGCCAATCAATGACAGGCAGTGTAGGAAGCGCGGGGAGAGGTTTGTTTACACAGACCTCTCCCCGTTCTTCAGCTCTGTGACCCGATCGCGGGACACCAGCGGCGATCAGGTCCGCTAGTCCCGCGGCCGTGGTCACGGAGCTCCCGACCGGGTCGCGAGCACGGCGGCGCGTGACCCACGGCTGGGCTCTTAAAGGACCACATACCGGTACGTGGTTTTTGCCTAGCCGTGCCATTCTGCCGACATATATCGGCGTGAGGCGGTCGGGAAGCGGGTAAAAGCGGAGTTCTACCCAAAAATGTAACTTCCGCTTTAAGCACTCCTGACCCCAACATGCCACATTTGGCATTTTTTTTGAGAGTGGGGGGGGGGGGGGGGGGTACCTACTTTTGACAAGTACCCAGCTCCCACTTCTGCTTATGGTGCCGAGCGGAATTTCTTCTCGTCACATGTCCCAGAAGATCGCCCGGCCATTTAGAACACTCAATGCGACTCGCGCAGTGCGCACCCGGCTGTGAAGCCTCAAGCTGTCACATCCAGGTGCCCACACTTGTAATGTCGGCGCCCTGGAGGAGGAGGGGGGAGAGAAGCGAGGGTTCGGGTGGCCACACTGCTGGATCGTGGGACAGGTGAAATACGCTCTTAGTAGCTGCGGACTTAATAAAACACAGAAATGGGTGGAACTCCGTGTCCTACGAACACAGCTGACCACCGATCGCTCAGGGCGTGCACGCGTGGCAAGAATGGGAGGAGGTCAAATGAGGTCCTCCCAGATCTAGAGCGGTGCCGCTCAGCCGTCATTTGACTATACGGTGGGGCAGGAACCTGTTAAAGTCCAAATCCAGGCAGGGTTACATTCACAGGTTTAAATTACTACTAAAGGTCACACCTTTTTTTACTTTAATACACTCAAGGCAATAAAGTGTCACTAAACCCACATCATAAACGATCAATAAATGGTGTATTACGTGCGTTTCATACTCGCTCGGTCACTACGACATTCCTTTTTTGAGCGTACCGGGAGGATGGAGGGGGGGGGGCGGCGGAAGAGCGCACCGGGAGGAGGGGGGGGGGGCGGCGGAAGAGCGCACCGGGAGGAGGGGGGGTGGGCGGCGGAAGAGCGCACCGGGAGGAGGGGGGGTGGGCGGCGGAAGAGCGCACCGGGAGGAGGGGGGGGTGGGCGGCGGAAGAGCGCACCGGGAGGAGGGGGGGGTGGGCGGCGGAAGAGCGCACCGGGAGGAGGGGGGGTGGGCGGCGGAAGAGCGCACCGGGAGGAGGGGGGGTGGGCGGCGGAAGAGCGCACCGGGAGGAGGGGGGGTGGGCGGCGGAAGAGCGCACCGGGAGGAGGGGGGGTGGGCGGCGGAAGAGCGCACCGGGAGGAGGGGGGGTGGGCGGCGGAAGAGCGCACCGGGAGGAGGGGGGGTGGGCGGCGGAAGAGCGCACCGGGAGGGATCTCCCCCCCCCCCCCCCCCATCAAAACCGATTGAGCAGATGAGGAATAAAGTGATTTTCTTTCCTTCAACCCTTGGCTTAACCACTTAAAGCGGTGTCCCGCGATCGGGTCACAGAGCTGAAGAATGGGGAGAGGTCTGTGTAAACAAACCTCTCCCCGCGCTTCCTACACTGCCTGTCACTGATCGGCTGTTCCCGGTCATCGGGAAAAGCCGATCAATGACGTCAGGCGTCAGCCCCGCCCCCTAATGTAAAAAAAAAAAAAAAAAAACACACGTCACACTAACTCCTCCCCGCCCCCTAGTGGTTAACTCATTCACTGCCATTCAAATAGCACCGATTGCTGTATAAATGACAATGGTGCCAAAAAATGTGTCAAAAATGTCCGATGTGTCCGCCATAATGTCGCAGTCACAATAAAAAAAAAAAAAAAAAAAAAAAAAAAAAAATCGCTGATCGCCGCCATTACTATTAAAAATAAATAAAAATGCTATAAAACTATCCCCTATTTTGTAAACGTTTTTACTTTTGCGCAAACCAAATCAATAATCGCAATTTGTTTTTTACCAAAAATATGTAGAAGAATACGTATCGGCCTAAACTGAGGAAAAAATATGTTTTTTTATATATTTTTGGGGGATATTTATTATAGCAAAAAGTAAAAAAAAATAGTGTTTTTTTTTTTCAAAATTGTCGCATTTTGTTTATCGCAAAAAATAAAAACCGCAGAGGCGATCAAATACCACCAAAAGAAATCTGTATTTGTGGGGAAAAAAAAAAAGGACGCCAAGTTTTGGAGCCACGTCGCACGACAGCGCAATTGTCAGTTAAAGCGACGCAGTGCAGAATCGCAAAAAGTGGTCTCGTCTTAAGCCAGCAAAATGGTCCAGTCTGAAAGTGGTTAAAAAATGTTTATTTTTTTTTTTTCTTTATTTTATTTTTACACTGTTCTTTTAAAAAAAAATGTAATTTTTACTTTTATTCTTATTACAAGGAATGTTAAACATCCCTTGTAATACAAAAAAAAAAAAGCATGACAGGTCCTCTTAAATATGAGATCTGGGGGGTTTACAAATATATTATATATTTATATATATATATATATATATTTGTATATATATATATATATATATATATATATAAAAAGTTTTTTTAGTGTAAATCTGATCTGATGTCTTTTTAACCCCAGATCTCATATTTAAGAGGTCCTGTCATGCTTTTTAGGGATGTTTACATTCCTTGTAAAAAGAATAAAAGTAACAATTTTTTTTTTAAAAGAACAGTGTAAAAATAAAAAATAAATTTTAAACGCGCCCCGCCGAGCCCGCATATGAAAACGGTGTTCAAACCACACATGTGAGGTATCGCCGCGAGCGGTAGAGCGAGAGCAATAATTCTAGCCCCAGACCTTCTCTGTAACTGAAAACATACAACCTGTAGAATTTTTTTAAACATCGCCTATGGAGATTTTTGACGGGTAAAAGTTTGTCGCCATTCCACGAGCGGGAGCAATTTTGAAGTGCGACATGTTGGTTATCAATTTACTCTGCGTATCATCTTTCACAATAAATATGGGCTAACTTTACTGTTGTCTTATTTTTTAATTAAAAAAAAGTGTATTTTTTTCCCCAAAAAAGTGCGCTTGTAAAACAGCTGCGCAAATACAGTGCGACAGAAAGTATTGCAACGACCGTCATTTTATTCTCTAGGGTGTTAAAAAATAAAAAAAGGATAATGTTTGGGGGTTCCAAATAATTTTCTAGCAAAAAAAAAAAAACTGTTTTTAACTTGTAAACAACAAATCTCAGAAAGAGGCTCGGTCCTCAAGTGGTTAATACCACTAAAAGAAAGCTCTATTTGTGTGTGTTGTACAGATCGCAGAGCGGGCATCGCACAGCCTTCCCGGAAGGCGGACATTACCTGGCGTGATCCAGAGAGGAGAGGAACCCTCCGTGGCTCCAGGGGTAGCTGGGAGCGTGTAATTCCAGGTCAGAAGCTTTAACGGACCTGTGGAGTGCCAATGCCAAGCCGGCTCCACCAGCCAGTACTACGCCCAGCGTGGAGAGCGCCGTCCTCCGACCCCGGGACATGGAGCTGAACGACATGTTGGCCTGCAAACATAAAAAAAAAAAAAGAATTTAATAAAAAAAAAATTAAGCAAACCAGAAATCCTCCACATTCACAGAGACGTCTCTCAAATCAAATCAATCCGCCAGAATAAAAAGACGGCTCCCTGTGTACACCCGCCTTCCCGATCATCAACCCTTCCATATCACCTGAGAAGTGATTGGCCTGAGGTGATACACAGAGATGAAACAAATCCTCCTACATAACGTGTAACCGTTTATCTGCAGTCTTCTATTCTCTTATACTCTACAGCCAAAGTGCTGAATTTATACAGCTTGTCTGAGCTTTCAGAAAACAAGGAGCGGAGAGCTGGAGTTACTCTGCAGAGGTGTGCGAGAGCTGATTGGAGGGAAGGAGGGGAAAAAGAAGAAGGGGAAAAGGGAAAAAAAAAAAAAAAAAAAAAAAAAAAAAAACGGGAAAAAAAGGGAAAAAAAAAAAGGGAGAAGGGAAAAAAAGGGAGAAGGGAGAAGAAGGGAAAAGAAGGGAGAAGGGAGAAAAAGAAGGGAGGAGAAGGGAAAAGAAGGGAGGAGAAGGGAAAAGAAGGGAAAAGAAGGGAGGAGAAGGGAAAAGAAGGGAGGAGAAGGGAAAAGGGAGGAGAAGGGAAAAGGGAGGGAGAAGGGAAAAGAAGGGAGGAGAAGGGAAAAGAAGGGAGGAGAAGGGAAAAGAAGGGAGGAGAAGGGAAAATAAGGGAAAAGAAGGGAGGAGAAGGGAAAAGAAGGGAAAAGAAGGGAAAAGAAGGGAGAAGGGAAAAGAAGGGAAAAGAAGGGAGGAGAAGGGAAAAGAAGGGAAAAGAAGGGAAAAGGGAAAAAGAAGGGAAAAGGGAAAAGAAGGGAAGAAAAGGGAAAAGAAGGGGAAAAAGGGAAAAGAAGGGAAAAAGGGAAAAAAGGGAAGAAAAGGGAAAAGAAGGGGAAAAGGGAAAAGAAGGGGAAAAGGGAAAAAAGGGGAAAAGGGAAAAAGGGAAAAAAGGGGAAAAGGGAAAAAAGGGAAAAAGGGAAAAAAGGGAAAAAGGGAAAAAGGGAAGGAAAAAGGGGGAAAAAGAGAAAAGAAGGGAAAAAGGGGAAAAAAAGAGAAGGAAAAAGGGGGGAAAAGAGAAAAAAAAAAAAAAGGGGGGAAAGGGAAAAAAAAGGGGAAAAAGGGGGAAAAGGGAGAAGGGAAAAGAAGGGAGAAGGGAAAAGAAGGGAGAAGGGAAAAGAAGGGAGAAGGGAAAAGAAGGGAGAAGGGAAAAGAAGGGAGAAGGGAAAAGAAGGGAGAAGGGAAAAGAAGGGAGAAGGGAAAAGAAGGGAAAAGAAGGGAAAAGAAGGGAAAAGAAGGGAAAAGGGACCCCCACCCTTTTTTACATAGAAGCAGATCCAAGGCTGTCAAACACAGACTGGAGCTCCCTCCCCTGTCACCATTTATCACTTGGTGTCAGAAAAACTTGTCAGAAGTGACTCATACTGATAGAGGAAGGATGCAGCAAACAGAAATGACACTTAGTGCTCTGGACTGAGATAAGTACACACTATAGAGGGATATGCTTTGTTTGCATTTCATGTCTGAGGTTTACAACTACTTTAAAGAGAACCTGTCACAGCTGGAAGTGCCTTGGATGCTGCCCTTGCTTTACTCCCATTGGGTGGGTTGTTGTCTGGGGAGGCGACTTGTGAGGAGTACTGCACCCCACCTCCAAGAGTTAGCCAATGGCTGCATGGGAGCCGACCACCTTGGAATGACATCACCAGAACCTTTCACCTGGTATTTAGACGAGGACACAAAATATAATATTTTCCCATCACAGCCCCATCAACGTGCTACCAACATTTTTATATAAAACCTGTTTTCATACCATTTCTTATTTTCCTGGTGCCTCCATGACATCCTACACATGCCACGTGCGTATGCTGCCATGGATAGGCACCAGGAAAGGAAAGTTCCGGGAAGGTATTTAATTTTCCGTTATACATCCGGTGATGTCATCACTGGGTCTTGGCTTCTCTATGCAACGCATGACTGGTGGGAGGGGCCCGTACACAGCTTCCTGAAAATATCACAGCACCCGACCTCAGGACTCCTCCTCTCCTGATACCTCAGTCCCGAGTTACGCAGTAGGAGGAGTTATGCAAATATCAAGGAGGAGGAGACGCCGGGTTCCATAATGGTCATGTTCTCAGGGCAGCACAGACAGTTGCAGGAGGAACCCCTGAATATCGAACCAGTGGTGGTGTTTCATTTTGGAGGGGGTCACCAGTCCATTCTGCAGTGCAGCACAGACAGTCCATGCTTCAGAAGCAGTCTGGTTATCTAAGCCCGCACACACACACACACACACACACACACACACGGGGAGAGGGGGGTTCACCACCTCACTCCTTACACTGCCACCTCCTGGAGCAACACAGACAGCCTACGTTGCAGAGGCAAGGCTTCACTAAGAATGCTACACCCCCCCCCCCCCTATTGGAGGGACTACAGGCCTGAGCCCTCAAATTACTCCCCTCTGGTGTAGCACAGACAGTCTATGTTTCAGAAGAAGTGTCTGGTTATTTAACCTGTGGTGTCATCGAAGCTCTTAGAATATATAAGGGGGGGGGTCACCACCTTATTCGTTACACTGCCACCTCCTGGAGCAACACAGACAGTCTACATTGCAGAGGCAGGGCCAGGAGACAGAACCAAAATATCCAAAACAACGCATTTCAAAAAAGTTATGAATTGCATTTTAATGAGTGAAATAAGTATTTGATCCCCTATCAATCAGCAAGATTTATGGCTTCCATGTGTCTTCTATAGGAGGTAACAAGCTCAGATTAGGAGCACTCTCTTAAAGGGAGTGCTCCTAATCTCAGCTTGTTACCTGTATAAAAGACACCTGTCCACAGAAGCAATCAGATTCCAATCTCACCACCGTGGCCAAGACCAAAGAGCTGTCGGAGGATGTCGGGGAGAAGATTGTAGACCTACACAAGGCTGGAATGGGCTACAAGACCATCGCCAAGCAGCTTGGTGAGAGGGTGACAACAGTTGGTGCGATTGTTCACAAATGGAAGAAACACAATATAAAACGGTCAGTCTCCCTCGGTCTGGGGGCTCCATGGAAGATCTCACCTCCAGGAGGTTCAATGATGATGAGAACGGTGAGGAATCACCCAGAACTACACGGGAGAATCTTGTTAATGATCTCAGTTGGGACCATAGTCACCAAGAAAACAATCGGTAACGCACAACACCGTGAAGGACTGAAATCCGCAAGGTCCCCCTGCTCAAGAAAGCACATGTACAGTCCGTCTCAAGTTTGATAATAAACATCTGAATGATTTCGAAGAGAACTGGGTGAAAGTGTTGTGGTCAGATGAGACCAAAAATCGAGCTCTTTTGGCATCAACTCAACTCGCCGTGTTTGGAGGAGGAGGAATGTTGCCTATCACCCCAAAAACACCATTCCCACCGTCATACATGGAGGTCCCATCACCCCAAAAACACCATTCCCACCGTCATACATGGAGGTCCCATCACCCCAAAAACACCATTCCCCACCGTCATACATGGAGGTCCCATCACCCCAAAAACACCATTCCCACCGTCATACATGGAGGTCCCATCACCCCAAAAACACCATTCCCACCGTCATACATGGAGGTCCCATCACCCCAAAAACAACATTCCCACCGTCATACATGGAGGTCCCATCACCCCAAAAACACCATTCCCACCGTCATACATGGAGGTCCCATCACCCCAAAAACACCATTCCCACCGTCATACATGGAGGTCCCATCACCCCAAAAACACCATTCCCACCGTCATACATGGAGGTCCCATCACCCCAAAAACACCATCCCCACCGTCATACATGGAGGTCCCATCACCCCAAAAACACCATCCCCACCGTCATACATGGAGGTCCCATCACCCCAAAAACACCATCCCCACCGTCATACATGGAGGTCCCATCACCCCAAAAACACCATCCCCACCGTCATACATGGAGGTCCTATCACCCCAAAAACACCATTCCCACCGTCATACATGGAGGTCCTATAACCCCAAAAACACCATTCCCACCGTCATACATGGAGGTCCTATCACCCCAAAAACACCATTCCCACCGTCATACATGGAGGTCCTATCACCCCAAAAATACCATTCCCACCGTCATACATGGAGGTCCTATTACCCCAAAAACACCATTCCCACCGTCATACATGGAGGTCCTATCGCCCCAAAAACACCATTCCCACCGTCATACATGGAGGTCCCATCACCCCAAAAACACCATTCCCACCGTCATACATGGAGGTCCCATCACCCCAAAAACACCATTCCCACCGTCATACATGGAGGTCCTATCACCCCAAAAACACCATTCCCACCGTCATACATGGAGGTCCTATAACCCCAAAAACACCATTCCCACCGTCATACATGGAGGTCCTATCACCCCAAAAACACCATTCCCACCGTCATACATGGAGGTCCTATCACCCCAAAAATACCATTCCCACCGTCATACATGGAGGTCCTATCATCCCAAAAACACCATTCCCACCGTCATACATGGAGGTCCTATCGCCCCAAAAACACCATTCCCACCGTCATACATGGAGGTCCCATCACCCCAAAAACACCATTCCCACCGTCATACATGGAGGTCCCATCACCCCAAAAACACCATTCCCACCGTCATACATGGAGGTCCCATCACCCCAAAAACACCATTCCCACCGTCATACATGGAGGTCCTATCACCCCAAAAACACCATTCCCACCGTCATACATGGAGGAGGAAACATTATGCTTTGGGGGTGTTTTTGTGATAATGGGACAGGACAACTTCACGCATCAAAGGGACGATGGACGGGGCCATGTACCATCAAATCTTGGGGGAGAACCTCCTTCTCTCAGCCAGGGCATTGAAGATGGGTGATGGATGGGTATTCCAGCATGACAATGACCCAAAACACACGGCCAAGGCAACAAAGGAGTGACTCAAGAAGAAGCACATTAAGGTCCTGGAGTTGCCTAGCCAGTCTCCAGACCTTAAAGCGGAGATTCACACAAAAACTGAACCTCCGCTTTTCGGAACCCTCCGGTGTCACATTTGGCACCTTTCGCCTGGAAGTGGGTGAAAATACCGGTCTTGGGTATCTGCACCCCCCCCCCCCCCCCGAAAGGTGCCAAATGTGACACCGGAGGGTTCCGAAAAGCGGAGGTTCAGTTTTTTTCCCCCCCCACCTGCTGTCTGCTGGGACACACACGGGTCCCAGAGACAGCAGGGACCATTCAGATTGCGCAGTGCGACTTGCGCATGTGCAGTAGGGAACCGGGAAGTGACGCCACAAGGCTTCATTTCCTGATTCCCTTACCAAAGATGGCAGCGGCAGCACCCAACGACCGAGGGACTCGAACCTTCAGCTCCCTCCACACATTTTCTATGGGGTTAAAGCGGAGGTCCCGCAAAATTATTTTATTTTTTTTAAGTCAGCAGCTACAAATACTGCAGCTGCTGACTTTTAAAATATGGACACTTACCTAAATAGTTACCGTATATACTCGAGTATAAGCCGAGTGATTGATTATTTTACCTGAAGGTGCAGATTACCCTGAGGTTTTGAGAGTGGAACCTTTGCCTCTTTACACTTATTGTTGCAGTTTATACACATTGCGCAATGATATGCGTCTTCGTTTTATTGCAGGAGTCCATCTACAGGGACGGAGGTCATTGCTTAGTTGAGATCCCAGCACACCGCGGAGATCCGCCTCACACATTACTTAGTTTGATGTAATGAGCTGAATAAGTCCAAGTTGGAAGCGACACGAGGAGATTGGACACTTTATGTCATCTCCAACCACATTCATGAGCCAGACTTGCTGGACATTATTTGTGGGATTGGATCAACCCATATCTGAGGAGTTTACATATCGCCCATTGTCTGCTCATGTTATTTAACTTAGTGGTGATTTTATTTTTGACGTATTCATTTTCAGTTTTTTGGAGCACGCCGATTGGAGTATACTTTACCGATTAACCACCTGAGATGCGCGCTATAGCCGAATGACGGCTACAGCGCGGATCTAACTTGCTGGGACGACATCTATAGACAACGTCGTCCCGTTCACGAGCGGCCTGCGCGCGGCGCGCTCTGTGATCAGCGATTCTGTGAGACTCGCTGGATCACAGATCTGAGTAAGGGGCCGATCCCGACCCCCTTACCGCGTGATCATCTTTCAGCCAATTACAGCTGATCATGTGATAACAACACAGCCGGTAATCGGCTTTTTTTTCCCTCCTCACGCTGACAGCGCAATGAGAAAAAAAAAAAAAAAGCTGATCACCGGCGGCAGTGAGAGGGGAGGGACATCAGTCCTGATCACTGCAATGTGCCCCCAGGGTCCATAGTGCCCACCTGTGCCCTATGCAAGTGCCGCCTACCAGTGCCCACTAGTTCCACCTGTCAGTGCTGCACATCAGTAGGGCTGAAACAACTAATCCATTACCATTTTCATAAATCGATTAATCGGGGTTAAAAAAAAAATAAAAAATAAAAAAAAGCCCTTTATAGTATAAAAAGAGCAAATAAATCGCTACTGTAAATTACTTTCACAGTTTTACAGTAAAAAAAAAAAACAACGGCTTTTTTTTCCCTCCTCGCACTGACAGCGCAATGAGAAAAAAAAAAAAAAAGCTGATCACCGGCGGCAGTGAGAGGGACATCAGTCCTGATCACTGCAATGTGCCCCCAGGATCCATAGTGCCCACCTGTGCCCTATGCAAGTGCCGCCTACCAGTGCCCACTAGTTCCACCTGTCAGTGCTGCACATCAGTAGGGCTGAAACAACTAATCCATTACTATTTTCATAATCGATTAATCGGGGTTAAAAAAAATAAAAAAAATAAAATAAAAAGCCCTTTATAGTATAAAAAGAGCAAATAAATCGCTACTGTAAATTACTTTCACAGTTTTACAGTAAAAAAAAAAAAAAAAAAATGTACCCATTACAGTAATGCTTATCTGCTTTTTTGTTGTACTATAAAAGGGCTAATTTTAGTTTTTTTTTAACCCCCCCCATTATGTTACTAAACGTCTCAGGTGTGGTTCACATCTATGTGTTTGTTGGTGCTTTTTGCATTAACGCACTACAGTTTATTTACACGGTTTCCTATGGGACACATTGACATCTAGGGGCTTTTTTTTTTTTTTTTAAAGCAAAACTGTGCTTTTTTTGGTTCAATATACTTGAATGGAGAAGCTGCAGAAAAGCATGTAATGTGTTTTTGTAGCAATTTGTTGTTTTTTAATCTGCCCAACAACAAATTGGACAAGAAAAGTCCATCTCTTCTGTCTGTTATTCTCAGAGTGGATTAAATATTTTGCTCCCCAACCATATAGTTGGTTATTTATATTTACCACTGCATAGAGAGACTTAAGAAAATATTGCCTTTTTTTTTTAAAACTTTACATATTAACTAAATTATACACCACACTTTTTTTTTTAAAGGTTATTAACCGATTATTCAAAACAATAATCGGCCAACTAATCAATTATGAAAATAATCGTTAGTTGCAGCCCTACACATCAGTGTCACCTACCAGTGCCGCCTTATCCGTGCCGCCTATCCGTGCCCACCAGTGCCGCCTATCCGTGCCCACCAGTGCCGCCTTATCCGTGCCGCCTATCCGTGCCCACCAGTGCCGCCTTATCCGTGCCGCCTATCTGTGCCCACCAGTGCCGCCTATCCGTGCCCACCAGTGCCGCCTTATCCGTGCCGCCTTATCCGTGCCCACCAGTGCCGCCTTATCCGTGCCCACCAGTGCCGCCTTATCCGTGCCCACCAGTGCCGCCTTATCCGTGCCCACCAGTGCCGCCTATCCATGCCCACCAGTGCCGCCTATCCATGCCCACCAGTGCCGCCTATCCGTGCCGCCTATCCGTGCCCACCAGTGCCCACCTTATCCGTGCCGCCTATCCGTGCCCACCAGTGCCGCCTTATCCGTGCCGCCTATCCGTGCCCACCAATGCCGCCTTATCCGTGCCACCTATCCGTGCCCACCAGTGCCGCCTTATCCGTGCCGCCTTATCCGTGCCCACCAGTGCCGCCTTATCCGTGCCCACCAGTGCCGCCTTATCCGTGCCGCCTATCCGTGCCCACCAGTGCCGCCTTATCCGTGCCGCCTATCCGTGCCCACCAGTGCCGCCTTATCCGTGCCGCCTATCCGTGCCCACCAGTGCCGCCTTATCCGTGCCGCCTATCCGTGCCCACCAGTGCCGCCTTATCCGTGCCGCCTATCCGTGCCCACCAGTGCCGCCTTATCCGTGCCGCCTATCCGTGCCCACCAGTGCCGCCTTATCCGTGCCGCCTATCCGTGCCCACCAGTGCCGCCTTATCCGTGCCGCCTATCCGTGCCCACCAGTGCCGCCTTATCCGTGCCGCCTATCCGTGCCCACCAGTGCCGCCTTATCCGTGCCGCCTATCCGTGCCCACCAGTGCCGCCTTATCCGTGCCGCCTATCCGTGCCCACCAGTGCCGCCTTATCCGTGCCGCCTATCCGTGCCCACCAGTGCCGCCTTATCCGTGCCGCCTATCCGTGCCCACCAGTGCCGCCTTATCCGTGCCGCCTATCCGTGCCCACCAGTGCCGCCTTATCCGTGCCGCCTATCCGTGCCCACCAGTGCCGCCTTATCCGTGCCGCCTATCCGTGCCCACCAGTGCCGCCTTATCCGTGCCGCCTATCCGTGCCCACCAGTGCCGCCTTATCCGTGCCGCCTATCCGTGCCCACCAGTGCCGCCTTATCCGTGCCGCCTATCCGTGCCCACCAGTGCCGCCTTATCCCTGCATATCAATGAAGCAGAAAAATTACCTGTTTGCAAAATTTTATAACAAACTATTAAACATGATGATTTTTTTTTAATTTTCCATCTTTTTTTGTTTGTTTAGCAAAAAATAAAAACCCAGCTGTGATTAAATACCACCAAAAGAAATCTCTATTTGTGGGGAAAAAATGATAAAAAATGTAATTTGGGTACAGTGTTGTATGACCGCGCAATTGTCATTCAAAGTGCGTCAGCGCCGAAAGCTGAAAATTGGTCTGGGCAGGAGGGGGGGGGGGGGGTTTAATTGCCCAGTAAGCAAGTGGTTAACCAAACACATTAGCACCTTAAATGAATTTTGTATTTGATAATTTAATATTATTATTAAGCCCTTTATTATATACGGTATCACTACATTGTGACGGTAGTACATTATCCAGAGTACTATTATGAAGGATTTGGGCGCAGGGCATACACTATACGTAGCACTTTATCTGGTTATCTAACCTGTTGTATAATCTCAAGGTGTCCCCGTGTCACATGTATGTATATATAGATGACAGGGGGGGGGGGGGTCAGCAGTCCTCAGTACTAGCTCCACCCTCTTCTGGTGCAGCACAGACAGTCCATGTTGCAGGCAGAGGTCCTGACTCGGGATGTTGAACCCTCATGGGGAGATGTTGCCGGGGGGGTCTCATATTACTCTGGTGCAGCACAGACAGTCCATGTTGCAGGAGGAGTCTGATGGATGCTCTACCTGAGGCAGAACTACAAGTCCCATGAGGCATTGCAAGGCTGACCGTTACAAGCGTGACACCCACAGGCAGAGGCATGATGGGACTTGTAGTTCTGCAACAGCTGGAGGGCCGCAGGTTAAGCCCCCCACGATTGTATCTTGGTTATATCCAGTCAGGGGGTCCCCCATGTACAGATTTTTTTTTTGGGGGGGGGGGGGGGGGGGGGGGGTCACCCTGGTTCAGTACAATTACCCCTCCACTCTTCTGTCCACATTGCAGCAGGAGTCATTTGTTTATATGACCTGTTGTGTAATGTCAGGGGGGGTCCCCGTTATAGATATTGAGGGGAGGGGTCACCAGTCAACACAGACAGTCCATACTGCAGGAGTCTGATTAGCCTGTTCTGTGTCCGGTGTCCCCCATGCACAGATATTGGGGGGGGGGGGTCTGTACAATTACTGCTAGACTCTGGTGCAGCACAGACAGTCCATGTTGCAGGAGTCGTCTGGTTATGTAACCTGTTGTGTAATGTCAGGGGGTCCCCCATGTATAGATATGAGGGGGTGCAGCACAGACAGTCCATGTTACAGGAGGAGGGAGATTCTGGTTATGTCATCTCAGGGGGTCCCCGAGTATGTAAATAGCAGAGGGGGGGGGGGGTCAGCAGTCCTCAGCACAGACAGTCCATGTTGCGGAAGTCTGATGATGTCACTGTTATATCCAGTCAGGGGGTCCCCCGTGTACAGATATTGGGGGGGGGGGTCACCCTGGTTCAGTACAATTACCCCTCCACTGTTCTGCAGCACAGACAGTCCATATTACAGGAGTCGTCTGGTTATGTAACCTGTTGTGTAATGTCAGGGGGTCCCCCATGTATAGATATGAGGGGGGGGGGGTGCAGCACAGACAGTCCATGTTGCAGGAGGAGGAGTCTGCTTGTGTAATCTCAGGGTGTCCCCATGTACAAATATTGGGGGGGTCACCCTGGAGCACAGACAGTCCATGTTGCAGGAGGAGGGAGATTCTGGTTATGTAATGTCAGGGTGTCCCCATGTATAGAAATGACAGTGGGGGGTCACCAGGCCCGATCACAGACAGTCCCCGGCCTGTCTCCCGGGTGACCTTCACTCCTCTCCCGGCCTCCCTCGTCCCCCACACCGGCCGCTCTTCCCTCCATCACCGGCGCCCCACCCTCCTTCTCCCCCCAGCTCCGGTCACCTGTGACGGCTGTGGCCAGGCCGGCCTCCCCCCGAGGAGTTGTCCCGCCCGCAGCGACCTCCGGAGCACCAGGCACGCCGCCGCCATCTTTTCTGATCGGAAGTGTCAGGCCTCCCTCACCGGCTAAACACGTCACTTCCCGCCGCCATCTTCCTCCTCCACACGGCTTGTGGTGGACTGGGGCCTGGAGGGAGTTCCTGAGGCCTGAGTGCTGGGTGGAGCAACATGGCGGCGCCCTCATGAGTAACGCCCCCCGCACCTTTTGCGCATGCGCCGTGCGCTCAGGGTCAGCCATTCAATGACAAAAAGCCTCATAGAACTCTGTATAATGTTATATATATACATATATACACAGTATCTCACAAAAGTGAGTACACCCCTCACATTTCTGTAAATCTTTTCTTCTATCTTTTCATGTGACAACACTGAAGAAATGACACTTGTCTACAATGTAAAGTAGTGAGTGTACAGCTTGTATAACAGTGTAAATTTGCTGTCCCCTCAAAATAAGTCAACACACAGCCATTAAAGCGGAGCTACACCCTAAAGTGGAACTTCTGCTCATCGGAAACCCTCCCCCCTCCGGTGCCACAATTGGCACCTTTCAAGGGGGAGGGGGGTACAGATACCTGTATAATACAGGTATCTGCACTAGGGTGACCACATTTCCAAACTGCCATTCAGGGACACCCTGAAAAAAACTGCCATAGGGGGGACACCCTGAAAAAAAATTCAAAAATCATCGGGGGGGGGCAAAGATGATTTTTGACATTTCTTTGGCTGATTTTTGGAGCAGGGGCGTATGAAATCAGCAGGATGGACAGGGTTACCGTGGGATGCACAGGGGGACCGTGGGATGCACAGGGGGACAGTGGGATGCAAAGGGGGACTGTGGGATGGACAGGGGGACCGTGGGATGCACAGGGGAACAGTGGGATGGACAGGGGGACCGTGGAATGCACAGGGGGACAGTGGGATGCACAGGGGGACCGTGGGATGGACAGGGGGACAGTGGGATGGACAGGGGCACCGTGGGATGCACAGGGGAACAGTGGGATGGACAGGGGGACCGTGGGATGCACAGGGGGACAGTGGGATGCACAGGGGGACCGTGGGGTGCACAGGGGGACCGTGGGATGCACAGGGGAACAGTGGGATGGACAGGGGGACCGTGGGATGCACAGGGGAACAGTGGGATGGACAGGGGGACAGTGGGATGCACAGGGGGACCGTGGGATGCACAGGGGGACCGTGGGATGGACAGGGGGACCATGGGATGGACAGGGGGCAGTGGTATGGACAGTGGGATGGACAGGGGGACCGTGGGATGCACAGGGGGACCGTGGGATGGACAGGGGGACCGTGGGATGGACAGGAGGACAGTGGGATGCACAGGGGAACCATGGGATGGACAGGGGGACCGTGGGATGCACAGGGGGACCGTGGGATGGACAGGGGGACAGTGGGATGTACAGGGGGACAGTGGGATGCACAGGGGGACAGTGGGATGCACAGGGGGACCGTGGGATGGACAGGGGGACAGTGGGATGGACATGGGGCACCGTGGGATGCACAGGGGAACAGTGGGATGGACAGGGGGACCGTGGGATGCACAGGGGGACAGTGGGATGCACAGGGGGGACCGTGGGATGCACAGGGGGACCGTGGGATGCACAGGGGCACAGTGGGATGGACAGGGGGACCGTGGGATGCACAGGGGAACAGTGGGATGGACAGGGGACAGTGGGATGCACAGGGGGACCGTGGGATGCACAGGGGGACCGTGGGATGGACAGGGGGACCATGGGATGGACAGGGGGCAGTGGTATGGACAGTGGGATGGACAGGGGGACCGTGGGATGCACAGGGGGACCGTGGGATGGACAGGGGGACCGTGGGATGGACAGGAGGACAGTGGGATGCACAGGGGAACCATGGGATGGACAGGGGGACCGTGGGATGCACAGGGGGACCGTGGGATGGACAGGGGGACAGTGGGATGTACAGGGGGACAGTGGGATGCACAGAGGGACAGTGGGATGCACAGGGGGACAGTGGGATGCAAAGGGGGACTGTGGGATGGACAGGGGGACCGTGGGATGCACAGGTAGACCCTTACACATAGAGACTTGTCTATGACTGTCTCCCCGACCTCTCGGTTCTCCCTTCCTAGTAGGCTGTCCCCTGAAGCCTGCGCTCTCCCTGATGGGCTCTTCTTCCTCATCGCTGTCCTGGGACGAGGCGTCCCCTCCGCGCCTCCTGTCTGCCATGTCAGTGAGAAGAGCATCGGCGGGGCTGCGCTAGAAACTACACTTCCCAGCGTGCAGCGTGGCACGCGGAGCACTCCATAGAAATGACTGGGGGAGGTGGCTTGTGTAGCTTGTCTGAGCGGAGCGGACATGTTCCCTGCTGGAGCAGAGTGGACCTGCCCAAGCTGAGCTGAACCTGGCCCCCGGCCCGAGCCAAGCAGATCCGCCCCCCGTCCAAGCTGTTTATTAGGGTGGCTGTGTGTCCTTATTTCATTCCGGGACACTGTATTGTCCCGGAATGAAGGTGCCCGGGACATGGGACACAAATATGAATTCAGGTACAAACCCGGGCAATCCGGGACACGTGGTCACCCTAATCTGCACCCACTTCCGGGTGTAGATAGCCGCAGAATCTGCGGGTATTTACGCCACTTCCTGTCACCCCCCGCTGTCTGCTGGGAAACACACGGATCCCAGAGACAGCAGGGAGCATCCTTATTGCGCAGCACGACTCGCGATTGCGCAGTAGGGAACCGGGAGGTGAAGCCGCAAGACTTCACTCCCTGATTCCCATACCGAAGATGGCGGCGGCAGCACCCGAGAGACGATCGATAGATCGGCTTTCGGGTGGCGACATCGCGGGCGCGCTGGACGGGTAAGTGTCGATATTTTAAAAGCCAGCAGCTGCAGTATTTGTAGCTGCTGACTTTTAAAAAAAAGAATTTCGCCGGACTCCCTCTTTAATGTCTAAACCACTGCCAACAAAAGTGAGTACACCCCTAAGGGTTTAGTTATTTCAGATTTTCAGGTTTTCGAATTTTCAGATTTTCATTATTTAGAATTTTCAGATAATATTCTTATTCTCGGATTTTCAAATTCTAATTCTAATTTTAGAATTTTTAAATTTATGAAATTTTGAATTTTGGAAATTTGACAATTCAGAAATTCGGAATTTCGGAAATTCCAGAAATTGAAAAATTTGGAAATTCGGAATTAACGAATTTGTCAAAATCCGTAAAAAAAAAACGAATTTGGAACTAAACGAATTGCACATGTCTAGCCAGTACCAGAGCAGTCTTCTCACCAGCCAGGGACGGTGAAGAAGTGGGAAAACTTCAGTGAGTGCCAAGCCAGGGACCCAGCAGGGAAGCGGGGGTGACGCTTAAGGACGATACTGAGTAATGGAGGTGGAAGAGCTCAGGGGATCCAGTGGCGATTGGGTCTGAGAGTCTAATGAGAGGTCGGGGAGCTCAGTGAGTGAAGATCTACAGTGAAAGACTGTAGAGTGCGAGGAGAACTATTCTGTGTTGCCAATAGTTACCGTATATACTCGAGTATAAGCCGAGTTTTTCAGCACGTTTTTTGTGTGCTGAAAGTGCCCCCCTCGGCTTATACTCGAGTCAAGCACTTTTCTGCAGCAGAAAATAACATTTTCCGACCCGACTTTGGGGCCCCCGTATCTCGGGGCCACTTGGTGCTAGGAATGCCACATTTGGTGTTCAAACCCAGTAGAACTAGCACTACAGCATAGATGATGGGGTTCATAGCACCAAGTGATCCCGAGATACGGGGCCCCAAATTCGGTCAACTGTGTCCATCTGCAGCAATGTCATTTCAGGACCCTTTGGGTCCAGAGACAGCTAGGGGGCATCTAGGAACCCTTAACTACCAAGTTTGAAGTTCGGGGGACCTATGGCTGCAAATGGGCACAGTGAGGCTGCAAATGGGCATTGTTGACCCTCTTTTCCACTTACAGTAGCTGCGCATTTCTCACCCTAGGCTTATACTCGAGTCAATAAGTTTTCCCAGTTGTTTGTGGTAAAATTAGGTGCCTCGGCTAATACTCGAGTATATACATTAAGTACAATTACCTTTAGTGACTGTTACAAAATTTGTTGCCATAGGAGACAGCGGTCCTACATATACAGAAGTGGTGTCCGGTTGGGGGCCTTCACCTGTATAGCTGTCTACCTATAGAAGTCTCGGAGTCTGCCAATTATTATTGCATCTACTCAAGGGTGTCCTGGCCCTAACCCGCGACAATAAATCTCTTTGCATTCAAAAAGTGACTGGCGCCCAACATTTCATCTTGCATTACACCCACCATGCCTTGTAACCCACTCTACACTGAAGGATTTCAGCTCTCCCTAACTCTGGAGGTCACTATTAGGCCTATAGAGGTCCGGGACCTGGTTACATTTATTACCTACGTTTTTGGTAAAATATAAAAGATGGGGCTGCATCGAATAAATAGATACCCAACATGAGACATGTGCAGAACAAAAAAAAATAGTTTTGATTCGGTATTTACATAAATTAGTTTAGTTTTCGGAATTTGTTTCATATATTTCGTATATTCGCTTTGATTCAAATTTTCAGAATTCGGTCAAATTGATTCGAATTCTATTCAAAATCATATTTATTCTATTCAAAATTCAAATTTTGAAAGATGGTTATATTCTTTCTATTCCATTCTTTTATTTTCTGTTCTATTCTTTTCTTTTTGAGCTTGAATTTATTCTATTCGAAATTAGAATTTTGGAAGATGGTTGTATTCTTTCTGTTCTATTCTAGTCTATTGTTTTTTTCTATTCTTTTATTTTCTATTCTATTCGAATTCAAATGTATTCCATTCGAATTTTGGGAAACGGTTATATTCTTTCTATTCTATTGTTTTTTAATTCTATTCTATCCTTTTTTTCTATTCTATTTCGAATTTGAATTTATTCTATTCAAAACTTAAATTTCGGAAAAAGGTTATATTCTTTCTATTTTATTCTATTCTAGTCTTTTATATTCTATTCGAGTTTGAATTTATTCTAATCAAAAATGTGAATTTCGGAAGATGGTTATATTCTTTCTGTTCTATTCTATTCTATTTTTTCCTATTCTAATCATTTATCTCCTATTCAAATTCAAATTTATTCCATTCAAATTTTTGGTTATAATTTATATTTTTTATTTTATTTTTTTTGTTTTGTTTTTGTTTTCAATGGTTTTTATTCAGATTTTTAAAGTATACAACATCATCAATAGCCGTTATGAAAATAACAATAACAATTGACGCCCACAAAATATTTTTTAAATCACTTTTTCCTTGTTTGGTTTGGGGATGGCGTGAATAAAGGCATTGTTCCCGCGCGGTGGTATGGTGGAGCCCTTTCTCAGCTTGTTGAAATATGAGCACAAATGGGATGTCAGGGTCTCAGTGTATTTGCGATAGTAATGTCCTGAGGTTTTGATAGCAGTTACTATTTCCCCCACTGTAAACATCTGCCTCCATTAACTCCGTGTGAGCACGAGCTACCGTAGGAAGCTGGAGATCACGGAAGAAGTCTTCTGCCTTGTCTTTGGAGAAAGGTCTAGAAGAATCGTAGAGTTTAGAATAAAAGGTGAAGAATTCCTCTAAAGTTAATTAAGGATTTTGGGATAGTTGTACATAGTTTGGCACGGCCAGAGTGAATGGCTGAGGGGTCAATTTTCTCGCCAGTAGTGTGTTGGGTTTATCCCCAATTGTATAGCACCGGTGTCTGGACAATCTCTTGAGATCAGTCCTAATTCCAGAAGTGTTTCCTCACCAGATCGGAGGTTGGTAAAGGAATATGGCTTGCTTTTATATGAAAAAGATAAACGGAAAGGAAATGACCATCAATATTTGATTTGACGATCGATCAGGTGGGATAGTAATGATTTCAAGGATCTCCGCTTCTGAATCGTCACCTGGGAAATATCTGAAAAGATCTGGACTGTGTTTCCAAGGAGGGATAATTCACCTTTGGTCTTGGCCGCCATCATGATCTTCTTCCTGATCTTGTAAAAGTAAAAGGTAAGCCATCAGGCCTAGGCGCTGTTAGAGCACGGTGACCGCTATCTATTTCCAGGTGATGAGGAGAAATATCGGGTATCGGATCTTTCATCAGGGATTGCACCGCATTTTCCAATTCCACCACCGATTCAGGGAGGCCCCAAATGCAGAAATTGTACCGTCTTGACCTATTTTCCAGGTCTTCTATTTTGGCATTAGCCTGATCAAGTTGGTCTTGTAGGGATGATATCATTCTTGAATTTTGATTAACCCTTTTAACCGTTCCATCCGTTTTAGACTCAATGGTGTCCAGTCGATCGCCAATGGTTTGAAAGTCCTCTTTCAGGTCAGTAGTAATTATTGTGCATGCCTTAGACCAGTGGTCATCAACCCTGTCCTCAGGGCCCACTAACAGGCCAGGTTTGCAAGATAGCTGAAATACATCACAGGTGATATCATTTGCGCAGTGATTGCAGTATTCTAGTCTGCATCTCCCCAAGGTAATACATAAAACCTGGCCTGTTAGTGGGCCCTGAGGACAGGGTTGATGACCACTGCCTTAGACAGTTCTTGTTGCAGGAGGGCAGAAAATCTGGCAAGGGGCACTGCATCGGCAGTGTATGTGGCCAACTGCATAGTAGCTTGAGCCTGTGTAGTAGTGCTGTTTTGGCTGAGGGCCAGCTCAGCCAGGTCAGCCATGTTTCTATCAGTAGATGAAGCTGGGGAATCTGTATACTCAAGTCCCCTGTCAGGGGAGGCAGATGAGGGAGAAAGCAGTGGAAGCTCACCTTACCTTATAAGTGTGCAGGAACTCCTCTTGAGATTGAGAGGAGAAGGGATCTCTACCAGTGGCGGCCCATGCATTAAGGGTGCAAGGGTGCCACCCTCTCTCTCCAGCCACCCCTCTAGCACCAATAGATAGATTCATGCATTGCATTCAGGCGCTCTGCCCCTTTTCGGGCGCAGGGCACCTGAATTACAGCAGCGGGGGGTGGTTTTGAAGCACCTGATTAGACCAATAGGTTCTAATAGGCATCAAAAAAGGTGACCTGCGAGCGCCATGTTAGACACTTGCAGGTCACTCCGCTGTGTTAGAAAAGCAAATTAATATTACATTAATAACACTAAACCGCCTCTCCGCCAGCTACAGACACTTTGAAAAAGCTACAGACACTTTGAAAATAGATAGGATACATAGGTTGGTTCGAGCCCCAAGAGGAAGACCAGACTCCCCGAGGGACGTAATAATAAGGTTCCACTATCCGGAAGAGAAGACCCTGATTATGAGCAAAATTAGAACACTCAAGGGGGTAACCTTCGAGGGAACAGAGCTCCAGATCTATGCAGACCTTGCCCCCGAGACGCTGAGAAGAAGGTGGCGACTTAAACCCCTGACCTCATCGTTGAGGACAGCAGAGATCCCCTATCAGTGGGGGTTCCCAGCATGTTTAGTGGGGAAAAAGGATGGACGATCTGCGGTCCTGCGTTTCCCGGAGGATGTGGGAGGGTTCTGTGAACGCCTAGGGATCGATCCACCCCCAACCATGGTGGAGTGGGGAGAGGAGGAGGGTATCTGGCCCCCCCAACACGAACGACCTGCGAGGGGTGACGGGAGGGGGAGACCCGGGGGGGGAGGGAGGAAGTTGATGATCCTTCAGTGCCCAGTGGGAACTAAGTAAAGAAAACAGTAACCCAAAGATGAAATATGGAGGGTGGGGGGGAGAGGGGGAGGTGGGGCAGGGGAGAGCGGGGGGGGTGGCGGGGAGGGTCTACATAGCCACGGAATGAGCCCCAGGGAGAAGATGGAATGCAGGCGACACGGTGTAGGAGTCAGCCTAATCCATACAACAAACGATCATGGGGGGTTCTGTCCAACCCATCTGGGTGTATCGTTTCAGAAGGGGGGGGAGGGGAGGAGGGGGATGAGGGGGAAGGGGTGGTTTATTGGGGTCCCCTTTTTTTTTTTTTTTGTTTTGTTGTTTTTTGGGGGTCTCGCTCGCTCCCTCCCAACACAGTGCGAAAACCGGCCCCGGCTCCACGAGACGCCCCTAAAAGAGTGCCTCATTAAAAACGCACTATGGAGAGGATAAATTTAATTACATACAATGTAAGAGGTTTAAATACAAAAAAAAAAAGACATAGAGTAAATGATGAACTCCACTTGCTAGAAGCAGGTATTGTATGCCTGCAGGAGACGCACATAACACATAGCTCGGGAATTAGATTAAATTCATTCCATTACCCAATATGGTATTATGCAGACTCTCCATCCCCTTACTCGAGAGGTATAGCAATCGGCCTAAATAGGCTAATAAAATTTAAGCTAGAGGAGCGTCTTGTGGACCCAGAGGGAAGGTATCTGTTCATAAAAGGTATGTTATATAACATGAAATGTACAATTGTGAATGTTTATGCACCAAACAAAAAACCAGATAGATTTCTAGGGAGTACATTAAGTAAACTAGAGGGGTTTAAAGAGGGTAAACTTATTTTAGCAGGAGACCTCAATTGGAGCATTGACCCAAAATTAGACACGTCACTCGGTAGGTCCCGAGTTACAGAACAAAGGAGGAAAAGATTTTCTAAAATACTGGCAGAATGGCAGTTACAGGATACATGGAGAATCTTGCATTTAAAAGACAGAGATTATACTTGTTTTTCCCAGGTCCATAACTCCTTCTCCAGGATTGATTATATTTTTATAGAACATCAGCTGGTCCCGATACTCAGGAGTGCAGAAATAAAAACAATGACATTATCAGACCATGCGCCAGTGAAGGTCCAATTGGAGATAAAAGGGGACGGGGGACCTGGGACAAACTGGAAACTCAACGTCACACTATTGCAGGACCAAGAGTCGGTCATTAAAATAGGCCAGGAACTGGAATCTTTTTTCACTCTAAACGACTCACCAGAGGTGGCGGCCTCAATAATCTGGGAAACCCATAAAGCAGTGATAAGGGGTACTCTAATAGGAATCGGAGCAGGGAAAAAAAAAGGAAGGGAAAAAAGGAAAAGGGAGCTATATAAGGAGATACACGAACTAGAACAGAAAACTAGACCCAAAGGAATAGCGGAAAAACAAGGTTTGATAGCCAAAAAAAGAGAGCTAGAAGAATACCTAGAGCAAGACAGGATAGCTGCACTACACATCTTAAAGAGGGAAAGATACCAGTGGGGGAATAGAGCAGGGAAATGGTTGGCCAACAGAGTGAAGGAAAAAAAGAACAGGACGTTTATAGAGAAGATCAGGGGCGTAAATGGCGAGACTCTAATAGCATCCCCGGATATAGCGAGCGCATTCCATAAGTACTACAGTACTTTATATAATATTGAACAGAAAGAGAATGAAGGAAAGCGGCGGGAAGAAATAAGGGAATACTTACGGGACATGGACTTCCCAAAGGGGGAAATAGAGGAAATGGAGGCACTGGGAGCACCAATATCGGCAGAAGAGGTGGAAAGAGCTATTGCAAGTACAACCCCAGGAGGAAGCCCTGGCCCTGACGGATTCCCTATTACATACTATAAAAAGTTCGCCAAGCAACTAGTACCCAGATTATGCAAATACTTTAATGCAATAGGGAAAAGTGAGAGATTTAGAGATGAGACACTGCTGGCACATATTACTTTGATCCTGAAAGAAGGGAAAGACCCTATGGCAGTTGAAAGCTATAGGCCAATCTCCCTATTAAATTCCGATATAAAGATATTTGCAAAAATAATTGCGGGGAGATTGAAGTCATATTTGCCAGAATGGATACACAATGACCAAGCTGGGTTTGTGCAGGGGAGGGAAGGAAGAGACAACTCGTTGAAATCAATAATGTTGATCCAAGAAGCTGGCAGGAGAGACGCACCCTCAGTCCTTATGTCAATTGACGCCGAAAAGGCCTTCGATCGGGTCAATTGGGTATTTTTACTCGAAGTATTGAGGTACATGGGACTGAGCGATAGGATGATTAAGTGGGTTGAGGCATTATACCAGCATCCGACAGCGAGAATAAGAGTTAACGGCACCCTGTCTTCTCCCCTCGACTTGTTTAATGGGACAAGACAGGGCTGCCCACTCTCCCCTCTTTTATTTATAATCACCTTAGAACCCTTACTCACGGCGATACGCAGAAACCCGGATATCCAGGGAATCCGAGTTGGGGATAGGGAGTATAAAGTATCGGCATTTGCAGACGACTTGTTGCTCTATATTTCCAACCCCAGACTATCAATTCCAATGGTCATGAAAGAATTAAAATATTATGGTAACCTATCAAACTTTAAAGTTAATATGTCCAAATCCGAGATATTAAACTTAACAGTACCAATAAAAGAACAGAGTGCCATCCAATCCAAATTTCAATTTAAATGGTGTAAAAAGGAACTTAGCTATCTGGGAATAAAATTAACGCCCCAAGTGGAGAACCTCTATAACCATAATTATATCCCGATGCTGAACAAAATCAAAGCGCAGCTCAGAGGAATGCAATACAAAGCCCTCTCGTGGACTGGAAAGATAAACACAGTCAAAATGTTCATCCTCCCTGTATTTATTTACACCTGCCAAATGATCCCAATCTCCCTCCCACAGCCATATTTAAGGAAAATAAAGTCAATGATAATAAAATTCATCTGGGCACGTAAACGGGCACGTATAGCATACGATATATTAGTTAGAGAAAAAGGAAGAGGGGGGCTAGCTGCCCCGGACTTTAAAAAATACTATGAGGCCGCCGCAATCACTAGAATAATAGACTGGAACCACAACTATGAGGAGAAAAGTTGGGTGGAGTTAGAAAAAAAGTTGAGTAGAACAAGAATAGGAGAAATTATATGGATACCGGCACATTATCGACAATTAGGCCCAAACACAACCACACTCACAAAACACTCACTAAAAATATGGGACGGAATACACAAAAGACACAATTGGGACTATAACTCCCCATTAATTCCACTATTAGATACAAATTTCTTCCTCCCAGGAAAAGAGGAATATATTTATTTTAGCAGGTGGTCCAATAAAGAGAAGTTAAGAGTAATAGATGTGATGGAAGGGAATAGAATGAGCACTTACAATGAGATCACTGGGAAGTGGGAACATAGAGCACTGGATAGGTGGCGATACACTCAAATACTACACTTTACACATACACTTCCAAAACCTCTACGGGGCAAGAAGGAACTTAGACCTTTAGAAAAGTTAATAGAATCCCCCAATAGTCGGGAGAAGAGAATTTCTAAGACGTACAAAATCTTGCTGCGGGAGGCGGAACACGAATACCCGGCGTATCTAGGGAGATGGGAAAGGGAAATCGGCACTCTAAATACAGATGAACAGAAGAACAAAATTCTAGAAAGCGTCTTTACCCCAAAAGATATACAATCAGTAGAAATGTCATATAAACTTCTAGCCAGGTGGTATGTAACCCCTCAAGGAGCAAATGCCCTCAGTGGAGATAATTCTCCAAACTGTTGGCGAGGGTGCAATACGCCGGGGTCCTTCTCGCACCTGTGGTGGTATTGCCGAAAATAGAAAAATATTGGGAGCAAATAATAGAAATAATTTTTAATATAACACAGGTCAGATTGAAGAGCTCCCCCTGGGTTTGTCTTTTCCACTATACGGAGAGGGGAAGGGAACAGAAGGGGAGGAACCTCATCCTTTACCTGCTAAATGCAGCTAAAGCTTTAATCCCGTGTTACTGGAAATCCCAGGAGATACCCTCAATGAAAGAGTGGGTAGAGAGGGTGGAGAGGACAAGAATATTAGAACAATCTATACATAACGTAGAGAATCTAGAAGAAAAATATCAGAGGATATGGCAACAGTGGATTGAGTTCAGGGAAACAGAACAATATTTTAGGATAATGGAAGAAAATACTGTGGCGAATGGGAGGGGGGTGAGCGAGACGGGGTAGGTGTCAAATATAATTTTTTTTTTTTTTTTTTTTTTTTTCATTTGGCCCTTAGAAGGGGAGGGGGGGGGGGGATTGGGGAAAAAGGTACTTTGAATAGATGCAACTGTTGACTGCATGACTGTAAACATTATGTACTATTTGAAATTTCAAAATAAAGAATATATAATAAAAAATAAACCGCCTCTCCGCCAATCAGGTGCTCGGATCTGTTACCTGTCACCTGATTGGCTGAAACGAGCGGCGCTGTGATTGGACGCCAGGCGTTCAATCATAGCAGAGGACGGGTGGAGAGGACGGGAGAAGACATCGAGGAGCTGTCCCACTGAGACAGGTAAGTGCAGCCGGCGGGCTGGCAGGGGGTATACTGGCAGCATTTGATATGGCACAGTGGCTGCGTTTGATGGGGCACAGTGGGAGCAATTGATGGGCACAGTGGCGGCAATTGATGGGCACAGTGGCTGCGTTTGATGGGGCACAGTGGGAGCAATTGATGGGCACAGTGGCGGCAATTGATGGGCACAGTGGCTGCGTTTGATTGCACATTGGGAGCAATTGATGGGCACAGTGGCGGCAATTGATGGGCACAGTGGCTGCGTTTGATTGCACAGTGGCGGCAATTGATGGGCACAGTGGCTGCATTCTATGGGGCACCGTGGCTGCATTTTATGGTGCACAGTGGCTGCATTTGATGGCACAGTGGCGCCAATTGATGGGCACAGTGGCTGCATTTGATGGCACAGTGGCTGCATTTGATGGGCACAGTGGCGGCAATTGATGGGCACAGTGGCTGCGTTTAATGGCACAGTGGCTGTCTTTAATGGCACAGTGCCTCCATTTGATGGGCACAGTGGCGGCAATTCATGGCACAGTGGCTGCATTTGATGGGCACAGTGGCGGCAATTGATGGGCACAGTGTCTGCATTTGATGGCACAGTGGCTGCATTTGATGGCACAGTGGCTGCATTTGATGGCACAGTGGCTGCGTTTGATGGCACAGTGGCTGCAATTGATGGGCACAGTCGCTGAATTTTATGGGGCACAGTCGCTGAATTTTATGGGGCACAGTGGCTGCGTTTGATGGCACAGTGGCTGCGTTTGATGGCACAGTGGCTGCAATTGATGGGCACAGTCGCTGAATTTTATGGGGCACAGTGGCTGCGTTTGATGGCACAGTGGCTGCGTTTGATGGTTACAGTGGCTGCATTTTATGGGGCACAGTGACTCCATTTGATGGGCACAGTGGCTGCATTTAATGGGCACAGTGGCTGCGTTTGATGGGCACAGTCGCTAAATTTTATGGGGCACAGTGGCTGCGTTTGATGGCACAGTGGCTGCGTTTGATGGCACAGTGGCTGCATTTGATGGCACAGTGGCTGCGTTTGATGGCACGGTGGCTGCAATTGATGGGCACAGTCGCTGAATTTTATGGGGCACAGTGGCTGCGTTTGATGGCACAGTGGCTGCGTTTGATGGCCACAGTGGCTGCATTTTATGGGGCACAGTGGCTGCATTTGATGGGCACAGTGGCTGCATTTAATGGGCACAGTGGCTGCGTTTGGTGGCACAGTGGCTGTGATTGATGTTTTTTTCTCAGAATTTTCCAGTTTGGGCCCCCCAAAAAAATTTGGAGCAGTAGCCACCACTGATCTCCACCCATGCTGTCTTGTGAGGCTGCATCCAGCTGAAGTGAGGCAGGTTTCTGTGTCCGTGGGCCGCCGCGTGCAGTCTCTCCCTTTCCAGACGCCATATTGGCTGAGGGAGACTGCTGCTGTGTCTGTGAGGACCGCGCCGAACAGGACTGCTGTGGTGGCGGGGGTGGAGGTCTTTTTTTTTTGCTATTCCCGCTCCTCTCCGCTGCATCTTCTGTTCCCGAATCTGGGGGGATCTAGTAGCGAGCGATCCGTTCTCCCTCCAGTGCTCTTTTTATGCTTTTAAGGCCGGGGATGTGCGGAGCCCAGTCAGAGCGTGGCTGATCCCGGGGCCACGCAAATGCGCACTTTCTATTTTTTTTATTCTAATTAATTCTTTTATATTCTAGTCTTTTCTTTTATATTCTATTCAAATTTGAATATATTCTATTCAAAACTTGGATTTCAGAAGAAGGTTATATTCTTTCTATTTTATTCTATTCTGATCTAGTCTTTTATATTAGTTTCAAATGTATTCTATTCAAATTTTGGGAAATGTTTATATTTGTTTATTTTCTATTCTTTTTAACCACTACGCGCCCGCGCTATAGCCGAAAGACGGCTGCAGTGCGGACGCTCCCTGCCGGGAGGACGTCCCTGGACATCCTCCTGTTTACTTCCCTAATGCGCGCTCCTGAGAGCGCGCATCGGGGAAGTTCTGTGCTGGCCGTGTCCGTAGGACACAGCCAGTCACAGATCGCTGTAAACGGCCAATCACAGCGGCCATTTACAGCAAGATCGGCGTGTCCAATGAGAGATGATCTCATATGGAAACATATGAGATCATCTGTCAGCGCCGCTCTCCCTCCTCACACGGACAGCATGTGAGAAGAGAGAGAGATGAACGGCCGAGCGGCCGTAAGTAAAAAAAAAACTAAATGTGCGATCTCTGCCTGCTGCCCCCATCTGTCCCCATCTGTCCCCCCCTGCCCGCTGCCATCTGTGCCTGCTGCCCCCATCTGTCCCCATCTGTCCCCCCTGCCCGCTGCCATCTGTGCCTGCTGCCCCCATCTGTCCCCATCTGTCCCCCCCTGCCCGCTGCCATCTGTGCCTGCTGCCCCCATCTGTCCCCATCTGTCCCCCCTGCCCGCTGCCATCTGTGCCCGCTGCCTGCTGCCCCATCTGTCCCCCCCTGCCCGCTGCCATCTGTCCCCCCCCCTGCCCGCTGCCATTTGTCCCCCCCCCGCCCGCTGCCACCTGCCCCCCCCCCCTGCCCGTTGCCATCTGTCCCCATCTGTCCCCCCCCTGCCCGCTGCCATCTGTCCCCCCCCTGCCATCTGTCCCCCCCCCTGCCCACTGCCATCTGTCCCCATCTGTCCCCTCCCTGCCCGCTGCCATCTGTCTTCATCTGTCCCCCCTGCCATCTGTCCCCCCTGCACCTGTCCCCAGTGCCCCTGTCCCCAGTGCCATTTGTCCCCAGTGCCATGTATAAGTGCCACGTGTCATCAGTGCCACGTCAGTGCCATCTGTCATCAGTGCCACGTATCAGTGCCATCTGTCATCAGTGTCACGTGTCATCAATGCCACGTATCAGTGCCATCTGTCATCAGTGTCACGTGTCATCAATGCCACGTATCAGTGCCATCTGTCATCAGTGTCACGTGTCATCGGTGCCACGTATCAGTGCCATCTGTCATCAGTGTCACATATTAGTGCCATCTCTCATCAGTGCCACGTATTAGTGCCACATGATATCAGTGCCACCTGTCACCAGTGCCACATATTAGTGCCATCTGTCAGTGTCACGTGTCATCAGTGCCCCGTATTAGTGGCATCTGTCATCAGTGTCACGTGTCATCAGTGCCCCGTACTAGTGCCATCTGTCATCAGTGTCGCATGTCATCAGTGCCACGTATCAGTGCCATCTGTCATCAGTGTCACGTGTCATCGGTGCCACGTATCAGTGCCATCTGTCATCAGTGTCACATATTAGTGCCATCTCTGATCAGTGCCACGTATTAGTGCCACATGATATCAGTGCCACCTGTCACCAGTGCCACATATTAGTGCCATCTGTCAGTGTCACGTGTCATCAGTGCCCCGTATTAGTGCCATCTGTCATCAGTGTCACGTGTCATCAGTGCCCCGTACTAGTGCCATCTGTCATCAGTGTCGCGTGTCATCAGTGCCACGTATCAGTGCCATCTGTCATCAGTGCCACGTCAGTGTCACGTGTCATTGTCCTGGTGCTCCAGGGCCTTCAAAAGTGTAATAGGTAGTCAAGAAGTTAGATGTGTAATTTATGCTCCTAGAACACCTGATGGCGCTCCCTGCATGTTGGGCCTCTCGAAGTGGCCAGGCTGTGGAAAAGTCCCACATATGTGGTATCGTAATACTCAGGAGAAGTAGCAGAATGTATTTTGGGGTGTCATTTGTGGTATACACATGTCATGTGAGAGAAATAACCTATTACAATGACAATTTTGTGGAAGAAAAAAAAATAAAATAAAAAATATCATTTTACAAAGAATTGTGGGGAAAAAATGACAACATCAAAAAGCTCACCACACCTCTTACTAAATACCTTGGAATGTCTACTTTCAAAAAAGGGGTCATTTGGGGGGTATTTGCACTTTCCTGGCATGTTCGGGTCACAAGAAATGAGATCGGCCACCAGTACGTCAGATGTGATCAATTTTGTATAATTCGCACCACAGCTTGTAGAGTCTGTAACTTTCACAAAGACCAAATAATATCCACCAATTTGGTTTATTTTTACCAAAAATATGTGGCAGTATAAATTGTGGCCAAAATTTATGAAGAAAAATTAATAATTTGCTAAATTTTATCACAGAAACAAAGAAAAATGCATTTTTTTTTTAAATTTTCGGTCTTTTTTCATTTATAGCGCAAAAAATAAAAAACCCAGAGGTGATCAAATACCACCAAAAGAAAACTCTATTTGTGGGAAAAAAAGGACAAAAAATTCATTTGGGTTCAGTGTTGCATGACTGAGTAATTGTCAGTCAAAGTGTGAGAGCACCGAAAGCTGAAAATTGGTCTGGGCAGGAAGGGGGTTTAAGTGCCTGGTAAGCAAGTGGTTAATTCTATTCTATTTTATTATTTTTTAATAATAATATGTCGGGTATCTGTTTGCTCAGCACAGCCTCATCTTTTAGATTTTATCAAACAATTTTTTTTACAGAAATTGAGCAATTCATAAACCGTTGCGCTAATATTGTGCTATAAAAAATAGAACTACCACTATTTTATTCACCAGGGTCTTTGCTTTTTAGAAAATATAGAATGTTTTGGAGGGTTTTACATAATCTTCAGGCCTAAAATTATTTTTTAAACATATGCAAAAAAAAATATGCAAAACTAGCTGTGGCGGTCAAAAGTGACGCGGAAAAGGATGCGAATTGTGCACTGATCCCACCTCAGCGCTGCTGTGAAATAATAGGATAATGCAGCATGCGGGCTTTCAGGAGTTAAAATAGGCAAGCTCCCTCTGATAAGCAAGCTCCCTCTGATAAGCGACCCACCGCAGGACGCTTTCCAGAGGGCAATGCACGCAGAGACCTGAGAGGAAGGAAGCAGTGTGTGGGGTGATATGGCTGACATATGAGGTCCTATACACCTTGTATTGTATGCTGTACACAGTGGGGTTGGAGGAGGGTGGAGGAGGGGGAGATTTATATGTAACACACTGGACTGGGTGTCATGGCGGACCATACATGAGGGAAATTTTTATCTGATTGCATTGCGCATGCTCACTGGCAACAACGTTTAGTGGGCGGAGCCGGCAGCGCGATGAGGTCATCCCAGCGCCGTCTCCATGGTGCCGGTTGCCTGGGAGACGCGTTCTGGTGGAGGCGAAAGCTCCGTATAGAGTTCCGTGAGGGACCGAATAGAGGTAAGAGACCGGAGATCCGGGGGGACTACATGACCCAGCATGGCCGGTGTCAGAGGAGGTCTGGGGACGTCCAAATATATTTCTGTGTAATAAGGACATCGTGGCGATCGGGGATCGTCCGGAGGGGAAACAAATGCTACATCCCGGTGCGTACTGCGCATGCGTTGGATCAGTCAATTAGAGTCGATTGATCGTGACTAGTCTGGGAGGCGCGCGCACTGACAATTCTCTGTGTAACGGGAGCGCGCCTGAGCGATGTGTGACAGATCTGTGATCACCCCGCCGGTACTGACACCACTACTACTACTACTACATAGTGATCATATCACTACTACTACTCCGCTACTACATACATAGTGATCATATCACTACTACTCTACTACATAGTGATCATATCACTACTACTACTCCGCTACTACATACATAGTGATCATATCACTACTACTCTACTACATAGTGATCATATCACTACTACTACTACTCTACTACATAGTGATCAGATCACTACTACTCCTCTACTACATAGTGATCAGATCACTACTACTACACCATTACTTCATGATAGTGATCATATCACTACTACCTCACTGCTACTACTACACCACTACTTCACCATTACTACTACTACACCCATGCTATTACACCTCTACTACTACAACACTGCTACTACACCACTGCTACTATATCAGTAATTCATCATTACTACTACTACTACATCTGTGCTACTACACAACTACTACTATTACACTGCAACTACACAGCTACAACTACGACACCACTACTACTACACCATTACTATTACACTGCGACTACACCACCATTACTACTACAATACTACTACAACACTACCGCTACTACACTTCTACCACACCACGACTATATGACTATTACACCACGACTACACTGTTACTACTACATTGTTACTACTACATGACTACTGCAAAACCACTACTACTACACTGTTACTACATAGCTATTACACTGCAACTACAGTACTACTACACAACTACTACTACACTGTGAGTACACCATTACTACTACACTTCTACTACACCTTTACTATTACACTGCGCTACACCATTACTACTACACTACTACTACAGTGCGACTACACCATTACTACTACTACACTACGACTACTTGGCAACTACAGCACTACTACTACTACTACTACTACTACACTGCGACATGGGAATTTATAGATAGGCAACTCCTATCCTCATATTGATTAGCGGTTCCAAATGAAAAAATAATTACTGAAGACACAAATAGATGATTACGTAGGTATCACATTAATATTACAATAGTACTTTTCTGGTAACAAGGGGCGTAACATAGGCAGGCTAATTCTAATCAGGACTCGAAAAAATGTAAACATGTACTGAAAATATTATTAGTGACATGTGCACAGTGAGGGCCGTGTGCAATACATACAAACTAGACACACACTCCACGGGGATCCGCACACTCCGCGGGGATCCGCACACTCCACGGGGATCCGCACACTCCACGGGGATCCACAAACTCCACGGGGATCCGCACACTCCGCGGGGATCCGCACACTCCGCGAAGATCCGCACACTCCACGGGGATCCGCACACTCCACGGGGATCCGCACACTCCGCGGGGATCCGCCCACTCCGCGAAGATCCGCCCACTCCACGGGGATCCGCACACTCCGCGAAGATCCGCCCACTCCACGGGGATCCGCACACTCCACGGAGATCCGCACACTCCACGGGGATCCACAAACTCCACGGGGATCCGCACACTCCACGGGGATCCGCACACTCCACGGGGATCCGCACACTCCGCGGGGATCCGCACACTCTGCGGGGATCCGCACACTCCACGGGGATCCTCACACTCCACGGGGATCCACAAACTCCACGGGGATCCGCACACTCCGCGGGGATCCGCACACTCCGCGATGATCCGCACACTCCACGGGGATCCGCACACTCCACGGGGATCCGCACACTCCGCGGGGATCCGCCCACTCCGCGAAGATCCGCCCACTCCACGGGGATCCGCACACTCCGCGAAGATCCGCCCACTCCACGGGGATCCGCACACTCCACGGAGATCCGCACACTCCACGGGGATCCACAAACTCCACGGGGATCCGCACACTCCACGGGGATCCGCACACTCCACGGGGATCCGCACACTCCGCGGGGATCCGCACACTCCGCGGGGATCCGCACACTCCACGGGGATCCGCACACTCCACGGAGATCCGCACACTCCACGGGGATCCTCACACTCCACGGGAGATCCTCACACTCCACGGGGATCCGCACACTCCACGGAGATCCGCACACTCCACGGGGATCCGCACACTCCACGGGGATCCGCACACTCCACAGGAGATCCGCACACTCCACGGGAGATCCGCACACTCCACGGGGGTCAGCACACTCCACTGGGATCTGCACACTCCACAGGGATCTGCACACTCCACGGGGATCCGCCCACTCCAGAGATCCGCACACTCCACGGGGATCCGCACACTCCACAGGGATCTGCACACTCCACGGGGATCCGCACACTCCGCGGGGATCCGCCCACTCCACGGGGATCCGCACACTCCACGGAGATCCGCACACTCCACGGGGGTCAGCACACTCCACGGAGATCCGCACACTCCATGGAGATCCGCACACTCCACGGGGATCCGCACACTCCACAGGGATCCGCACACTCCACAGGGATCCGCCCACTCCACGGAGATCCGTCCACTCCAGAGATCCGCACACTCCACGGGGATCCAGTAGAAGTCTTCATGAACAACCCCCTCTATATATCCCACAATTACCATAATCTCACCAAACAAACCATCACACCCGGTTGTGGGAGGTCCCGGGGTCACATGTCTCTGAGGTTATCCCTCATGCCACACCCAGGAGAGCCCCTCCCCCCCCCATCTGCTCCCCGGGGATTTCCCAGCCAGGCCAATGCGGGTTCCATCTGAGCAGTGCGGGTGTCGGGGGGCCCATAGATATCACTATATAATGAGGGTTCTGTTGGGTTTTCTTGTCTTCCAGGTCACCATGGAATCTGACGCCATGATAAATGAAAACCTGCGGCAGCAGTTCAAGACGCTCCAGGAGCAGCAGCAGAAACGTCTGCAAAGACTGATGGAGAGGAAGAAGGAGAAGCCGAGCGACAAGGAGCCGAGCCGAGCCGACGCGTTCGGGGTTCAGGACCAGCTAGATCTGCTCCAGTTGGACCGCGACTCCTCCAGCGATCTGGGGAAAAGGTGACATCCCCCCCTAGTCCTGTTCACCCCCACCATGTATCTCGGGCTCCCCATCCCCCATCTGCAGGCCAAAAACCAACATGGCGGGTTCCGCCCTGTCCAAACTCCTCCCCCCTTTTTGTTGCTGACCCAGAAGAGGCGTGTTAAGACCCCTTTTACACTGGGGCGTTTTTCAGGCGCTTTAGCGTTAAAAAAAGCGCCTGTAAAGCGCCTGAAAGAAGCCTCATCTTCAATCCCAATGTAAAGGCCCCGAGTGCTTTCATACTGAGGCGCCGCACTGGCAGGGCATCAAAAAAGTCCTGCAAGCAGCTTGAATACACGGCACCTAAAGCACCCCTTCCCATTGAAATCAATAGGAAGCGCCTGAAAAACGCCCGAAAAGCGCCTGAAAAATGCCCGAAAAGCGCCTTTGGCAGCAGCGCTTTGTGGGCACTTTTAACCATTTATTTGGCCACCAGCAGGGGTTAAAGGCGCCCCACTAGCGCTCAAAAAGCGCTGGTAAAGCGCCACTAGTTTACGCAGCGCTTTACGTGCGTTTTTCGGGCGCTGGCAGTGTGAAAGGGCTCTTAACCGCTTCCCGACCGGCGCACGACAATATACGCCGACAGAATGGCACGGACAGGCATAAGGGCGTACAGGTACGTCCCCTTTAAGATGCCGCCGTGCCATCGGCTTGCGCTGGTCGGAACCCCCGTGAGGCCGGTCGTGGGTCCCGCGGACTCGATCGACGCGGGGACACCCGCGATCGTCTCATGGGAAGGCTGAACGGGGAGATGCGGAAATAAACAGCATCTCCCCATTCTGCCTAGCAACTAGTGACACTGATCTCCGCTCCCTGTGATTGGAGCAGAGATCAGCATTTACTAGCTGACAGCCACTCCCCCCCACAGTAAGAAACACACCCCTAGGAACATATAACCCCTACACTGCCACCTAGTGGTTAACTCCTTCACTGCCAGTGTCATTTACACAGGAATCAGTGCATTTAAATAGCACTGATTGCTGTATAAATGACAATGGTCCCAAAAATTTGTCAAAAATGTCCGACGTGTCCGCCATAATGTCGCAGTCACAATAAAAATCGCTGATCGCCGCCATTACTAGTAAAAAAAAAAAAAAAATATTAATAAAAATGCTATAAAACTATCCCCTATTTTGTAATCGCTATTACTTTTGCGCAAACCAATCAATAATCGCTAATTGCGATTTTTTTTTACCAAAAATATGTAGAAGAATACGTATCGGCCTAAACTGAGGGAAAAAAATGTTTTTTAATATATTTTTGGGGATATTTATTATAGCAAAAAGTAAAAAAGAATGCGTTTTTTTTCAAAATTGACGCTCTTTTTGATTTGTAGCGCAAAAAATAAAAACTGCAGGGGCGATCAAATACCACCAAAAGAAAGCTCTATTTGTGGGAAAAAAAGGACGCCAATTTTGTTGTGGGAGCCACGTCGCACGACCGCGCAATTGTCAGTTAAAGCGACGCATCGCCGAATCGCAAAAAGGGCCTGGTCCTTTGGCTGCCAATTGGTCCGGGCTGAAAGTGGTTAAAGCACTCGGGGCTTTCACATTGGGATTGCAGATGAGGCTTCTTTCAAGCGCTTTACAGGCGCTTTTTTTAACGCTAAAGCGCCTGAAAAATGCCACAGTGTGAAAGGGGTCTTAATGTCACTTGGCCCGGGAAAAATTGTAATGCAGAAAATATAGGGTACTGAAGTTTGTCGCCATTTCATGGCCGCACGCCAATTTAACCACTTCAATACCGGGCACTTCCCCCCCTTTCCTGCCCAGGCCAATTTTCAGCTTCCAGCGCTGTCGCACTTTGAATGACAATTGCGCGGTCATGCTACACTGTACTCAAATGACATTTTTATAATTTTTTCACAGAAAAGGAGCTCCAGGGCTAGAATTATTGCTCTTGCTCTACCGACCGCGGCGATACCTCACATGTGTGACCACCGTTTTCATACGCGGGCGCTACTCACCTATGCGTTTGCTTCTGCACGCGAGCTCGGCCAGACGGGGCGCTTTAAAAAAAATATATATATTTTTTTTTATTTATTTTACTTGATTTTATTAAATTTTTACGCTTTTTTTTAAAAAAAAATTGGGTCACTTTTATTCCTATTACAAGGAATGTAAACATCCCTTGTAATAGAAAAAAAAGCATGACAGGTCCTCTTTAACCACTTGCCTACCAGGCACGAACACCCCCTTCCTGACCAGGCCATTTTTCAGCTTTCAGCGCTGTCGCATTTTGAATGACAATTGCGCTGTCATGCTACACTGTACCCAAATAAAATTTTTATCATTTTTTCCCCACAGATAGAGCTTTATTTTGGTGGTATTTTATCACCTCTGCGGTTTTTATTTCTTGCGCTATAAACAAAATAAGAGGGACAAGTTTGAAAAAACGCAATATTTTTTACTTTTTTATTATAATAAATATCCAATTTTTATTATTTTTTTAAACAAATTTTTTCCTCAGTTTAGGCCGATACGTATTCTTCTACATATTTTTGGTAAAAAAATCGCAATAAGCGTATATTGATTGGTTTGCGCAAAAGTTATAGCGTCTACAAAATAGGGGATAGATTTATAGCATTTTTATTAATATTTCTTTTTTTACTAGTAATGGCGGCGATCTGCGATTTTTATCATGACTGCGACATTGCGGCGGACATATCGGACACTTTTGACACATTTTTGGGACCATTCACATTTATACAGCGATCCGTGCTATAAAAATGCATTGATTACTGTATAAATGTGACTGGCAGGGAAGGGGTTCACACTAGGGGGCGCTGCAGGGGTTAATGTGTTCCCTATGTTAGTGATTCTAACTGTGGGGGGAGGGGACTGACTGGGGGAGGAGACCGATCGGTGTCCCTATGTACAAGGGACACACCATCGGTCTCCTCTCCTCTGACAGGACGTGGATCGGTGTGTTTACATACACAGATCCACGTCCTGCTCAGTTACTGGGCAATCGTGGGTGCCCGGGAGACATCGCGGCCGCCGGGCACGCGCATCGGGTCCCCAGCGACGCGGCGGACGCGCGCCTCCTGCGGCGCGCGCGCGCCCCCTAGTGGCCAAATTGGTAGCGCCGTCATATGACGGCGTCCCGCCACAAGAGTCGCACCGCTCTGCCGTCAATTGACAGTGGGTGGTCGGCAAGAAGTTAAAATTTATTGGCGAGTATTGTCAGAGTATTGCACAGTGGTGGCAGAGTATTGCACGTACGCATGTACACAAACATGTGAGAGGGGAGAAGCGGAGAGGGGGAGAGACGGGACCAGCGCTGTGGGCTGGATGTATAGTGCCCACAGCGCTGGTCCCGTCTCTCCCCCTTTCCGCTTCTCCCCTCTCACATGTTTGTGTACATGCGATCGCTCCGTCATTTGACGGAGCGATCACACGATAAACGGCCCGCTTTCAGCGACGGAGAGAGCGGGGAAGCGGCGGGAGGGGTGGGAGGCACCTCTCCCGCCGCCGATAACGGTGATCTTGCGGCGAATCCACTGCGGAGACCACCATTATCATAAATACCACCGGCGCCTGAAAAGATGGATATCTCGGTTGTGGCAGCTGCTGCTGTTACTGAGATATCCCTCTTCAAAAAAGGGACGTACATCGCCGTGCGCTGGTTGCGAAGTGGTTAAACAGTTAGACGGGTTGGGGGGTTGGAGAATTATATAAAGTTTCTGGAGAGGGTGAAGTTTTATTTATATTGTCATAATAAAGTATATAAGAGTTGTAAACTAGATATTTATCAGTCTGTGGAGCTCTAGCACCATCTTGTGGACACATGATAAAACTGCTATCAGAGGTAAAGCCTAAATCAACCCAAAAACACTGGTGGCTAGACATGTGCACAATAGAAAAATTTGTTTATTTTCGTTTCGTTTCCGTTGATTCGTAACGATTCGTAAATTCGTAAGTCGTCGGTGTTCGTATTTGTAACGATTCGTATTTTCGTAAGAGTTATTTTTTCGTTGATTAGTTTTTCCGTTAGTTTAATTTTAGTTTATTCAAAATTCGGACGCATTCGTATTTTCGTAGATTTAGTTACATTTGTACTTTCGTTAGATTGATTTTTTCGTACTTTCGTAAGATTGTTTTCGTAGATTCGTAATCGGAGCATAATTCATAATGTTATGTAATGTGTATGCTATTATTACATTTTAAGAGACACAGAAAGTTACGAATCGGAAAAAAAAAGTTACGAATGTACGAATTTTTTCGTTCAATCCATTCGAGGCACGTTAAGCAGCGCCATTGTAAGAGACACGGAAAATTACGAATCGAAAAAAATAAAATAAAATTACGAATGTACGAATTTTTTCGTTCAATCCATTCGAAGCACATTAAGCAGCGCCATTGTAAGAGACACGGAAAATTACCAATTCAACAAAAAAATAAAAGTTACGAATGTACGAATTTTTTCATTCATTAAGATTTTCGTTGTTCCTGTTTTTGTTTTTCGGATTTTCTTCTTTCGTAGTTTCGTTGTTTCTAATTTGGTTATTTCGGATTTTTGTTGTTTCTCATATTCGATTCGATAGTTCGTTATTCGTTAAAAATTTTAGCGAATCGTTCGTTCATTCGTACGATAACGAATGAACGAATATAACGAATTTTAACGAAAAACAAAAAAAAACGAAACAAGCTGCACATGTCTACTGGTGGCTGCAAAGGTTATTTTCACGCGGGGGAGCGGGATTCTGGGAGGACATCGTTGTGCGCCCTCCCTGAGTTATCCGATCGCTCTGTAGCCCTCATTCGGCTATGGCCCGGACAGCAAGTGGTTAAAAAACATATATAATGTTAGGTGGTTCTAACTTATTTTCTGTTGATTTTTAGGTCTATGTGAGAAGTGTCAGGATGGGGTCGGTGTTGAAGTGGTTAAAGAATTTTACTAAATGTATTATTTAAAAAAAAAAATGCAAACAATGTAATCTGCTAAGAAGGAACATGCTGACAGACGCAGAGAGCGGAGAGAGCAGAGTGACAGGGAGAGGAGTATACAAGGGGAACATCCCGTTCTTTGTCATAGAAATCCTTCCAGGCTCTGGACAGTTGATAGGAAGGCCAGTGATGGGGAACCTCGGCACCCCAGATGTTTTGGAACTACATTTCCCATGATGCTCCACTACACTGCAGAGTGCCTGAGCATCATGGGAAATGTAGTTCCAAAACATCTGGGGGTGCCGAGGTTCCCCATCACTGCTCTAGGCTCTGAGCAGTTGATAGGTAGACATGTTACTGTTGCTCGGGATCTAACGGCAGCGTTCTTCTCTTGGCACAGACTCCTGCAGGACGAGAACCAACAGTTGGAGGGACAGTTACGAGAGCTGCAGGATGAAAACGGGCGATTGCACAAACTTCTGAAAGAAAAAGAGTTTGAGATTCGACACCTCAGGAGGAAAGTAGAAGACGACAAGGTGGCTCTAGCCGGTAATCACCAATTATATGAAGTATATACAGCGGGGGGGGGGGGGGGGGAATAATGATTGGATCCCCTGCAGATTGTGTAGGTTTTGCCCACTTACCGTATATACTCGAGTATAAGCCGAGTTTTTCAGCACATTTTTTTGTGCTGAAAGTGCCCCCCTCGGCTTATACTCGAGTCAAGCACTTTTCTGCAGCAAAAAAAAAATTTTCCGACCCGACTTTGGGGCCCCGTATCTCGGGGCCACTTGGGTCTAGGAGTCCCATATTTAGTGTGCCAACCCAGTGGACCTAGCACTATAACATATCCATATGGGGTTCCTAGCACCAAGTGGCCCCCCGAGATACGAGGCCCCAAAGTCGGTTCGGAAAATGTCATTCTCTGCTGCAGAAAAGTGCTTGACATTTTCTGACCCGAATTTGGGCCCCCGTATCTCGGGGACACTTGGAGCTAGGAACCCCAAATTTGGCATTCAAACCCAGTTGAACTAGCACTACAACATATCCAAAGATGGGGTTCCTAGCATCAAATGACCCCGAGATACGGGGCCCCAAATCGGTCAACTGTGTCCATCTGCATGGGCACAGTGAGGCTGCAAATGGGCATTGTTGACCCTCTTTTCCACTTACAGTAGCTGCGCATTTCTCACCCTAGGCTTATACTCGAGTCAATAAGTTTTCCCAGTTGTTTGTGGTAAAATTAGGTGCCTCGGCTTATATTCGGGTCGGCCTATACTCGAGTATATACGGTACATAGAAATGAAGGGGCTATAATTTTTATCATAGGTGTATTTTATATGATAGAGACGGAATATCAACCAAAAATCCAGAAAGAACAAATGATACAAATGTTATAAATGGAGTTGCAGTTCAGTGAGTAAAATAAGTATTTGATCCCCAAGCAAAACATGACTTAGTAGTTGGTGGAGAAACCCTTGTTGGCGATCACAGAGGTCAGACGTTTCTTGTAGGTGGTGACCAGGTTTGCACATCTCAGGAGGGATTTTGGTCCTCTCTTCTTTACAGATCTTCTCTAAATCCTTAAGGCTTCTTTGCAACTCGAAGTTTCAGCTCCCTCATTAAATGTTCTATGGCAGTGATGGCGAACCGCTTTGAGCCAGAATGCCCAAACTGAAATAAACACATTGGTTTTGTGTTGCAAAGTGCCAACATGGCACATTCGCGAGAGAGGGGGGCTGACCGAAAGAGAGGGGTTGTGTGAGAGAGAGGGGGGTGTGAGAGAGAGAGAGGGGGCAGCGAGATTGAGGGGTGTGAGAGAGATGCTGAGAGAGAGGGAACAGAAAGAAGGAGAGGGGCAGAGAGAGAGGGGTGTGAGAGATATGCTGAGAGGGAGGGGGGCTGAGAGAGAGGGAGGGGGGCTGAGAGAGAGAGGGGTGTGAGAGAGATGCTGAGAGAGAGGGAGGGGGGCTGAGAGAGAGGAAGGGGAGCTGAGGGAGAGGGGACACAGAGAGAGAGGGGTGTGAGAGAGATGCTGAGAGGGAGAGGGGCTAAGAGAGAGGGAGGGGGGCTGAGAGAGAGAGAGAGGGGTGTGAGAGATATGCTGAGAGAGAGGGGGAACAGAAAGTGAGAGGGGGAACAGAGAGAGGGAGGGGGGCTGAGAGAGAGGGAGGGGAGCTAAGGGAGAGGGGACAGAGAGAGAGGGGTGTGAGAGAGATGCTGAGAGAGAGGGGGAACAGAGAGAGGGAGGGGGGCTGAGAGAGAGGGAGGGGGCAGAGAGAGAGAGAGGGGTGTGAGAGATATCCTGAGAGAGAGGGGGAACAGAAAGTGAGAGGGGGAACAGAGAGAGGGAGGGGGGCTGAGAGAGAGGGAGGGGAGCTGAGGGAGAGGGGGCAGAGAGAGAGGGAGGGAGCTGAGGGAGAGGGGGCAGAGAGAGGGGGGTGTGAGAGAGATGCTGAGAGAGAGGGGCAACAGAGAGAGGGAGAGGGGCTGAGAGAGAGGGGTGTGAGAGAAATTATGAGAGAGGTGAGCTGAGAGAGAGGGGAGGGACAGAGAGAGGGAGAGGGGGGAGAGAGAGAGAGAGAGAGATGAGGGTGTGAGAGAGGGGGAACAGAGAAAGAGAAGGGGGACAGAGAGAGAGGGGTGCAAGAGAGATGCTGAGAGAGAGGTGAGTAGAGAGAGAGGGGGAACAGAGAGAGGGGGACACAAAGAGGGGGAGACGGAAAAAGAGGGGGCTGAGAGAGAGGGAGACCTCCAACTCTGTCCTGGACCCCCTCGTGTGCCCACAGAGATGGCTCTGCGTGCCAGGTGTGGCACGTGTGCCATAGGTTCGCCATCACTGTTCTATGTGATTAAGGTCTGGAGACTGGCTAGGCCACACCATGATCTTAATGTTCTTCTTCTTGAGTCTCTCCTTTGTTGCCTTGGTTGTATGTTTTGGGTCATTGTCATGCTGGAAGACCCATCCATGACCCATCTTCAGTGTTCTGGGTGAGGGAAGAAGTTTTTCATCCAAGATTTTACAATACATGGTAGACGTGCGCTGACAAAAAATGTATTCGTTTTCATTTCATTCGTTTTTTTTGGAAATTTGAATTTACAAATTTTCTAATTTTCAGAGTTCCAAATTTACGTATTTCGGAATTTCCGAATTTTCGGAATTCCAAAATTCGAAAATCTGAAAAAAAAGAAAGAAAATTAGTAAAATTCTAAATAACTAACTAATAATAACTAACAATTAAATTATAGGTATTGGAATTTCCTTTCAAATTTGGCTGTTTGTGAACGTAACAAATACAAATTTATCCGAAGTTATGAATTATCTGAAATAACAAATGCTGCATCTAAACAAATGAAATGGAACAAATTAATAATATATAATAATATAATAATCATTCACAAGCTCCTCCTCCTCCAAGCTCCTCCTCTGGGTGGATCCCTCACTTTTCTCATGCTCATCCTCACCCCATGAGGCAAAAGCTTCCATGGAGCTCCAGACCGAGAGCGATCGATGGTTATTTTTGGACATGTGCTCTGCTGAAAAATTTGTTCATTTTCATTTTAGTTGCATTCGTTTTTTTTTTTTTTTTTTTTTTTCGGGTCATTCGCTATGTTCAAAATTTTGAAAAAATTCAGAATTTCCATTCGTTTAGATGCAGGTTTGTAAAATTCAAAAGAACGAAAATTTGAAAATCCGAAATAAAAACGAACTATTAAAGTTAGTTAAGTTAAGGGTTTGTTTTTTTTAAAAATAACAAACATGTTATACTTACCGTAGATGGCACTGATACGTGGCACTGATGACAGATGGCACTAATATGTGGCACTGATGACAGATGGCACTAATACGTGGCACTGATGACAGATGGCACTAATATGTGGCACTGATGACAGATGGCACTAATACGTGGCACTGATGACATGTGACACTGATGACAGATGGCACTAATTTGTGGCACTGATGACAGATGGCACTAATATGTGGCACTGATGACAGATGGCACTAATATGTGGCACTGATGACAGATGGCACTAATACGGGGCACTGATGACACGTGACACTGATGACAGATGGCACTAATTTGTGGCACTGATGACAGATGGCACTAATACGGGGCACTGATGACACGTGACACTGATGACAGATGGCACTAATTTGTGGCACTGATGACAGATGGCACTAATATGTGGCACTGATGACAGATGGCACTAATACGTGGCACTGATGACATGTGACACTGATGACAGATGGCACTAATTTGTGGCACTGATGACAGATGGCACTAATATGTGGCACTGATGACAGATGGCACTAATACGGGGCACTGATGACACGACACTGATGACAGATGGCACTAATTTGTGGCACTCATGACAGATGGCACTGACAGATGGCACTAATTTGTGGCACTCATGACAGATGGCACTAATACGGGGCACTGATGACACGTGACACTGATGACAGATGGCACTAATTTGTGGCACTCATGACAGATGGCACTAATACGCAGTGATGTAAGTAACTGAGTTAAAATAAAGGGAGTTACTTAACGCAGTTACTTTAAAGGGGTAACGAGTAATCTAACTGATTACTTTTCCCCTCATGGTTACACCGTTCCCATTACTTGGGCGGCGTTACCGCAATTACATCTACCGCCACTAGATGGCAGTAGTGTAATTCCGGTGTCATTTATCACCTCTGCGGTTTTTATTTTTTGCACTATAAACAAAAAAAAGCGACAATTTTGAAAAAAAAAACACATTATTTTTTACTTTTTTCTATAATAAATATCCCCAAAAAATATATAAAAAAACGATTTTTTTTCCTCCGATACGTATTCTTCTACATATTTTTGGTAAAAAAAAAAACGCAATAAGCGTATATTGATTGGTTTGCGCAAACGTTATAGCGTCTACAAAATAGGGGATAGATTTATGCCATTTTTTTCTTTTTTTTTTTTTTTTTTTATTAGTAATGTGATCTGCGATATTTATCAGGACTGTGCCATTGCGGCGAACATATCGGACACTTTTGACACTATTTTGGGACTATTGTCATTTATACAGCGATCAGTGCTATAAAAATGCACCGATTCCTGTGTAAATGACACTGGCAGGGAAGGGGGTAAACACTAGGGGGCAATCAAGGGGTTAAGTGTGTCCTAGGGAGTGATTCTAACTGTAGGGGGGATCGGCTATACCTCACATGACAGCGATCACCGCTCCAGATCACAGGGAGCAGTAGATCTCTGTCATGTCACAAGGCAGAACGGGAAAATGCCTTGTTTTCCCCGTTCTTCTGCTCCGTGACACGATCGCGGGCAACCGGCGGACATCGAGTCCACGGTCACGGAGCACGCGGCGCGCCCACAATGCCGCATCTTAAAGGGGACGTACATGTACGCCCATTTGCCCAGCCGTGCCATTGTGCCGACGTATATTGTCGTGCGCTGGTCGGCAAGGGGTAAATGCACCTCCCCACCCCTCCCCCATCCTTTATACTTACCTGAGCCTGATCACAATCCAGAGATGTGCACAAGAGCAGAAAGTCTCTCCGCTCTCTCTCTTTCTCCTCATTGGCTCAGACACAGCAGCGGGAGCCATTGGCTGTCAGTCACAGCCAGTAGGGAGGGAGCGTGGGGCGGGGCCGTACTCACTGGGTCTTATGGACACACAGAGCCACCTCAGGAGCAAAACTCATAGCAGTGAGGAACCCAAGAAGAGGAGGATCAGGCTGTTCTCTGCAAAACCATTACACAGAGAAGGTAAGTATAACGTGTTTGTTGGTTTAAAAAGAATAAAAAGCTTTCCTTTAGAATCACTTTAAATTCTTGCAGGGGCAGTTGTTGGCAGGTCAGTTCTTATTAACATAGGGACAACCCCAGAACTACATCTCCCAAGAGCCTCGTCACTGACTCTGGGGGATCAAGGCAGCAGCATTTATTTCTATCCCAAGAAAAACAATCAATAAAAAAAAACAATAAAAAAAAACATATATATATATATATATATATATATATATATATATATATATATATATATATATATATATATACACACAGTATCTCACAAAAGTAAGTACACCCCTCAGTCACATTTTTGTAAACCTTTTCATGTGACAACACTGAAGAAATGACACTTGTCTACAATGTAAAGTAGTGAGTGTACAGCTTGTATAACAGTGTAAATTGCCTGTCCCCTCAAAATAACTCAACACACAGCCATTAATGTCTAAACCGCTGGCAACAAAAGTGAAAATGTCCAAATTGGGCCCAATTAGCCATTCCCCCCCCCCCCCCGGTGTCATGTGACTCGTTAGTGTTACACGGTCTCAGGTGTGAATGGGGAGCAGGTGTGTTAAATTTGGTGTTATCGCTCTCACTCTCTCATACTGGTCACTTGAAGTTCAACATGGAACCTCATGGCAAAGAACTCTCTGAGGATCTGAACAAAATAATCATTGCTCTACATAAAGATGGCCGAGGCTATAAGATTGCCAAGACCCTGAAACTGATCTGCAGCACGGTGGCCAAGACCATACAGCGGTATAACAGGACAGGTTCCCCTCAGAACAGGCCTCGCCATGGTCCACCAAAGAAGTTGAGGTTACGTGCTCAGCGTCATATCCAGAGGTTGTCTTTGGGAAATAGACGTATGAGTGTTGCCAGCATTGCTGCAGAGGTTGTAGGGGTGGGGGGGGGGTCAGCCTGTCAGTGCTCAGACCATACGCCGCACACTGCATCAAATTGATAGAATATTTACAAAAATGTGAGGGGTGTAATCACTTTTGTGATATACTGTGTGTGTGTGTATGCATGCGTGTGTGTATGTATGTATGTATGTGTGTGTATGTGTATGAACGTGTGTGTGTGTGTGTGTGTATGTATTATGTATGTGTGTGTGTGTATGTATGCATGTGTGTGTGTGTATGTATGTGTCTCTCTCTCTCTCTCTCTCTCTATATATATATATATATATATATATATATATATATATATATATATATATATATATATATATATATATATAAATAAAATTAGGTACTGGGGATAGGAGGAATTCTGTAGTCCAGCAGGCAGAGCTGTCAATGCTGCTCCAGATTGCATCTCCTGGTGCCAATCCATAGCAGCATACTACCACATGAACCACATGTATGCTGCCATGTTGGTGCCAGGAAAACAGAAAATTGTATCAAATACTTACCGTAATTTTCTTTTCCTGGCACCAATTCATAGCAGCATATTGCCCCATGTATACTGCCATGTTGGTGCCAGGAAAATTAAAAAATTGTATCAAATACTTACCATCATTTTATTTTCCTGGCACCAATCCATGGCAGCATATTACCACATGTACCGCATGTATACTGCCATGTTGGTGCCAGGAAAACTGAAAATTGTATTAAATACTTACCTTAATTTTCCTTTTGTAATGCCCATCCATGGCAGCATACTACCACATGTACCGCATGTATACTGCCATGTTGGTGCCAGGAAAACAGAAAATTGTATCAAATACTTACCATCATTTTATTTTCCTGGCACCAATCCATAGCAGCATACTACATGTATACTGCCATGTTGGTGCCAGGAAAATTGAAAATTTGTATTAAATCCTTACCTTAATTTTCTTTTCCTGGTGCCAATCCATTGCAGCATACTACCACATGTATGTTGGTGCCAATCCATTGCAGCATACTACCACATGTATGTTGGTGCCAATCCCATAATTCTCCTTTATTGTAATGTACAGTGAAAATAGTCTTGATGTACCATAAATCATCCCCACTGTGGTGTGTCTTCCCTCAGGAACAGCCGGGATAGCGGGAGACGTTGTAGCAACAAAAATTGTGGAATTGTCCAAAAAGAATCGGGAGCTCAGCGCCGAGCTGGAGAGCGAAAAGACCAAAGCGAAACAGCTGAATAACAAAGTGAAAGGGCTGGAGCGAGAGGTAACAACATGAATCCCTGCTCAGGGCCTTCTGGTGCTGCTGGATTGTATCAGAACGCCAATATGATGGAAAAAAAACACTATTTATTACATTAATGTATTTATTAGCTAATCATTTAACCCCTTCCCATCCGTGTTATAGCCGAAAGACGGCTACAGCGCAGGCTTACTTTGCCAGGAGGGCATCCATGGGCATCCCTGTGCTCCGCAAGGGGCACACAGGCAGCACGCTCTGTGATCAGCTGATCAAAGATCGGGGTAAAGGGCCAGTCGCCCCTTTGCCACGTGATCAGCTGTCAGTCAATGAGTAGAAAAGAAAAAAGCTTCTGTTAACGGGGACATCGGTCCCCACATGAGCCATCAGTGCCCACCAGTACTCCTAATCCATGCCCACCAGTGCCACCTATCAGTGCCCATCAGTGCCTCATCATCAGTGTCACTTATCAGTGCCGCCCATCAGTGCCTCATCATCAGTGTCACTTATCAGTGCCACCCATCAGTGCAGTCTCATCAGTGCCCATCAATGCCTCATCATCAGTGTCACTTATCAGTGCCGCCTATCAGTGCAGCTCATCAGTGCCCATCAATGCCTCATCATCAGTGTCCCTTATCAGTGCAGCCTCATCAGAGCCCATCAGTGCAGCCTCATCAGTGCCCATCAATGCCTCATCATCAGTGTCACTTATCAGTGCCACCCATCAGTACAGCCTCATCAGTGCCCATCAATGCCTCATTATCAGTGCCACCCATCAGTGCCTTATCATCAGTGTCACTTATCAGTGCCACCCATACAGTGGTGTGAAAAAGTGTTTGCCCCCTTCCTCATTTCCTGTTCCTTTGCATGTTTGTCATACTTAAGTGTTTCGGAACATCAAACCAATTTAAACAATAGTCAAGGACAACACAAGTAAACACAAAATGCAATTTGTAAATGAAGGTGTTTATTATTAAAGGTGAAAAAAAATCCAAACCATCATGGCCCTGTGTGAAAAAGTGATTGCCCCCCTTGTTAAAACATACATAACTGTGGTTGTCCACACCTGAGTTCAATTTCTCTAGCCACACCCAGGCCTGATTATTGCCACACCTGCACAATCAAGGCATCACTTAAATAGGAGCTGCTTGACACAGTAAGGTCCACCAGAAGATCCTTAAAAGCTACACATCATGCCGAGACCCAAAGAAATTCAGGAACAATGAGAAAGAAAGTAATTGAGATCTATCAGTCTGGAAAGGGTTATAAAGCATTTCCAAAGCTTTGGGAATCCAGCGAACCACAGTGAGAGCCATTATCCACAAATGGCGAAGACATGGAACAGTGGTGAACCTTCCCAGGAGTGGCCGGCCGCCCAAAATAAGAGCGCAGCGACGACTCATCCAAGAGGTCACAAAAGACCCCACAACAACGTCCAAGGAACTGCAGGCCTCACTTGCCTCAGTTAAGGTCAGCGTTCATGCCTCCACCATCAGGAAAAGACTGGGCAAAAATGGCCTGCATGGCAGAGTTCCAGGAGAAAACCACTGCTGAGCAAAAAGAACATCAAAGCTCGTCTCAATTTCTCCACAACACATCTTGATGATCCCCAAGACTTTTGGGACAACATTCTATGAGACAAAAGTGGAACTCTTTGGAAGGTGTGTGTCAAAGTATATCTGGCATAGAAGGAACACTGCATTTCAGAAAAAGAACATTATACCAACAGTAAAATATGGTGGTGGTAGTGTGATGGTCTGGGGCTGTTTTGCTGCTTCAGGACCTGGAAGACTTGCCGTGATAAAAGGAACTATGAATTCTGCTGTCTACCAAGAGATCCTGAAGGAGAATGTCCGACCATCTGTTCGTGTACTCAAGCTGAAACGAACTTGGGTTCTGCAGCAGGACAATGATCCTAAACACACCAGCAAGTCCACCACCGAATGGCTGAAGAAAAACAAAAAGACTTTGGAGTGGCCTAGCCAAAGTCCTGACCTGAATCCTATTGAGATGTTGTGGTATGACCTTAAAAAGGCCGTTCATGCTCGAAAACCCTCTAATGTAACTGAATTAGGACAATTCTGCAAAGATGAGTGGGCCAAAATTCCTCCAGGACGCTGTAAAAGCCTCATTGCACGTTATCGCAAATGCTTGGTTGCAGTTGTTGCTGCTAAGGGTGGCCCAACCAGTTATTAGGTTTAGGGGGCAATCACTTTTTCACACAGGGCCATGATGGTTTGGATTTTTTTTTTCACCTTTAATAATAAACACCTTCATTTAAAATTGCATTTTGTGTTTACTTGTGTTGTCCTTGACATTGTTTAAATTGGTTTGATGTTCCGAAACACTTAAGTGTGAAAACATGCAAAGGAACAGGAAATGAGGACTTTTTCACACCACTGTAAGTGCAGCCTCATCAGTGCCCATCAATGAAGGAGAAAAATGACCTGTTTGAAAAATTATTTATAATTTTTTTTCAAAATTTTCGGTGTTTGTTTAGCAAAAAATAAAAAGCCCAGTGGTGAATAAATACCACCAAAAAAAAGCTCAGTTTGTGTGAAAAAAAATGATAAAAAATTTTTCATTCAAAGTGTGACAGCGCGGAAAGCTGAAAAATTGGCCTGGGCAGGAAGGGGGTAAAAGTGCCCGGTAGGCAAGTGGGTAAAGGTAAATATTTTAGTTTTTGTATTGTACTTTTTTTTTATTATGTCTTCTTTAAAGTTATGTTACCATAAATGATCGCTTATGACTGTATAACATTTACTACAGGCACACAGCAGGTGGCGCTGTAGCGTTTGCTGACTGCAGTTTGTGGACATAATTAGGCTCTATGTACTTGGATAATCTCAAGCACGTTTTTTACATTATAACATTATTTGTTTGTTGCATAAATTTCCATTGTGTGTTTTTTGTTTTTTGCAGCTGACAACATTTTCACAACTTCCTGAGAAGGACTCAAGGAATGGGATGAATGTGATCCGGTCCATGGAAGTAACTCCGGTAAATAGTTTCTGTGAAAAGATGTAACCTCACTATAGAGGGGTGTCAATACGGGAGTATAGGCAGTACTCACATACCAGGCCCAGGCCTCATCGGGTCAGCAGGGGGACTGGCAGTAGACATGTGCAATTTGTTTAGTTCCGATTTCGTTTTTTAACAAATTTTGACAAATTTGTTAATTTCCAGATTTCCGAATTTTTCAATTTCCGAAATTTCAAATTTCCGAAATTTCCGAAATTTCAAATTTTCAAATTTTTCACATTTCTGAAATTTCTGAGATTCAGAAACTCTGAATTTCGGAGATTCGGAAACTCTGAATTTCGGAGATTCGGAAACTCTGAATTTCGGAGATTCGGAAACTCTGAATTTCGGAGATTCGGAAACTCTGAATTTCGGAGATTCGGAAACTCTGAATTTCGGAGATTCGGAAACTCAGAATTTCGGAAATTGAAAAATTCGGAAATAAACAAATTTTTCAAAATTAATTAAAAAATCTGAATTATAAGTATTGGAATTTCCGTTTCAAATTTGGATGTTAGTGAACGTATTTGAACGAATTATCTGAATAACGAATGCCGTATATAAAAGAATGGAACGTAACAATCTAATAATAATAAATAACAATAATAATAAAAAAAACTTTTTATTATTATTAATTTGTTTCATTCCATTTGTTTAAATGCGGCATTCGTTATTTCGGATAATTCGTAACTTCAGATAAATTTGTATTCGTTACGTTCACAATCAGCCAAATTAGAAAGGAAAATCCAATAACTATAATTTAATAGTTAGTTATTATTTAAAATTTTACTGATTTACTTTCTTTTTTTTTAGATTTTCTAATTTCTGAATTTTCGAATTTCGAAAATTCGGAAATTTGTAAATTCGGAAATTTTGTAAATTTGGAAATTCGGAATTCAAAAATTCGGAAATTTTAAAATTCGTTAATATTCAAATTCGCAAATTTTCAAATTCGCAAATTTTCTAATACGAAAATTCGCAAATTTGGAAATTCAAAAATGTCTAAATCCAAATTTTCGAATTTCAGAATTTTCAAATTTCCAAAAAAAACGATTGAAACAAAAACAAACACATTTTTTGTCAGTGCACATGTCTACCTGGCAGGGCTGTTTATGGGTGGTCCCAGGGCACCATCATTCCGCAGTGCAAGGGGGGGGCAACTGTTATCAAGCATAAAAACAGGTCCACTTGCATGTAGTAGTGGCAGTGCCTGTGCCCAGTCTACGGTTTGCCAGGTAGGTGTTGCTGCAGAGACAGTGGGAGAGAAATTCTCGCCCTGTAAGCACGAGGAAGAGATCAGGGGCGCCAACCCTCAGTGTCTCCCTCTCCGAGGGAGAGATCAGGGGCGCCAACCCTCAGTGTCTCCCTCTCAGAGGGAGAGATCAGGGGCGCCAACCCCTCAGTGTCTCCCTCTCCGAGGGAGAGATCAGGGACGCCAACCCCTCAGTGTCTCCCTCTCCGTGGGAGAGATCATGGGCGCCAACCCCTCAGTGTCTCCCTCTCCGAGGGAGAGATCAGGGACGCCAACCCCTCAGTGTCTCCCTCTCAGAGGGAGAGATCAGGGGCGCCAACCCCTCAGTGTCTCCCTCTCCGAGGGAGAGATCAGGGGCGCCAACCCTCAGTGTCTCCCTCTCCGAGAGAGAGATCAGGGGCGCCAACCCTCTCTCTCTCCGAGGGAGAGATCAGGGGCGCCAACCCCTCAGTGTCTCCCTCTCCGAGGGAGAGATCAGGGGCCAACCCTCAGTGTCTCCCTCTCCGAGGGAGAGATCAGGGTCGCCAACCCTCAGTGTCTCCCTCTCCGAGGGAGAGATCAGGGGCGCCAACCCTCAGTGTCTCCCTCTCCGAGGGAGAGATCAGGGGCGCCAACCCTCAGTGTCTCCCTCTCCGAGGGAGAGATCAGGGGCGCCAACCCTCAGTGTCTCCCTCTCCGAGGGAGAGATCAGGGGCGCCAACCCCTCAGTGTCTCCCTCTCCGAGGGAGAGATCAGGGGCGCCAACCCCTCAGTGTCTCCCTCTCCGAGGGAGAGATCAGGGGCGCCAACCCCTCAGTGTCTCCCTCTCCGAGGGAGAGATCAGGGGCGCCAACCCTCAGTGTCTCCCTCTCCGAGGGAGAGATCAGGGGCGCCAGCCCCTCAGTGTCTCCCTCTCCGAGGGAGAGATCAGGGGCGCCAACCCTCAGTGTCTCCCTCTCCGAGGGAGAGATCAGGGGCGCCAACCCCTCAGTGTCTCCCTCTCCGTGGGAGAGATCAGGGGCGCCAACCCTCAGTGTCTCCCTCTCCGAGGGAGAGATCAGGGGCGCCAACCCTCAGTGTCTCCCTCTCCGAGGGAGAGATCAGGGGCGCCAACCCCTCAGTGTCTCCCTCTCCGAGGGAGAGATCAGGGGCGCCAACCCTCAGTGTCTCCCTCTCCGAGGGAGAGATCAGGGGCGCCAACCCCTCAGTGTCTCCCTCTCCGAGGGAGAGATCAGGGGCGCCAGCCCCTCAGTGTCTCCCTCTCCGAGGGAGAGATCAGGGGCGCCAACCCCTCAGTGTCTCCCTCTCCGAGGGAGAGATCAGGGGCGCCAACCCCTCAGTGTCTCCCTCTCCGAGGGAGAGATCAGGGGCGCCAACCCCTCAGTGTCTCCCTCTCCGAGGGAGAGATCAGGGGCGCCAACCCTCAGTGTCTCCCTCTCCGAGGGAGAGATCAGGGGCGCCAACCCTCAGTGTCTTCCTCTCCGAGGGAGAGATCAGGGGCGCCAACCCTCAGTGTCTCCCTCTCCGAGGGAGAGATCAGGGGCGCCAACCCTCAGTGTCTCCCTCTCCGAGGGAGAGATCAGGGGCGCCAACCCTCAGTGTCTCCCTCTCCGAGGGAGAGATCAGGGGCGCCAACCCTCAGTGTCTCCCTCTCCGAGGGAGAGATCAGGGGCGCCAACCCTCAGTGTCTCCCTCTCCGAGGGAGAGATCAGGGGCGCCAACCCCTCAGTGTCTCCCTCTCCGAGGGAGAGATCAGGGGCGCCAACCCCTCAGTGTCTCCCTCTCCGAGGGAGAGATCAGGGGCGCCAACCCCTCAGTGTCTCCCTCTCCGAGGGAGAGATCAGGGGCGCCAACCCCTCAGTGTCTCCCTCTCCGAGGGAGAGATCAGGGGCGCCAACCCCTCAGTGTCTCCCTCTCCGAGGGAGAGATCAGGGGCGCCAACCCCTCAGTGTCTCCCTCTCCGAGGGAGAGATCAGGGGCGCCAACCCTCAGTGTCTCCCTCTCCGAGGGAGAGATCAGGGGCGCCAAACCCTCAGTGTCTCCCTCTCCGAGGGAGAGATCAGGGGCGCCAACCCCTCAGTGTCTCCCTCTCCGAGGGAGAGATCAGGGGCGCCAACCCTCAGTGTCTCCCTCTCCGAGGGAGAGATCAGGGGCGCCAACCCTCAGTGTCTCCCTCTCCGAGGGAGAGATCAGGGGCGCCAACCCTCAGTGTCTCCCTCTCCGAGGGAGAGATCAGGGGCGCCAACCCTCAGTGTCTCCCTCTCCGAGGGAGAGATCAGGGGCGCCAACCCTCAGTGTCTCCCTCTCCGAGGGAGAGATCAGGGGCGCCAACCCTCAGTGTCTCCCTCTCCGAGGGAGAGATCAGGGGCGCCAACCCCTCAGTGTCTCCCTCTCCGAGGGAGAGATCAGGGGCGCCAACCCCTCAGTGTCTCCCTCTCCGAGGGAGAGATCAGGGGCGCCAACCCCTCAGTGTCTCCCTCTCCGAGGGAGAGATCAGGGGCGCCAACCCCTCAGTGTCTCCCTCTCCGAGGGAGAGATCAGGGGCGCCAACCCCTCAGTGTCTCCCTCTCCGAGGGAGAGATCAGGGGCGCCAACCCTCAGTGTCTCCCTCTCCGAGGGAGAGATCAGGGGCGCCAACCCCTCAGTGTCTCCCTCTCCGAGGGAGAGATCAGGGGCGCCAACCCTCAGTGTCTCCCTCTCCGAGGGAGAGATCAGGGGCGCCAACCCCTCAGTGTCTCCCTCTCCGAGGGAGAGATCAGGGGCGCCAACCCCTCAGTGTCTCCCTCTCCGAGGGAGAGATCAGGGGCGCCAACCCTCAGTGTCTCCCTCTCCGAGGGAGAGATCAGGGGCGCCAACCCTCAGTGTCTCCCTCTCCGAGGGAGAGATCAGGGGCGCCAACCCTCAGTGTCTCCCTCTCCGAGGGAGAGATCAGGGGCGCCAACCCCTCAGTGTCTCCCTCTCCGAGGGAGAGATCAGGGACGCCAACCCTCAGTGTCTACCTCTCCGAGGGAGAGATCAGGGGCGCCAACCCCTCAGTGTCTCCCTCTCCGAGGGAGAGATCAGGGGCGCCAACCCTCAGTGTCTACCTCTCCGAGGGAGAGATCAGGGGCGCCAACCCCTCAGTGTCTACCTCTCCGAGGGAGAGATCAGGGGCGCCAACCCCTCAGTGTCTACCTCTCCGAGGGAGAGATCAGGGACGCCAACCCTCAGTGTCTCCCTCTCCGAGGGAGAGATCAGGGGCGCCAACCCCTCAGTGTCTCCCTCTCCGAGGGAGAGATCAGGGACGCCAACCCCTCAGTGTCTCCCTCTCCGAGGGAGAGATCAGGGACGCCAACCCCTTAGTGTCAATGGAGGGGAACGCGTTGGCTTTCTCTGCATGCTGTCCCAATGGCTGCCTTCCCAGACCACAATGAAAGCATCCCAGCAATGCACTAGCAGGTAGGTTCTTGTAAATACTGGTCATAGTGCTGGCAGATCACTAGGGAGGATACAAGAGAATGAAGTACTGGGAGGGAGTAATGTCTATTATACATTTAAAGTGGTGTTTCCACAAAAAAAATAAAAAAATAATTGGAAAAAAAAACTTTACTCACCTCCTAAATGCCTGTCGCTAGGGGGTCCCTCTTAATCTGCCTCCTTCAGTGCCCGGCACTGACATCACTTCCCCTCGGCGCAGTCAGTCATCTGGGACACGTGACAGGTCCCAGATGACTGCGCGACGTATCACGGTACACGGCGCCGCTCGCGCATGCGCAGTGGGTGCCTGGCTGTGAAGCCACAGCCGGGTTGCCCACAGTAAGAATGCCGTCGCCGCGAGCGGAGCGGGGAACGAGGGGGGCTTCGATCCCCTGCATCTCTGGACCCTGGGACAGGTAAGTGTCCGATTTATTAAAAGTCAGCAGCTGCAGTATTTGTAGCTGCTGACTTTTAAATTTTTTTTCTTTTTTTAGAGGGCACCCCACTTTAAGGAGAGGGGCACTGGGTGGGGGTTGAAGTTCTGGGAAGGGGGAACTTCTGTTGTGTCTTGAAAATTGTAAGTTGAGGGATGAAGTTGAAATACCAGGACTATGACCTTTAATGATGGGCTCGGGCGTGTTCTGATTGAACCCGCCCGGAAGCCGGCACTGCACACGACCAATCGGAGGCAGCGTGTGTATGTGCAGCTGCGGGTTGGGAAATGCCTCACTGCCTGTGATTGGTGGCGTGCAGTGACAGCTTCCTGGTGGGTTCGATCCGAACACGCCCCCGAGCCCATCATTAATGACCTTAGTGTGTAGCCCTACCTCTGCTTAAAGCTTCCTCTGGTGCCACATTTGGCACTTTTGGGGGGGGGGGGGGGGGGGAGTGGGTACCTGTGTTTGACAGGTCCCTTGTCCCCACTGCCATTGGACCTCACCATGGCAAGGTATGTCAGAAGTCCGGCCCCCTCCCCCTTCCCCTGCTGCCGGACCTGTAAGGGAGCGCAGCGAGCCTCGCGCATGCGCAGTAGGGACCCGGCTGTGAAGCCGCAAGGCTACACTGCCGGGTTCCCTTAATGGCAATAGTGGTGGCAGCACCCGACAGCTAATGGAAACATCGGCTGGGGTCCCGACATCGCTGGACTCCAGGACAGGTAAGTGCCCTAATAATTATAGTCAGCTGTATGTTAGCTGCTGACTTTTAATTTTTGGAAGGGGGAGGGGACTCGGCTTTAAGAAAATAAGCACGGCACACAGAAAGCAGAACAATAAAAAGAAATAAGGTAAAAACCCTGGAAGGAGGGCCTGGTCACATGATCTATCAAAGTCCTATCATTTACCTTTCCTTCCATACATAGAGCTCTCCTGCATTAAAGCGGTATTATATGGGGAAAAAACAAACACACACAAAAAAAAAACCTGTAAGGCAAAGGTATAATGAGCTAGTATGCCGCATACTAGCTCATTATGAAATACTCACCTTAGAACGAGGTCTCCGTATCGCATCCCGGTCTACGCCGAGGGAGCTGACATTTTGCCCTCAGCGTTTCTTCCGGGTTCGCGGCTCTGGCGCTGTGAGTGGTCGGAGCCGCGATGACGGCACGTACACGGGAGTATTCTTTCCTGCAAGGTCCGGCAGCGTCTGCCGGATCTTCAGCCGGGGCCTTCACAGCGCATGCGCCGCTGACGTCAGCAGCTGCATGCAAAGTGAATATCGCCTAAACCAGGGATATGCAATTAGCGGACCTCCAGCTGTTGCAAAACTACAAGTCCCATCATGCCTCCAACGCTGTGTCCGGGCCCAGGCCTTAGGGCAGCACTTTGCAGGGGGGGGAGGGGCAGCACGGAAAGAGTCCCCACCGGCTTGCGCTACACTGTTAGTCTTATGGGGCGGACTGGGCTGAGAGGCAAATTAGTCTAACCCCCCCCCCATAAAGCGCCCTCACTGCTTCCGGTATGTAGGCGCCAGAATTCCGCAACTGTGGGGGGGGGGGGCGCTTCTAATTTTGACTGCCCTCTCACCCTGGACCACAAACCTTCCTCACTGCGATATGTTTTCTGCTGCACCATTGGCATGGTCATATCTTCTTAGTCCTCTCCATAAAATTATCAGAAATTTTTCATTTTGGATAGAATAAGGAGGGTTATAGCCCCTGTCAGTTTTATTTTTTACCATCCCTGTCCCATTGCAGAGATTTCCCTTCACTTCCTGCCTTCATAGCCAAACAGGAAGTGAGAGGAAATCTATGCAAATTAACCACTTAAGGACCGCCTCCTGCACATTTAGGTCGGCAGAATGGCACGCCTTTAAGAGCCCAGCCGTGGGCGCGCTCGCGACCCGGTCCTGAGCTCTGTGATCGTAGCCGCGGGACCTGCGGACCCGATCGCCGCCGGTGTCCCGCGATCGGGTCACAGAGCTGAAGAACGGGGAGAGGTCTGTGTAAACAAACCTCTCCCCGCGCTTCCTACACTGCCTGTCATTGATTGTCTGTTCCCTGTCATCGGGAAAGACGATCAGTGATGTCACACGCCAAACCACGCCCCCCTACAGTAAAAAAAACACACATAGGTCACACTTAACCCCAACACTTCCCCCTAGTGGTTAATCCCTTCACCGCCAGTGTCATTTTTACAGTAATCAGTGCATTTTTAATCGCACTGATCGCTGTATTAATGCCAATGGTCCCAAAAATGTGTCAAAATTGTCCGATGTGTCCGCCATAATGTCGCAGTCACAATAAAAATCGCTGATCGCCGCCATTACTAGTAAAAGAAATTTTTTTAATAAAAATGCCATAAAACTATCCCCTATTTTGTAGACGCTATAACTTTTGCGCAAACCAATCAATAATCGCTTACTGCGATTTTTTTTTTTTTACCAAAAATATGTAGAAGAATACGTATCGGCCTAAACTGAGGAAAAAAAAAATAATTTTTATATATTTTTTGGGGATATTTATTATAGCAAAAAGCAAAAAATTTTGCATTTTTTTCAAAATTGTCGCTCTATTTTTGTTTATAGCGCAAAAAAATTATACCGCAGAGGTGCTCAAATACCACCAAAAGAAAGCTCTATTTGTGGGGAAAAAAAGGACGCCAATTTTGTTTGAGAGCCACGTCGCACGATCGCGCAATTGTCAGTTAAAGCGAAGCAGTGCCGAATCACAAAAAGGGGCCTGGTCCTTTGGCTGCAAATTGGTCCGGTCTGAAAGTGGTTAAGGGAATCCATTGCCCTCAGAACTAGTGTCCCCACTTGCAAATTTCAGGGCGGCTCTTAAACAGCAAGGGGTGTGGCCTTGGCAGGAAGGGGTGGGTCGTATGTAAATTAGGGGGTGCACGAGTTTAGTCAGGCCTAGGGCAGCACAAAACCTAAATACATTACTGCATGCCTCTGCCTCTGGGTGTCATGCTTGTGGCTGTCCCGAGTCTTGCTACGCCTCATGGAACTTGTAGTTATACAACAGCTGGAGGTCCGCTAATTGCATATCCCTGTCCTAAACCGTACAGCTTTAGGAGATATTCATTTTACCTACAGGTAAGCCTTATTATAGGACTTATTATAGGCTTACCTGTAGGTAAAAATAACAAAAAGGGTATAAAACCGCTTTAAAGAAGTCCTTAGGCAGCACAGTGGTGTAGTGGTTAGCACTTTCACCTGGCAGTAATAGGGTCGCTGGTTCAAATCCCGACCACGACACCTTCTGCCTGGAGTTCTCCCTGTGTCTGCGTGGGTTTCCTCCGGGTACTCCGGTTTCCTCCCACACTCCAAAGACATGCTGGTAGGTTAACTAGATCCTGTCAATAAAATTGGCCAAATATGTGTATGTTGTATGTGTTTGTAAGCGTGTCAAGACCCCACAGGGCAAGGACCGCACTATACCACAGATGGACACCAGTGGCAAAAAGCGCCCTGAGGCGATTCAGTTCGCATAGGTAGCGCTATACAAGTCATTCATTCATTCTTAGCTTCAATTAGGAATGGACACAGGAGCGATAAATGTACCAATCACTCACTGTGTTCATTCAGAACAGGAAGGAGCTGGTAAATTACATATTTACCCGTCCCTTCCTCCCGTTTTGCTTCCTGATACAAACCCCACAGCAGCTGATGAGAGAGGAGAGAAGCCAGCAGCACCGCGGGGGGGGGGGGGGGGAATCTGCGCCGCATGGGGTGATTAAGGTGTGCCCAGGCACATCCGGTACACTCCGTGCACATGCCTATGGTGGATAGCTTTTTACGGAGAAATGATTATGAAAACATCCAGCAGAACCTTCTCAACTGTGTCTCTCTACAGGCAGAACGTTCGGAAATAAAAGCGTTACAAGAGAAGCTGGCGGCTGCTAATCTAAAGCTAACGGAATATCGAAACCAAATCCAGACTACAAAACAAGAGCTGAAAATGGCTCACAAGGTATATAGAGCACAGCGTCTCTCCTCTATATGTGGGGCACGACAGATGTGACGGGTTTGTGGAGGTTTTATTACAAATTGTTGGTACAGCAGAAACCTATTACATTTGTAGCTGACAACGTGCCTTCCATCAAGTGTGTTGTCAGGTCCATGCTGACTGTGTTTGGGTGACTTTTGTAGTCTCTATTGTATGTATTGCTTGTACAGCGGTGGCGGCTGGTGCTTCAAATTTTTTGGGGGGGCCCAAAAGATTTTTGAAAAAAAATCATCAATTGCAGCCACTGTGCCCTCAAACGCTGTAACTGTGCCCATTAAACGCTGTCACTGTGCCCATTAAACGCTGTCACTGTGCCCATTAAACGCTGTCACTGTGCCCATTAAACGCTGTCACTGTGCCATCAAACGCCAATGTGGCCATCATATTATGCTGCCAGTGTGCCCATCATATGCTGCCAGTGTGCCCATCATATGCTGCTGCCAGTGTGCCCATCATATGCTGCTGCCAGTGTGCCCATCAAATGCTGCCAGTCTGACCATCATATGCTGCCAGTGTGCCCATCATATGCTGCTGCCAGTGTGCCCATCAAATGCTGCCAGTCTGACCATCCTATGCTGCCAGTGTGCCCATCAAATGATACCCTGCTCACACCCCCCCCCCCCCCCGTTGATGGATCGAGGGACACCCGCTCCCACCACACTGCCCCTCCAGGAAGGGAAAGCGGGACACCCCGCTAAAACCACCCCACCCACGGATGGGATGGATCGTGGGACACCCCGTACTGGAGAACCAACGCCAACCAACCAACCCCCTTGGCAGGAGAGGGACAGTGTGAGAATAGCGAATATCAATTTGCTATTCTCACACAACTGGGTGGGCTCGGAGCGCAGTGCTCTGCACCCAAGCCCATTTTGAAGCCTATTAGAGCCTCTGGCTCTAATCACGTGTTTCACCCCCCCCCCCCCATTGGAATCCATGGTCCTGCACCCTGTATGTAGATCAGGGGGCCGGACACATGGATAGGGGGAGGCGGAGCCCCTAATGAACGGGCTGCCACTGCTCTACATCTAATATCCTTTAAGATGTATAGAAGCTTTTGTGGTGCTCACACTTGTATAGTCTTACCTGATGCCCAGGCTGAGCCTTATCCTATGCCCTGGTCGATATACCGAGCCTCACCTGATAACCAAGCTAGTGTTCAGAGCCTTGTCTGGTGCTAAGAACAAGATGGTGAACCTTTTCTGGGGCCCAGACTCTATCCTGAGCATTATCTGGTTTCCAGGCTACTGAAACCCGGACACAAATTTCAAACCCAAACTGTCCGGGTGAATCGTGGACAGGTGGCAACCCTATGCCCAGGCCACTGTGCTGAGAGTTGTGGTGCCTGGTTTAACATGCAGAGTTTTCTTTTTTTAGGCTCAATCTAATATGCATAACATGCCAAGCCCTTTCTAATATCCCATCCTATTTGCAGGTTCTTGTCAATGAAGTTGGAGAAGATGTGAACATTCCTCAGCTAATTTCCTCATCTGGAAGTTGGAGAGGCCGGGCGCAGCACATTCTAGCTTTGCAGGGCAGGGTGAGTCTAAAACCTGTGGACTGTTATTTCTGAGGAACTTGCTGGAGTGACTTAACTGGAGCGTTGTCATTGCTCTTTACTGTTTCCTTCTCCATCCATGGTACTATACGAGCTCCATCCATGGTACTATACGAGCTCCATCCATGGTACTATACGAGTGCTCCATCCATGGTACTATACGAGTGCTCCATCCATGGTACTATACCAGTGTTCCATCCATGGTACTATACCAGTGCTCCATCCATGGTACTATACCAGTGCTCCATCCATGGTACTATACGAGTGCTCCATCCATGGTACTATACGAGTGCTCCATCCATGGTACTATACGAGTGCTCCATCCATGGTACTATACGAGTGCTCCATCCATGGTACTGTACGAGTGCTCCATCCATGGTACTATACGGGCGCGCCATCCATGGTAGTATACGAGTGCTCCATCCATGGTACTATACGAGTGCTCCATCCATGGTACTATACGAGTGCTCCATCCATGGTACTATACGAGTGCTCCATCCATGGTACTATACGAGTGCTCCATCCATGGTACTATACGAGTGCTCCATCCATGGTACTATATCAGTGCTCCATCCATGGTACTATACGAGTGCTCCATCCATGGTACTATACGAGTGCTCCATCCATGGTACTATACGAGTGCTCCATACAGTGCTCCATCCATGGCTCATCCATGGTACTATACGAGTGCTCCATCCATGGTACTATACGAGTGCTCCATCCATGGTACTATACGAGTGCTCCATCCATGGTACTATACGAGTGCTCCATCCATGGTACTATACGAGTGCTCCATCCATGGTACTATACGAGTGCTCCATCCATGGTACTATACGAGTGCTCCATCCATGGTACTATACGAGTGCTCCATCCATGGTACTATACGAGTGCTCCATCCATGGTACTATACGAGTGCTCCATCCATGGTACTATACGAGTGCTCCATCCATGGTACTATACGAGTGCTCCATCCATGGAACTATACGAGTGCTCCATCCATGGTACTATACGAGTGCTCCATCCATGGTACTATACGAGTGCTCCATCCATGGTACTATACGAGTGCTCCATCCATGGTACTATACGAGTGCTCCATCCATGGTACTATACGAGTGCTCCATCCATGGTACTATACGAGTGCTCCATCCATGGTACTATACGAGTGCTCCATCCATGGTACTATACGAGTGCTCCATCCATGGTACTATACGAGTGCTCCATCCATGGTACTATACGAGTGCTCCATCCATGGTACTATACGAGTGCTCCATCTCCATGACCACCTCTGAAATAGAACCAATGTAATGTTGTCTATACTCTGTGCAGGTCCGGGAGCTCGAGAGCCAGCTGGGCCAGATAAGAAGTCCCACGTCAGAACTCAGTCTGGAGGAAGAGATGTTGGGGACATCCCGGAGATTGCCCGCTCAGGAGAAGAACTTGTTTCGGTTGCGAACGTTGGAGAAAGAGAAGAAAGAATCACTGGAGGTAATATAGACAAGATAGGTATTGTGAGAGCTGCAGGACAATATCATGAAGGTGTTTTATATTTGTTGTCTCTATATAGTCAGCCTAAGGCCCCTTTCATACTTATACGACTTGTCCCACGATTTGGGACTGCAAAGTAGCATGACAAGTCGTTCCCCATGATTTCCAATGACAGCCGTTCATATTAGTACGACTTCAAGTCTTTTGGACTTCAAAGTAGTCCCTTCCACTACTTTGGTCCGATTTTGATGCCACTTACACAGGCGTTCCTTGAAATCGCAGCAAAAATCGCGGCAAAATCGTGGCCGCAAATCGTGGCAAAATCGCGCGACTTTGAAGTTGCACAAGTGTGAAAGGGGGCCTAATCCGCAGAGCTTTAAAATGTGCCATTCACCATTCGTATCAGTTTCGGAGGGGCCTAAAACCTTTTAAGCCAATTAACCCAGCAGCAGGTTTGTGTGGTTCCCCTTTGCACAATTCAACAAACACGGGGAGGATTTGCAAACTTCATAGACGAAGAAGACCCTGCCCTGGTGGAGTCTGATTCAAAAACCAATTAAAATGATTTTAAACTTTAAATATTTTTTAAAAAAATAACAAATCTGTTATATTTACCTGCTCTGTGCAATGGTTTCGCACAGTGCAGCCCCAATCCTTCTTTGCTGGGGTCCCCTGCCGGGGGGGGCTCCTGGCTCTTTCTGCATTCTGAGTACCTCCCAGCAAGCCACTTGCTAAGGGAGGTACTCATGTGGGCTCGCTCCCGAGCTCCGCTGCCTGCATCCATAGACACATACAATCAGGCTTTTGCCCCGCCCCCTGTTCCCTAGTCATAGGATTTGGTTGACAGCAACAGGAGCCCTTTAAGGCCCGGTTCACAATAGTGCGATGCAAGAACCCTGCAGATCCACTGCGGGTTGCCGCATCGCAGCTGAATCGCACAGTGGTAAAATGGTGCAGGAATCGGATCGCATAGGTGTGAACATCCATGCGATCTGATTTCAGTGTGGACCATAAAAAGGGTCCGGCACCATTTTGGTGCGAATGCGAGATGCGATTTCAGCCATAGAGTTTGTATGGCTGAAATCACATTGCACAGACATTGCGTGTGATGTGCACAGCAATGCAGTGCGAATCACATGCGATTTCTGGCATCGCACTAGTGTGAACCGGGCCTAGGTGTGTAAAAAAAAAAAAAAAGACAGTAAGAAAAAATAGCTAGATCAAGGCTTGATCTAGGTCAGGATTAGTGTTGGGGTCAAGGTAAGGGTGAAAGGTTAGGGCTGGGGTCAAAGGTCAGTGTCAGTATGTTTTGGGTAGGATAAAAAACACACATGTGACCATGTAAATAACGTGACATGTCAACACCATGTTACTTGTGTAAGCTACACTGAAAAAAGCAAAAGTTGGGATCCTTTCTTTGTCTATGGCGGCCTTTCTTAACCTCCTAAACATGGAGGAACTCTTAAAAGCCTTCACTCCCCAGGTGCTTCGGTAAACCTCGGCAGCCCATGACCCTGTCGCCAGTTGGCCGGTTTTCCTTCCTTGGACCCCTATTGGTTGGTCCTGGACCACTGCAGACCGGGAACATCCCACAAGAGCTGCAGTTTTGGAATTGCTCTGAGCCAGTCATCTTGCATTGTTAACCGCTTCAGCCCCGGAAGATTTTACCCCCTTCCTGACCACAGCACTTTTTTGCAATTCGGCGCTGCGTCGCTTTAACTGACAATTGCGCGGTCGTACGACGTGGCTCCCAAACAAAATTGACGTCCTTTTTTCCCCGCAAATAGAGCTTTATTTTGGTGGTATTTGATCACTTCTGCGTTTTTTATTTTTTGCGCTATAAACAATGCTAATAAATATCCCCCAAAAATATATAAAAAAACGATTTTTTTCCTCAGTTTAGGCCGATACGTATTCTTCTACATATTTTTAGCAACAAAAAAAAAATAGCAATAAGCGTATATTGATTGGTTTGCGCAAAAGTTATAGCGTCTACAAAATAGGGGATAGTTTTATGGCATTTTTATTTTTATTTTTTATTAGTAATGGCGGCGATTAGCGATTTTTATCGGGGACTGCGACATTATGGTGGACACATCGGACACTTTTGACACTTTTTTGGGACCATTGTAATTTATACAGCCATCAGTGCTAAAAAAAAATGCACTGATTACTGTGTAAATGACACAGTGAATGACACAGTGAAGGGGTTAACCACTAGGGGGCGATCAAGGGGTTAAGTGTGTCCTAGGGAGTGATTCTAACTGTGGGGGGGGATGGGCTTCAAGTCACATGACAGCGATCACCTCTCCTGATGACAGGGAGAAAGGATGGCCTCAGGTGTGTTCGCAAACAGCACGTGCAGAGCCCGCCAGGAAGTCGGCACTGCGGAGCGCTAATTGCAAGCAGTGAGACATTGTCCCAATATGCGGCTGCAGAGATCAGGAAATGTCTCCATGCTTGTGATTAGCGCTCCGCAGTGCCGACTTCCTGGCGGGCTTTGCACGTGCTGTTTGCGAACACGCCTGAACTCATCCTTAACAGGGAGCGGTGATCTATGTCATGACACAAGCTAGAACAGGGAAATGCCTTGTTTACATAGGCACTTCCCCGTTCTGAGGCTCCGTGACACGATCGCCGGGAGACCGGCGGACATCGAGTCCACCGGTCTCGCGGGCACGGTCTCGCTGTACTCGGTGGCACTCGTGCGCGTGCCTGCTATCCCCGGCTCTTAAAGGATAGCCCGGGGATATATCCCCGGCTCTTAAAGGATAGCCTGCTATCTCCACCGCTTCCATTGTGCCGATGTATATCGGTGTGCAGCAGTCGGCAAGTGGTTAAAGACGCTCAAATCCTTACGCTTGCCTGTTTTTTTTTTTCTGCTTTCAACACATCATTTTCAGGGACATGTTCACTCGCTGCCTCATATATCCCACCCACTTTCAAGTGCCATTGTAAGAAGAAATCAATGTCCTTCACTTTATCTGCCAGTGGTCATAACGTTATGGCAGATCTGTGTACAGTGCTGCAGAAAAAGATGAGTATGAATGAGTTTATGAGGTTTCAGCGTATTTCTGAAGTGTGACAAACGTCTCCAGATGATTGGTTTCCATCTTCTGTCCTTCCTTATGATGATATGAAGCTGTTATCGGTTTGCCTGATGTGAGCAGAATAACTATTTTTACTTTGACGCTCCCGATGGAAAAGCGCTGAATGTGGAAATGAAGGTTGATGACGAGGAGCCGAGTTCTGCTTTCCCCACTTACATGTGTAATCTTATCCCTACAGTATTTACTGTCACTATTCATGTGCTGGAAAAGCCCCGTCCATTGATATCACTAAGATCTACGGTTCCCGTCCTGCACAGAATACTCACATACTGAAGGATGGCTTTGTCTTTATATTCTGAGCTTCTTTCTATCAGAATATTAGAGGGAAAAAATCTTAACCGCTTGCCGCCAGCTCTATTGTAAAAAGACGTCGGCAAAGTGGTTGTAGAATCCTGACCAGACGTCATATGACGTCCTCAGGATTTTGAGGGGCGCGCATCGCGGCGATCGTTGTTGCGGGGTGTCAGTCTGACACCCCACAACTACGATCTTGGTAAAGAGTCTCCGACGGAGACTCTTTACCACGTGATCATCCGTGTCCAATCACGGCTGATCACAGTGTAAATAGGAAGAGCCGGTGTTCTGTCACCAATAGTCCGGCTATCAAAAAGTGTCCGCCCCGTACTGCGCATGCGCAGCACGGAGCAGAAGGAGTTTTGGAAAATCTCTGAAGATGAACGGCACCTGCGCCATGAGTCGAGGTGCAAGCCCCACCATCCAAGTGGACATAGGGCTGCACAAAGTTAGAGGGCCCCTTGCGGGCTCGCTTCGCTCGGCTCTTTTTTTATTCTAACTCTATGTCCACTTGGATGGTGGGGCTTGCACCTCGACTGACGGCGCAGGCGCCGTTTATCTTCGGCTATTTTCGTAATCTGCCTGTCATGTGTACTGCGCATGGGGGACACAATATGACAGGACACCGGTGATCGGCTTTTCCTCACTCACGTCTGTCAGACGCGAGTAGAGGAGAGCCGATCGGCTGCTCCTCTGACAGGGGGGGTCTGTGCTGATCGATTATCAGCGCAGCCCCCCCAAGGATGCCCACACTGGACCACCAGGGACCTTGAGGCGATTCAGTTCGCATTGTAGCGCTATACAAATTATTCATTCATTCATTCATTCATTCATTCAGGGACGCCACCAGACCACCAGGGATGACCAGCACCAGGTATGCCACCCTAGACCACCAGGGATGACACACAGTGCCCACAATGGGCATCACTGATTGGCATGCATAATTGTTTGGCACTGATTGGCATCCATCAGTACAAAACAATGCCCATCTGTGCCACCTATCAGTGCCCATCTGTGCCACCTATCAGTGCCCATCTGTGCCACCTATCAGTGCCCATCCATGCTGCCTATCAGTGCCCATCCATGCTCATCCATGCTGCCTATCCATGCCCATCTGTGCCGCCTATCCATGCCCATCTGTGCCACCTATCAGTGCCCATCTGTGCCACCTATCAGTGCCCATCTGTGCCACCTATCAGTGCCCATCTGTGCCACCTATCAGTGCCCATCCATGCTGCCTATCAGTGCCCATCCATGCTCATCCATGCTGCCTATCCATGCCCATCTGTGCCGCCTATCCATGCCAATCCGTGCCAGCTATCAGTGCCAATTTGTGTAACCTATCAGTGCCCATCCGCGCCGCCTATCAGTGCCGCCTATCAGTGCCACATATCAGTGCCCATCAATGCCACCTCATCGGTGCCCATCAGTGCTGCCTTATCAGTGCCCGTCAGTGAAGGAGAAAACTTACTTATTTACAAAGTTTTGAAACTGAAACAAAAAAAAACATATTTTTTTTAAACATTTTTGGTCTTTTTTTATTTGTTTAGCAAAAAATAAAAACCGTAGAGGTGATCAAATACCACCAAAATAAAGCTCTATTTGTGTGGGGAAAAAATTATAAAAATGTAATTTGGGTACAGTGTACATTCAAAGTGCGACAGCGCTAAAAGCTCAAAATTGGTCTGGGCAGGAAGTGGTTGTACATGTAACACGCTACAAGCATAGCTCAGGTGCAGGGCTGGTGCAAGGATTTTTGACACCCTAGGTGAAACCTCATTGACGCACTTGCCAAGTCGGGTCTTGGACCACCCCACCGTGGGAGAGACGTGGCGGATCTCCGATCTCCCAGAAGGCCATTGGCAACTTCTCTGTTGCGCTCACCCACTCGCCTCTCACCCCTATTGTTGGCAACCCGGATTTTAGCCCGGTGGTTGATGAGCCTTTTTTTCAGGGACTCAAACAGGTCGAGAGATCCCAGGTCCGACACTAGTATGCGGTACTGTTGACTTAAACTTGCTAGGATGTATTGGAGGGCTTCCCAAGCCTGGAGGGATTGACTGATGGCTATTTTATAGGCCCTTTGGGTCATTTTATATTCTATATATAAATTGTGTTTATCAAACAAAATGTCATGCGGGCTGCAGAGACTTCCTAGACGCCGGGCTTTTCTATAGACGTTGTTCCACTCGGCACTACCGTGTCATAGTGGTGATAGTATTTTTGGTCCGGAGAAGTGCTCCGTGTTCTGTAGGCAAATTAAGTGGTTTTTTGCAAAAACTGCAAAAGAAGCCCTGACCAGGGGCGGACTGACCATTCGGCCACTCGGGCACTGCCCAAGGGCCCTGGGCCACTAGGGGGCCCCATCAGGGTTGCCAGCCTTAGTAAAACCAGGGACAGTATGTAAAAATCTGTGTTTGTTTGTTTTTTTTTTTACATCTGACTCTGAAATGTCCCTTACCGACATCCTTTTGGTCTAAAAATCCCGAGATTATAGCTGCCCCACCTCTCCAGTACCTTCTCAGCCAATAGAAACATGTCTGTGTATACTGTGTGATTGTATACTGTGCATGTGTATACTGTGTGGCCCCATAATCTCTGATTGCCCGGGGGCCCCATAATCTCTGATTGCCCGGGGGCCCCATAATCTCTGATTGCCCGGGGGCCCCATAATCTCTGATTGCCCGGGGGCCCCATTATCTCTGATTGCCCAGGGGCCCCATAATCTCTGATTGCCCAGGGGCCCCATAATCTCTGATTGCCCGGGGGGCCCCATAAGCTCCGATTGCCCGGGGGCCCCATAAGTTGTCAGTCCGCCCCTGGCCCTGACCAAGTATTGAGTGCATACTATACTGTACATGGACGTACTTGTCACTGATGCCGTGTACACACGTCTGGACTTTTCGTCAGCAAAGGTCTGACGGAACGAATCAGTCGGACAATTCGACCGTGTGTGGGCTTCATCGGACCTTTGCTGTCGATAAATCAGACGGACTTTAGATTTAGAACATGTTTCAAATCTTTACGACGGACTCGAGTCCGGTCGAAAAATCAGTTCGTCTGTATACTAGCCCGACGGTCGAAAACCGACGCTAGGGCAGCTATTGGCTACTGGCTATGAACTTCCTTATTCTAGTCCGGTCGTTGGTCTTCTGTAATATTCTAATTTTCGGAGATACTGCATTTTGCGTTTTCACTCGTTTGTAAGCCATAATCATCAAAATTAAAAGAAAAAAGAAATGCTTGAAATATATCACTCTGTGTGTAATGAATCTATATAATATATACATTTTTTATTTTTTTTAATTAAATTACTGAAATAAATTAACTTTTTGATGATAATTTTTTGAGAGGCACCTGTATAAGAGAGCTGTAGCTATCATAGAAAAAAGAAAAGCAAAAACAACAACAAAAAACTGTTAGTAACAGCAAAGCATGTACGCCGATCACAAGGATTTGTAAGGTAAAGTCCCTGCTTGTTCTATAACAATCCACCAAAGCAGCAGTAGATAACTCTGCCTGCACCCGAATGTGATGAAATAGTCCCTAGACATGTGCACTGACAAAAAATTTGTTCATTTTCATTTTCGTTTCATTCGTTTTTTTGCTTTTTTCGAAAATTCGGGAATTTGGAAATTCGGAAATTTCGGGAATTTTCACATTTCGGATTTTCGAATTTTCGGATTTCCCAAATTCCCAATTTTCGGATTTCCCAAATTCCCAATTTTCGGATTTCCGAATTTTCGGATTTCCGAATTTTCGGATTTCCGAATTATCGAATTTTGGATTTTTGGACTTTCGGATTTTCGGACTTTCGGATTTCCGAATTTCGAATTTTCGGATTTCCGAATTATCGAATTTCCGAATTTTGGATTTTCGGAATTCGGGAATTCAAAGATTTGAAAATCCCAAAATGTCAAAATCTGAAAAAAAGAGAGAAAATCAGTTTAATTAATAACTAACTATTAAATTAACGAGTACGAATTTATCCGAAGTTACGAATTATCTGAAATAACAAATGCCACACATCTAAACAAATGGAATGGAACAAATTAATAATAAATAATTAATAATAATAAAAAGGTTTTATTATTATTGCTATTTATTATTATTATTAGATTGTTACGTTCCATTTGGTTAGATGCAGCATTCATTATTTCAGAAAATTCATAACTTCGGATAAATTCGTGCTCGTTACGTTCACTAACAGACAAATTTGAAAGGGAATTCCAATACTTATAATTTAATAGTTGGTTATTATTTAGAATTAAACAGATTTTCTTTGTTTTTTTCAGATTTTTGATTCTTCAAATTTTTGAATTTCCGAATTCAGAAAATTCGGAATTCTGAAAATCCGAAATTCGGAAATTTGAAAATCCGAAAATTCGGAAATCCGAAAATTCGGAAATCAGAAAATTCGGAAATCCGAAATTCGGAAATCCGGAAATCCCAAAAATCGGAAATCCGAAATTCGGAAATCTGAAAAGTCGAAATTTGGAAATTCGGAAATGCGGAAATTTGGAAATGCGGAAATTTGCATTTTCAGATTTCCGAATTTCCGAATTTCGACTTTTCGGATTTCCGAATTTCGTATTTTGGGATTTCCGAATTTTGGGATTTCCGAATTTTTGGATTTTCGAATTTTGGATTTTCGGATTTTCGAATTTCCGAATTTTTAATTTCCGAATTTAAAATCCGAAAATGCGAAATTCGGAAATTGAAAAATTCGGAAATTCGGAATTAACGAATTTGTCAAAATTCGTTAAAAAAACAATTAGGAACTAAACGAATTGCACATGTCTAATAGTCCACTTTCTGCCCCCGGACCCCTTCTGAACAAATTGGACTCGATGACACTGGCCAGGACTGAGCCGCGGCGGGACGTTTTTCTAAAAGCTGTGACTGTCCCGGCAACTCCGGGACAGTTGCCAAGTATATAGCTGGCACATACTGAAAGCTTCATGTAGTAGTAGTTCTGTTTTTATTACTATATTCCTACTGTTGTTGCTTCCATGTTGTCTCATTGTTATAATCCTAGAGACTGACGGGGGAACATGACACTCTCAGAAGGGAACATGAGGATCTGAAAAAGAAGTTTGAGGCTTCCAAAGCCAGGAACCGATCGCTGTCCAACGATCTGAAGACCCTCAAGTTGCAAATGACGACTCTGCTGGATAAAGGGAAGCATGACGATGAACTCATAGACGCCCTGCTGGTACTACCTGTTGGTTATTATTTGTTAAAGGAAATTAATAGTATTTTCAGAATGTTTTTAGTTGTAAAAGAGAGCAGGATGAGTCTGAATAATTTATGCACATTCTTTTAAAGGCCTTAATTATGCGTATCATTTGCAAAAATATAAGTACATGGTCAGAGCCATCATTTTTCATTACCCACTTGAAGACCGGGCCCTATATAAATAATTACAACAATCACCATTTTATTCTCTAGGGACTCTGCTAAAAAAAATATATATATATATATTAGGGCTGTTACTGATTACAATTTTCGTGTTCGATTAATCGATTTTTTTTTTATCGACTAATTTTGATTAATTTTAACGCACATACAGATCCAACTACTTTTAGCTGATCTCCTTGCATTGCAACTCTGCATTAGTCAGTGGTAAATGTGGTATACACTATATACAATCACCCGACACTAGTTAGTCTCCACAATCCATGACTTAACTTCACAGTTCACACAAATACGTTTTAAATGCAAACTGTAGCACTGACGTAAGTTATTTTTTTTTTTTCCCACAGTAGCGTGAGAATCCCTCCACCTCCGGTCTATCTAATCACTCTCACCTTACGGCATGGACCCCTGTGCAAACAAGGTGGTCATGCAAGTGGGTATCAAAAGGGTATAACACGGACCATAAACTTCTCTCACGTCTCCTTAGATCTCAGCAAGGACGCAGGTCATGGGGAGAAAGAAAAGTGCTCACCGCTTAAGTAAAAGATTTCATTTTTGTGTTCAAGCACAAACTACTCACATAAAGATGATAAAAACACAGCATGTAAAGCCGACAATCGTGTTAGTTCCGTAGGGCAGCAGCGGGTGACGTCATGCGTAGCTCCTCCCCCATACGTGTTACGTTTAATCAGAACTTCGACGTCACCGGACTCCTCCCCCCTTCCCTTCGTTAGCAGACAGAGGCACTTAGGGAAGGGGGAGGAGTCCGGTGACGTTGATGTCCGTGACGTCATTGGATCTCCGACGGAACACCCTGAAGACCCGGAAGCCGGCGGAGAGGTGAGTACCCAACAAAAGAATTTTAATCGATCAAAAAAAATGAATAGATTAATCGAGGAATTAATCTTTAATTTCCACAGCCCTAATATATATAAATAATTACAACAATCACCATTTTATTCTGTAGGGGCTCTGCTAAAAAAAAAAAAAAAAACTTTTATATATACATATATGTGTGTGTGTGTGTGTGTGTGTGTGTGTGTGTGTGTATATATATATATATATATATTTATACCCCTTATATATTATATACATATATTTTATACATGTATCATTTATAATATATACATATTTTTTTTTTTTAGTCCTTAGAGAATAAAATGACGATTGTAATAATTATTTATGTCACATGGTATGTGCGCAATGGTTTTCAAATGCTTTTTTGGAAAAAATACACTTTACTGAATTAAAAAAAAAAATCACAATATATACCCAATTTCTTTGTAAAATATGAAAGATGATGTTACGCCGAGTAAATAGATACCTAACATGTCACACTTTTAAAATTGCGCACATCTGTTGAACGGCGACAAACTACGGTACTTAAAAATAGGCGACGCTTTAAAAATTATTACAGGTTACCAGTTTAGCGCTACACTGGAGGTCTAGCGCGAGAATTAATGCTCTCGCTCTAACGATCGCGGCGATACCTCACGTGTGGTGTAAATACCATTTACATATGCGTGGGTGACTTACGTAGAGCGCGGTGGAATGGGGGCGCTTTAATTTTGCCCCTTGAATTTTTTTTTTTCACTTTTATACCTATTACAAGGATTGCAAACATCCCTTGTAATATAAATAAGGATGACAGATCCTTTTTATGGAGAGATCTGGGGTCAAAAAGACCCCAAATCTCTCCTCTACCTTTTTTAAAAGCAAAAGATCAAAACTTTTTTTTATCTTTTGCTTTGCCAAAAAAAAAATTGTTTACTTCCGCCCTAGACTGGAAGTGACGTCATGGCGTTGCTCCAGTCCTCCAATAGAGGTGATCAGAGACGATCTGGTCTCTGTTCATCTCTTTGGCCAGCCACGCGAACTGTTGAATCATTTCCCGGGCTCGCCAGTAAAAGCAGTAAGCTTGAGAAACTCCGGCGCAGAGCGGGGGGGGGGGGGGTTTCTGTTATGGTTATAGCTCCAGCAATAACCCGCTAAACACTACGTATTGCGGTCGGCAACTGCAAGTGGATAATGTGCGCACAGTTTTTAAAGCCTTGTTTTTGCGTATTTGTAAGAATATAAGTACTTGGTCACAGCCATCATTTTTCGTTATATACTCAGACTCTGATTCTATCTTTACAGCGCTGCACCATGGTTGTACTTTACTACTCCTATCCAGTGGTGGCTGGTGTTTTTTGGGGGGGGGGTGGCGGCAAACAACCACCCTCCCCCCCAGTCAGCCGGCGACAACACCCCACCACCCGCTCGCTCTACGTCGGTCCCCGGTCATCCAGCCTGGCACTTATCCCATCTAGGTTGCGGGTGGGCAGCGCTCCTACTGGGGGCGGGCAGCAGCTCCTGTGTCCTCTCCTCTTTTTCTGCATCACAGCGCTTTGCACCGTACGTCTCCTCCCTCCTCCTCCTAGGTGTCCAATAGGATCACCTGTCCTTTCAGCCAATCGTGTGACCTGTCTCAGGACCCGCTTCCTGATTGGCCGGGAGGAGGGTCAGTGTGGCAATAGTGAATATTAATTTGCTATTGTCGCACAACTGGGTTGACCTTGCATGTAGATCAGGGGGCTGGACGCATGGATGGATGGGGGGGGGGGGGGGGGGCGGCGCCCGTGCGCCCATAATGGACGGGCCACCACTGCAGCCACCTAACGCAAAACAATGCACTCCGTGTGTAGTGGATATTTTAACAGATGTTTACCAGTTATAGTAAAACCCCTACTAAACTACAAAAATTTAAATGACACTCCTAAAGCCACATCCGTATAAACTTGATTGGACGAGAGAAAGGGTAAAGGGCCATCACAGGGCCCTAATTCGGACTTTACATGCAAGATGGACAATGATATAGTACAAAAATATATTTTTTTAACAATAAGTCATATCAAACAGGTCAAGTAAAAAAGAATTAAAAACATACGATAGGCATACCGTATAAGCCGACCCGAATATAAGCCGAGGCACCAAATTTTACCACAAAAAACTGGGAAAACGTATTGACTTGAGTATAAGCCTAGGGTGAGAAATGTGCAGCTACTGTAAGTGGAAAAGAGGGTCAACGATGCCCATTTGCAGCCTCACTGTGCCCATTTGCAGCCATAGGTCCCCTGAACTTCAAACTTGGTAGTTAAGGGTTCCTAGATGCCCCCCTAGCTGCAGACAAAATTTGGGGTCTCTGGACCCAAAGGGTCCCGAAATAACATTGCTGCAGATGGACACAGTTGACCGAATTTGGGGCCCTGTATATCGGTGCCACTTGGTGCTAGGAACCCCAAATTTGGATATGTTGTAAGGCTAGTTCCTGGGTTTGCACACCAAATTTGGGGTTCCTAGCACCAAGTGGCCCAGAGATACGGGGCCCCAAAGTCGGGTCGGAAAATGTCAAGCACTTTTCTGCAGCAGAGAATGATTTTCCGAACCAACTTTGGGGCCCCCGTCTCTCGGGGCCACTTGGTGCTAGGAACCCCTTTTTTGTTCCCAGCACCAAGTGGCCCCGAGATATGAGGCCCCAAAGTCGGGTCGGAAAATTTCATTCTCTGCTGCAGAAAAGTGCTTGACTCAAGTATAAGCCAAGGGGGGACATTTTCAGCACAAAAAAATGTGCTGAAAAACTCGGCTTATACTTATATATATGGTATCTAGTGTAAAGAAGAGAGTTGACACCAAATAAATGGCAGTGAGCCCCTGTGCGTCAACGTGCTTCGCTGTTTTGCTTCGTCAGGACACACTTGGGGGTAGTTGGAAGGAACAGGTCTCCCTATAAAATAAATCCATCAGACATTATATTACAATAACATATGATAAAAAACTTTCAAACATTGTGTGACGAAACGCTCCCACACTCCTCTTGAGTGATTTCGTCATATACCACTTCCTCCCAGTAACAATATAGATCTCAGATATTCCAACCGCTCCCAAGCACCAAATGAGACGACACTTGCTTAGCTGCTCAACATGGACTGTTTTTATTAGAACCAAACTGACAAGTATTTATATACAGTAGAAGAGGAGACCGCCCCCCCCTGCTCATTTTACTCTAACAATACACCTGTAACAAATAACATGAGCTAATTAACTAATCCCTTTAAGCAGCCGATGTGACTCTGTGCCCATCAGGATTTCACTACAGGTCAGACTTGTTGTCACCGAGCTTCACACATGTTCGATGCTAATATCATCAACTCCACAAGACAGCAGGAGCTCCATTAGGAGTCGGCCCGTCTCCTACAATGTACAGAGGACAAATTGATCAGCTCTCTCAATTAACATCTTAAGTTCATCAACAAACTAAGAATAGTCTTTACATATATCCTGCATTGAATATGACTAGCACAGATTATATTGGGTTTCTCATTCACCCTGTGCCCTAGAGACACAGGGTGATTTACACATAAGAGGGTCCGGGGAAGCTGGACAAGGAGCCTCCAGAACTCTCCAGGGCAAGCTGAGTTCCACAAACCCCCGACCCAAAGTCACTCCTGTCACACATTGCTATATCCAGAGGACATACACACATCAGATACAAATAGCTACCTTGTCAGCACAGAAATATCTCCACCTGCATCTGAATATCTCCATAACATCTCCAATGTTATTGTAATATAATGTCTGATGGATTTATTTTATCTTTGATAGTGAGACCTGTTCCTTCCAACTACCCCCAAGTGTGTCCTGACGAAGCAAAACAGCGAAACGCGTTGATGCACAGGGGCTCACTGATGTTTATTAAAAATCGCACTCTCAAGTAATTTATAAAATCAGTGAAATGAAAAAAATGTGATAATGAATCACAATGAAATGAAGTGTAAATACGGTTGTAGCTTCTTAAAATCATCTTCCTACATTTTTCCAGGTCCAGCAGAAGAATATGCAGGAGATCCTCACCAACCTGAGCAAGCAGGAGCAGAAACACCAAGACTCGCAGCAATCCCTGAGCCTGCACCTGAACAACGAGAGCCAGAAGCAGAACTCGCTGGTCAATCAGCTGAAACTGATGGTGGTGGAGAGGGAGGCCAAGGTGAAAGACCTGGAGGTGGAAATCCAGCAACTGACCACCAAGGTAAAACTTTTTAAGTGGACCTCTTGCTTACTTTACAAGTCTACATGAATAAATTCCTGACCTGTCACAATATACAACAATTGTATAATTTTGTATCCTGGACCCCCAACCCAGTGACTGTCTACTCCAGACCTGAGCCGGCATGTACTGTCCATCGGGACTGCCGGGAGTCTCCCGGTGGGCCGATGGGTCAGTGGGCCAGTTTCAGTGACAGCCTGTCAAAGTAAAGGCTGCATGGCTAGCCATTAATTTAACCACTTGCTCCCGCGATTGCTCGTGACACACCGAGAACCGGGATCTGTGTGTGTGTAAACACACAGATCCCGGTTCTCTGAGGGGAGAAGAGACCGATCGTGTGTTCATACAGAGTACGAACAGCGATCTGACATCTCCCCTAGTCAGTCCCCTCTCCCCTTCAGTTAGAACACATTTAACCCCTTGGTCACCCTCCTAGTGTTCACCCCTTCCCTTGCCAGTGACATTTTTACAGTAATCAGTGCATTTGTATAGCACTGATCGCTGTATAAATGACAATGGTCCCAAAATAGTGTCAAAATTGTCCGATGTGTCCGCCATAATGTCGCAGTCCCGATAAAAATAGTAAAAAAAAAAAAAATAATAATAATAAAAATGCTATAAATCTATCCCTTATTTTGTAGACGCTATAACTTTTGCGCAAACCAATCAATAAACGCTTATTGCGATTTTTATTGCCAGAAATATGTAGAAGAATACGTATCGGCCTAAACTGAGGAAAATTTTTATTTACTTTTTTTTTTTTAATGGGGATATTTATTCTAGCAAATAGTACAAAATAGTGTTTTTTTTTTCAAAATTGTCACACTTTTTTTTGTTTATAGCACAAAAAATAAAAACCGCAGAGGTGATCAAATACCACCAAAAGAAAGCTCTATTTGTGGGGAAAAAAGGACGTCAATTTTGTTTGGGTGCCACGTCGCACGACCGCGCAATTGTCAGTTAAAGTGACGCAGTGCCGAATCGCAAAAAAAATGGCCTGGTCATTCAGCAGCCAAATCTTCCGGGGCTGAAGAAGTTACTATGCCTATTGGAGCCCTTTCACACTGAGCCGCGGGCAGCGTCAGCAGTAAAGCGCCGCTAGTTTTAGCGGCGCTTTACCGCTGTTTTAGCAGCGCTATTCGGCCGCTAGCCGAACGCTTTTAACCCCTGCTAGCGGCTGAAGAAAGGATTAAATGCGCCCGTGTAGCGCCGTTGCCGTGGCGCTTTGCGGGCACTTCGACAGCATTGCACATTAATTTCAATGGGCAGGAGCGGTGAAGGAGCGCTATATACATCGCTCTTCCATCGCCCCAAAGATGCTGCTTGCAGGACTTTTTTTAACATCCGGTCAGCGCAGCGCCCCAGTGTGAAAGCACTCGGGTTTTCACATTGGGGTGGCAGGGGAGGCGTTTTTCAGGTGCTTTACAGGCGCCATTTTTAGCCCTTTAGCACCTGAAAAACTCCTCCAATCAGTGGCGTAACTAGAACCCTCAGGGCCCCCGATGCAAGAAACCATGGAGGCCCCCCCCCCCCCCCCGACCTCCGGACAAAGATCTTTGCTCCGAGCCCGATGTTGCAACACCAGGGCCCAGTCACAAGTGGGTGGCTGCATATAAAGGAACCGATTTCTTAATTCTTATATAAAAACACACACACATATATATATATATATATATATATATAATATATATATAAACCATATATATATATATATATATATATATATATATATATATATATAAATGCACATATAAACCAGGGACAGCTGGTGCTCAAAATTTTTAGGGGGGCGAAAGCAAACTAAAAAATAATCAGAAATAAAAACATCAATTGCAGCCACTGTGCCCATTAAACGCCACCACTGTGCCCATCAAATGCCGCCACTGTGCCCATCAAATGCCGCCACTGTGCCCATCAAATGCTGCCACTGTGCCCATCAATTTCAGCCACTGTACCATCAAATGCGACCACTGTAGCATCAAGTGTCGACACTGTGCCCATCAAATGCTGCCACTGTGCCCATCAAACTCTGCCGCTGTGCCATCAAATGCCGCCAGTGTGCCCATAAAATGCCGCCAGTGTGCCATCAAATGCCGCCAGTGTGCCATCAAATGTTGCCACTGTGCCATCAAATGCTGCCGGTGTGCCCATTAAATGCTGCCGTGTGCCAAATGCTGCCACTGTGAATCCCCACCGCCCGCTCGCACACCCACACACATGCATGCACACCCACACACATATGCATGCACCCCCCCCCACACACACACACATATGCATGCACCCCCACACACATATGCATGCACCCCCCCACACACACACACATGCATGCACCCCCCCACACACACACATGCATGCACACCCCCACACACACATGCATGCACCCCCCCCCCCACACACACACACATGCATGCACACCCCCACACATGCATGCACACCCCCACACACACACATGCATGCACACCCCCACACGCACACATGCATGCACCCCCCCCACACACACACACACATGCATGCACACCCCCACACACATTCACACCCCCCCCACCACACACACACACACACATGCATGCACATATAAACACATATACAGTAGATAGTCTTATAAAAAGACATCAGACATTTACCTTCTTCCTGCTGGGTACTGCACTGTAGGGGGAGACAAAGAGCACAGCACAGCACACACTGCTTTCACTTTAGGTATGTGAGGAGCTCCCTGCACAGTGCCATTACAGTTCGGCTGACAATCGGGGAGCTCCTCTCAGCCTCCCCTCCTATCAAAGAGTACAGGGGGTCCTCAAGGGCCCCCTGCAGCAAGGGGCCCGGTCGTCATGGCGATCTCGGCGACCCCTATAATTTTGCCACTGCCTCCAATGTGAAAGGGGTCTAAGAGAAATAAAGTAGAATGGCTAATGGCCAGTGAAGGGGGGGGGGGGGCTTGGGTGGCCATCGGGGTTGGCCGGGGGGGGGGGGGGGCAGGTTTGTCAGGCCGGCCGGTATTGGAGAGGCCTGTCATCTGCACTGCCCATCACCTCACTTCATAGTGCGCAACCCGGCTCTGTGGTAGAGGGGTTTGAATTGGGATGTGGGGGATTTTGACTGACCGACCTAACGCGGGGGGGCGGAGAGGTGTTTGACGGGACGCCAGAATGGGGGGGGGGTTTGACTGGCGGACCGCCTGAACGGGGGGAGGGTGTCGGTTGCTTCCCCCCACAAAAAAAAATGGAGGACCAGCCGCCACTGCTGTGGAATATAGGTGATCCAGAATTATATATGTTGTTGTTATCGAATGATCACTTTTGATCATGGAAACAATTTTTTATTCTATCAGTTAGCGGACAAGTCGCTATCGAGCAGCGAATAGTCCTTTGCACTGCAAACTGAAATTCTATACGAGTACGGCCAGATTAAGGCCCCTTTCACACTGGGGCGGTGCGGGCGTCGGCGGTAAAGCTGCGATTAATTTTTAGCACTGCTTTACCGTCGTTTTAGCCGCGGTATTCGGCCGATAGCGGTGCAGTTTTAACCCACGCTAGCGGGCGAAAAAGGGTTAACCCCCCCGCTATATCGGCGCTTTACCGGCGGTATTGCTGCGGTATTACCGCGGTGTCCTATTGATTTCAATGGGTAGGAGCGGTGAATACACGGATCCTTCACCGCGCCAAAGATGCTGCTAGCAGGACTTTTTTTTACTGTCCTGCTAGCGCACCGCTCCAGTGTGAAAGCCCTCCAGGGGTGGACTGACAAATCATGGGGCCCCCGGGCAATAGGAGATTATGGGGCCCCCAGGCAATCAGACTATGGGGCCACACAGTATACACATACACAGTATACAATCACACAGTATACACAGACATGTACACACAGTATACACACACAGTATACACAGACATGTACACACACACTATACACAGACATGTACACACACTATACACAGACATGTACACACACAGTATACACAGACATGTACACACACTATACACAGACATGTACACACACAGTATACACAGACATGTACACACACTATACACAGACATGTACACACACTATACACAGACATGTACACACACTATACACAGACATGTACACACAGTATACACAGACATGTACACACACTATACACAGACATGTACACACACTATACACAGACATGTACACACAGTATACACAGACATGTACACACAGTATACACAGACATGTACACACAGTATACACACACAGTATACACAGACATGTACACACACAGTATACACAGACATGTACACACAGTATACACATACACAGTATACAATCACACAGTATACACAGACATGTACACACACTATACACAGACATGTACACACAGTATACACAGACATGTACACACAGTATACACAGACATGTACACACACTATACACAGACATACACACACTATACACAGACATGTACACACAGTATACACAGACATGTACACACAGTATACACAGACATGTACACACAGTATACACAGACATGTACACACAGTATACACACACACACTTTATACAATCACACAGTATACACAGACATGTACACACAGTATACACACACACAGTATACAATCACACAGTATACACAGACATGTACACACAGTATACACAGACATGTTTCTATTGGCTGAGAAGGTACTGGAGAGGTGGGGCAGCTATAATCTCTGGATTTTTAGACCAAAAGGATGTCGGTAAGGGACATTTCAGAAACAGATGTAAAAAAAAACACAGATTTTTACATACTGTCCCTGGTTTTACTGAGGCTGGCAACCCTGATGGGGCCCCCTAGTGGCCCGGGGCCCTCTGGCAGTGCCCGAGTGGCCGAATGGTCAGTCCGCCCCTGCCTCCGGCTTTCACACTGGAGTGGAAGGGCCCGCTTTTTTCAGGCGCTATTTTTAGCGCTGTAGCGCCTAAAAAAAGCTTAGTCGTGAAAGGAGCCTTAGAGAGTTGTCACCAGAACAGGTGTCCCCAATGAATCATTTCCTCTCCCCTCCTGTTCTGGTGACATCGGTAACATTGTGGATTTTTTTCTTCACGGTCCCGGTGACAACGATCACCAAGTGTTTTTTTCCAGCAAGCAAACGGATAGCAATAAAAACCAGACAGAGGCTCTAGCCCTTCTCCATAGGAAAATTTGGGGTCTAGATATACTTTAAAATGGCACAACAGGAAACTGTCAGTGCTGCGCAGAACAACCAATAAGATTCTAGATGTAGAGTCGGTGAAACTGGCATCTGATTGGTTACTATAGGCAACTTTCCTGCTTTCCAGGTAATTGCACAAAATATATTATATATATATATATATATATATATATATATATATATATATATATATATATATATATATATATATATATATATATATATATATATATATATATATATATATATATATATATATTATATTATAATATAATATATATATATATATATATATATATATATATGTATGAATTATAATATATATATATACATATATATATATATATATATATATATATATATATATATATATATAATATAAAATATATTTTATATATTTGTGAAGTCTAATTCCTAACAATGAGTGATTTGTGTCTAGAGTTCCCCCAAAAGGCCGTCCAGTATGAAGATTTTAGGAGCTGAAGAGTCGCAAGATGGGTTCCGGATGGACAAGCGACTTTCTGCGCGGTCGCTGTCTGATATCGCAGACCACACGGGCTCAGCCTTCTCTGCCAGGTAATACACCCGAAGTGTGCGACAAACGCAGCAAACCACGGGGTTAGGGGCTCTTTCACACTAGCGGTTGAGGGGCAGGAAAACCCCACGGTTGAGCCGTGCTTTTATCGCCACCCAACCACCACCCCCCTCCCTTTACCTGCACAGCTCACTGCTGGGTGTAAACACTTGCCCCACCCACAATGCTTTGCGGGAGAAATGATACCCCTGGTCACTTTCAGCAGTAGTAGCGCCAGTTGAACAAGATCTATTCAAGTGAACGGAGCTGCTCTGTAAGCGCCCCGCAACCACGCGCAATGCCAACACGCCAAGCTTGAGAATTAAAAAAGAGGCATGAGCTTTTTTACTGCGTTTGACACACATATAGGACAGCCCATTCATTTCACTCGGGCTGCCCCATGGGTGTCAAACGTGGCAAAGAAGCTCATGCACCTGTGAATGTAGCGTCCAAAATGTTAAATGTCCCACGTGCCAGATCATTAATAGTACCATTGGAGGGTCTCATCCCTAAATCAAGCAATTCAAAAACAAAAATGTATGTGATGGGATTCTAAATACCCCTCCAATGGACAAATATACACAATATTGTCAAAAGTATTGGGACACCTGCCTTTACACACGCAGATAAACTTTATTGGTTTCTTGTTTTATCCTTGTATATCAAAATATATATATATATATATATATATATATATATATATATATATATATACACATGAAACTTTAATGACATCCCAGTCTTAAGCCTCATACACACGATCGGACCGTGGACCAACTTTCCTGTGGATTTTTGTCCAAAGGGCGTTGGCCCCCAAGTTGGTATTGCATACACACGGCAGGACTTTTTTTTCAGCCAACTTTCACCAAATCACTTGGTTTTTCTGCTCTTTACCGCCACCTTTGGTCAACTTCTGTATTGTTGTCTGATCTTTTGCATTGGTTCTGCATTGGTTTGTACAAAAGTCCGTTGGTTTTGTGTACACACGGTCCGACTTTGGTCCATCGGACTTTTGTTGGCAGAAAGTTGGTCCGTTCGCACAGCCAACAAAAGTCCGATGAAACCTGGAAAAAGTTGGTCCGATGGAGCGTACACACGGTCGGATGTTGGATCAAAACAGCTAATTTGCATGTTGTTTGTCAAAAAGTCCGATCGTGTGTACGGGCCTTTAGTCCGTAGGGTTCAATATTGAGTTGGCCCACCCTTTGCAGCTATAACAGCTTCAACTCTTCTGGGAAGGCTGTCCACAAAGGTTTAGGAGGGTGTCTATGGGATTGCTTGTCCATTCTTCCAGAAGAGCATTTGTGAGGTCAGGCACTGATGTTGGATGAGAAGGCAGTCTCCACTCTAATTCATCCCAAAGGTGTTCTATCGGGTTGAGGTCAGGACTCTGTGCAGGCCAGTCAAGTTCCTCCACCCCAAACTCGCTCACCCATGTCTTTATGGACCTTGCTTTGGGCACTGGTGGGCAGTCATGTTGGAACAGGAAGGGGCTGTCCCCAAACTGTTCCCACAAAGTTGGGAGCATGAAATTGTCCAAAATGTCTTGGTATGCTGACGCCTTAAGAGTTCCCTTCCCTGGAACTAAGGGGCCAAGCCCAACCCCTGAAAAACAACCCCCAAAAACAACCCCTGAAAAACAACCCCCAAAAACAACCCCCTGCACAGAGTCCTGACCTCAACCTGATAGAACACCTTTGGGATGAATTAGAGCAGAGACTGCGAGCCAGGCCTTCTCATCCAACATCAGTGCCTGACCTCACAAATGCGCTTCCGGAAGAATGGTCAAACATTCCCATAGACATTCCTAAACCTTGTGGACGGCCTTCCCAGAAGAGTTGAAGCTGTTATGGCTGCAAAGGGTGGGCCAACTCAATATTGAACCCTCCGGACTGAGACTGGGATGTTATTAAAGTCCATGTGGGTGTAAAGGGAGTCAATCAGTGTTGAGCCGGAAACCTCCTAACTGTGGTGGAAGGAAAATAAATTGCATAATGTATGGGCTGCTGTAGTGCTTCCCATCTGTTATATTGGCTGTATTATTCTTTGTATTTCTTATGTTATCTCTGCGCTGATTTGATTCATATGGGAGTATGAAGCTTGATGTAAATATCATTATTATTATTAATATTTTATACACTTATTTCTTTGTGTTTATTCATAAGAGCAGCTATTAGACATGTGCAATTCGTTTAGTTCCTAATTCTTTTTTTAACGAATTTTGACAAATTCGTTACATCCGAATTTCCAAATTTTTCAATTTTCCAAATTTCAAAATTTGCGAATTTCCGAATTAACGAATTTTCGTATTTTCGTATTTTCGTATTTTTAATTTACGAATTTTCGAATTTCTGAATTTCGGATTTTCCGAATTCCGAATTTTCGGAATTCGGAAATTCTAAAATTAAAAAAATAGAAAATCTGAAAAAAAGAAAGAAAATCTGTTTCTAAATAATAACTAACTATTAAATTATAGGTATTGGAATTTCCTTTCAAATTTGTCTGTTAGTGAACGTAACGAGTTACGAATCCGAAGTTACGAATTATCTGAAATAGCGAATGCCGCATCTAACCAAATGGAACGTAACGATCTAATAATAATAAATAACAATAATAATAATAATAAAACCTTTTTCCATTTGTTTAGATGCGGCATTCGTTATTTCAGATAATTCGTAACTTCGGATAAATTCGTACTCGTTAATTTAATAGTTAGTTATTAATTAAACTGATTTTCTTTCTTTTTTCAGATTTTCAAATTTTGGGAATTTCAAATCTTTGAATTCCCGAAATCCGAAAATCCGGAAATTCGAAAATTCAAAATTCGGAATTTCGGAAATCCGAAAATTCAAAATTCGGAAAATCGGAAAATCGGAAATTCGAAAATCGGAAATTCGAAAATTCGAAAATTTTAAATTCGGAAATCCGAAAATTCGAAATTCGGAAATCCGAAAAATAGAAATGTGAAAATTCCCGAAATTTCCGAATTTCCAAATTCCTGAATTTTCGATTTTCCGAATTTCCGAAAACAGCAAAAAAACGAATGAGACAAAAATGAACGAATTTTTTGTCAGTGCACATGTCTAGCAGCTATATTCTCTCATTCTGTATGTATTCTCTATCTCTGTACAGCACAATGGTGATTAGTGATGGCGATATGAATGTAAAATGTGCCTCAGCACAGCCATTGACAATGCAGGGGGCACCACTGGTAGACAGGGACAGGATGTGCCACAGCAAAGACATTAATGGCAGGATCACAGAGATTATTCTAAAGTCGTTCCACCATGATTTCCAAGGACAGCCATTCATATTAGTACAACTTCAAGTCGTTCCGACTTCATAGTAGTCCCTGCACTACTTTGGTCCGATTTTGATGCCACTTACACAGGCATTGCTTGCGATCGTGGCGAAATCGCGACAAAAATCGTGACCGCGAATCGCAGGTAAAATCGCGCGACTTTGAAGTCCCACAAGTGTGAAAGAGGCCTAAGGAAAGGTGCACACTTGTGCGACTTCAAAGTCGCGTGATTTTGCCGCGATTCGCGGACGCGATTTCAAGGAATGCCTGTGTAAGTGGCATCAAAATCGGACCAAAGTAGTGCAGGGACTACTGTTTTGGATTTCAGACTAAAATGTCTGAACCGAGTTATCTGCACCTGGTCTAATTTCAAAATGTTCATGCATGCATGTTTAGAAGTAACACACTGACACACACTGTTCAGAGAAGAACTTCCTTTTTTATTGCTTTTGGGCATAGCTTCTTTTATAGTAGAAGATGACACATTGTTTGCAAAGACATCATCACAGTCTAGTTGTGTTGTCATCTGTGGATTGGAAGACTCTTATCTAAGTGTCTCATCTTCCAGTCAGCTTCATCCAGGTATTTTCTGTTGATGTGAGGTTGCAGACTCTTGAACCCACTCGTGGGAGGGGGGGGGGGGTCTCTATTTACTTAATTTTGAGTAAGGAGATTCAGCATTTATACATATACAATAGAAATAGTCATTTTATCAAAGCATTAATAAATCCACAACAATACTTTGAAGTCGGAACGACTTGAAGTCCTACTAATATGAATGGCTGTCATTGGAAATCATGGGGAACGACTTGTCATGCTACTTTGCGGTCCAAAATCGTGGGACAAGTCGTATAAAGCCCCTTTCACACTTGTGCGACTTCAAAGTCGCGTGATTTTACCGCAATTTTGCTGTGATTTCAAGGAATGCCTGTGTAAGGCCCCTTACAGGGGCGGACTGACCATTCGACCACTCGGGCACTGCCCGGGGGCCCTATCAGGGTTGCCAGCCTAAGTAAAACTGTGTTTTTTTTTTTTACATCTGTTTCTGAAATGTCCCTTACCGACATCCTTTTGGTCTAAAAACCCTGAGATTATAGCTGCCCCACCTCTCCAGTACCTTCTCAGCCAATAGAAACATGTCTGTGTATACTGTGTGATTGTATACTGTGTGTGTGTATACTGTGTGTGTGTGTATACTGTGTGATTGTATACTGTGTGATTGTATACTGTGTGTGTGTGTATACTGTGTGTGTGTGTATACTGTGTGTGATTGTATACTGTGTGATTGTATACTGTGTGTATACTGTGTGTGTGTATACTGTGTGATTGTATACTGTGTGATTGTATACTGTGTGTATACTGTGTGTGTGTATACTGTGTGTGTGTATACTGTGTGATTGTGTATACTGTGTGATTGTATACTGTGTGTGTGTATACTGTGTGATTGTATACTGTGTGTGTGTGTGTATACTGTGTGATTGTATACTGTGTGTGTATACTGTGTGATTGTATACTGTGTGTGTATACTATGTGATTGTATACTGTGTGATTGTATACTGTGTGTGTGTGTATACTGTGTGATTGTATCCTGTGTGTGTGTGTGTATGTGTATACTGTGTGATTATATACTGTGTGTGTGTGTGTGTGTATACTGTGTGATTGTATACTGTGTGATTATATACTGTGTGTGTGTGTGTGTGTGTATACTGTGTGATTGTATACTGTGTGTGTGTATACTGTGTGATTGTATACTGTGTGATTGTATACTATGTGTGATTGTATACTGTGTGTGTGTATACTGTGTGTGATTGCATACTGTGTGTGATTGCATACTGTGTGTGATTGTATACTGTGTGTGATTGTATACTGTGTGTGTGTATACTGTGTGTGATTGTATACTGTGTGTGTGTGTATACTGTGTGTGTGTGTGTATACTGTGTGTGTGTATACTGTGTGTGTGTATACTGTGTGTGTGTGTATACTGTGTGTGTGTGTATACTGTGTGATTGTATACTGTGTGATTGCATACTGTGTGTGATTGTATACTGTGTGTGATTGTATACTGTGTGTGATTGTATACTGTGTGATTGTATACTGTGTGTGTGTATACTGTGTGTGTGTGATTGTATACTGTGTGTGTGTATACTGTGTGTGTGTGTGTATACTGTGTGTGTGTATACTGTGTGTGTGTATACTGTGTGTGTGATTGTATACTGTGTGTGATTGTATACTGTGTGATTGTATACTGTGTGTGTATACTGTGTGGCCCCATAATCTCCTATTGCCCGGGGGCCCCATGAGTTGTCAGTCCGCCCCTGGCCCCTTATACGACTTGTCCCCATGATTTCCAATGACAGACATTCATATTAGTACGACTTCAAAGTAGCCCCTGCACTAATTTGGTCTGATTTTGATGCCACTTACAAAGACATTCCTTGAAATCGCGGCAAAAATCGCAGCCACGAATCGCGGCAAAATCCCCGTAAAATCGCGCGACTTTGAAGTCGCACAAGTGTGAAAGGGGCCTTAAAAACCATTGAAAAATGACTCCGCCCACTCTGGGAAAATGGAAAATTCCTTCTTGCATTGGGATTGTGACTCGTAGGACAGAAGGTGCTGATTCTGATTGAGTCTCCTGATATTTTTATATCGCCTTTTTATTTTTGTCTCCGAAATCAGGACAGTTTCCAAACTGGGACACGAGCTTGTAGAGGCCGCGGATCGCCGACCTCCTGTCATCACTACGGCTTCTCCATCTGGAAGGTGCGCAAATTAAAATGTCACATCCAGTTACTGCTGGGAATTCTCTGTTGTCATTGTTGTGTTTTTATGAGACTGTTAAAGTTTATCCAAACCCCGGAACGCGGGCGCACGCAACTTTAACCACTTCAATACCGGGCCTATTCTGGCACTCCTCTCCTACATGTAAAAATCATAATTTTTTTTGCTAGAAAATTACTCGGAACCCCAAAACATGATATCTTTTTTTAGCAGACACCCCAGGGAATTGCAACTTTTTATCTCGCACGGTATTTGCGCAACAATTTTTCAAACTCTTTTTTTGGGGGGATTTTTGGTTTCATGATTTAAAAAATAAGAAAACAGTAAAGTTAGCCCAATTTTTTTTATATAATGTGAAAGATGATGTTACGCCGAGTAAATAGATACCAAACATGTCACGCTTTAAAATTGCGCACATTCATGGAATGACGCCAAACTTGAGTACTTAAAAATCTCCATAGGCGACGTTTTAATTTTTTTTTACAGGTTACATGTTTAGAGTTACAGAGGAGGTCCTGAGCTAGAATTGTCGCTCGCGCTCTAACGCACGCGGCGATACCTCACATGTGTAGTTTGAACGGCGTTTACATATGTGGGCGGGACTTACACGTGCGTTCGCTTCTGAGCACAAGCACACGGGGACAGGGGCATTTTAAATTTTTCTTTCTTTTATTATTTTTTATTTATTTATTTGTTTACAACATTTTTTTTTTTGTTTACAACATTTTTTTTTATTTGTTTACAAAAAATTTTTTTGGTTTACAAACATTTTTTTTTTGTTTACAAAAATTCTTTTTTTTTTGTTTGCAAAAATTTTTTTTTTTTTTTATCACTTTTATTCCTATTACAAGGAATGTAAACATCCCTAATAGAAATCATTTAGAAATCATTGTTTACGTCCGCGGCCCGGGCGTGACGTCATAACGTCGCGCCGGGCCTCTGACGGTCGTAGAGATGACTGGTGACCATGTGGTCACCGGAAATCTCTATGCTCGTCATCCGGCAGGGGACAATTCTTTCTAGGGGTCCCCCATGGCACGGGAGAGCTCGGAGAAGCATCGTATGGCGGCGGGAGGGGGGAAGACGTCCCCTCCCGTCGCCTGTAAGAATGATCAAGCGGCGGAACTGCCGCTATGATCATTCTTATGGTGCACGGAATCGCCGGCTGAAAACAAGGATATCTGAATGATGCCTGCAGCTGCACCCATCATTCAGATATTCCCACTGAAAGTCCAGGACGTCATATGACGCCCTTGGGCGGGAAGGGGTTAAAGTGGTTGTTAAGGCTCAAGGTTCTGTGCATGAAGGTAATAAACCCTCAGCCCCTCCCCCAATACTTATCTAAGCACGATCTCGATCCAGCAATGTGCATGAGACCTGAGGCTCTCCCAGATCTCTCCGTCCTGATTGGCTGAGATGCAGCAGCAGGAGCCATTGACTCCCGCTGCTGTCAATCGCAGTCAGTGGAGCAGGGGGTGGGGCTGAGCGTGCTGTCTGTGTCTTATGGACCCCTCCTAGCACGAATCCGCCCTCCTAGCACAGCCCTCCCCCACCCACTCCCAAAACCAGGAGGAGGTGTGAGTTGTGCTCTGTTTTCCCTCCCTCTCCCCTTCCCTCGACTCCTCCCCTTCTTGTACATTTGGATCTGAGCGATCCTCTGTTCTGTATTAGGTAGTAGTTGATTTGGTAGCGCAGATACCCCTCATGATCCTCTGTCAATGCCCATGTACAAAGTTGGCAGAGAGCTGTGCCGCCACCTGTCCCCGCCCCCCTGCTCCTCTCTGCTCCTCTCTGTATACTTGCCGGCAAGTCCTTAGCAACCAATGACGTCATCGGTTGGTAGGACGCAGTCGGGCGGCCAGCTCAGCTTTCCATTTTGCCTGGCAAGAATACAGGGAGGATCGGAGAGCAGGGGGGAGGTGCGGGCTGAGCTCTCTGATTTCTCTGTACATGGCAGTTAGGCCAACAGAGGATCTCTAAGGCCCCTTTCACACGGACGGACCGTCTATCCGTTTTTCTTCCATCCGTCGACGGACGACAATGCATTCCTATGGGCAGACGGATGAACATCCGTCACCATCAGTTAACCTCCGCTTCCGTTTTTATCCGTTTTTTTAAACGTACAAGGCTACGTTCATATCCGTCAAAACGGACATTAACTGACGTTGACGGACGTCGTCCGTCAACGTCCGATCCGTTAAGATCCGTTAAGATCCGTTTTGTGTTTATCTGTGAACTCAACCTCTTAAAGGCACAGGCACACATAAAAACGGAACAAAACGTATACAAAAACGGATGAAAAAACGGACGTAAACGTGTGCATTTACGGATGTAAGTGGACAAAAAACGGATGAAAACGGACATTAACGGAACGGATGAAAACGGATGAGACAACGGATAAGAACTGATACGTTTTTGACGTGCCTAAACTGACTGCGTCCGTGTGAAAGGGGCCTTAGAGCGGGCTGGTGCCGCGGCACCCATGAGGACTATCGGGCAGGGAGCTGTCCAGTATCTCAGGTGGCTCAGCAAGAAGAGTTACTGCCAGACTCAGCAGAGATCGCAGGTTACGATCCAGGAAGTGAAATTCCATTCGCCATTGAAGGTTTGCTTTAACCACTTCAATACCGGGCTTTTAAACACCCTTCCTTACCAGAGCACTTTTTGCGATTCGGCACTGCGTCGCTTTAACTAACAATTGCGCGGTCGTGCGACGTTACACCCAAACACAATTGACGTCCTTTTTTCCCCACAAATAGAGCTTTCTTTTGGTGGTATTTGATCACCTCTGCGGTTTTTATTTTTTGCGCTATAAACAAAAGAAGAGCGACAATTTTGAAAAAAAAACACAATATTTTTTACTTTTTGCTATAATAAATATCCCATTTTTTAAAAAAAAAAAAATTTTTTTCCTCAGTTTAGGCCGATACGTATTCTTCTACATATTTTTGGTAAAAAAAAATCGCAATAAGCGTATATAGATCGGTTTGCGCAAAAGTTATAGCGTCTACAAAATAGGGGATAGATTTATTGAATTTTTTTTTTTTTTTTTTTTTTACTAGTAACGGCAGCGATCTGCGATTTTTTTTTTCGTGACTGCGACATTGCGGCGGACACTTCGGACACTTGACACATTTTTGGGACCATTTACACAGCGATCGTTGCTTTAAAATTGCAGTGATTACTGTGTAAATGTGACTGGCAGGGAAGGGGTTAATATTAGGGGGCGCTGCAGGGGTTAATGTATTCCCTATATGTGTGATTCTAACTGTGGGGGGAGGGGACTCAAGGGGAGGAGACCGATCATGTGTTCCTCCGTACTGGGATCACATGATCGGTCTCCTCTCCGCTGACAGGACGTGAAGCTGTGTGTTTACACACACAGCTCCACGGTCCCGCACGGTCCCGTTGTTTTAATGGGCAATCGCGGGTGCCCGGCGACATCGCGGCCGCCGGGCACTCGCACCGGGTCCCGAGCGATGCCGCGGGCGCGCGCGCGCGCCCCCCAGGCGGCCGGGAATGCGAGGACGTCATATGACGCCCACCCAGGATGGGAGATCCACCTTGCGGGCGTCATATGACTATAAGGCAGTATTGAAGTAGTTAAAGTGATATTATTTAAAATAACAAAAATATCATACTTGCCTCCACTGTGCAGCTTGTTTTGCACAGAGTGGCCCCGATCCTCGACTTCTGGGGTCCCTCGACGGCTCTCGCGGCTCCTCCGCTTATCAGATAACCCCCTAGGGGAAGCGCTCTCCTGAGGGGGTTACCTTGCAGGCGCGCTCCCGAGTCCAGCATTTACGTCCATAGACACGAAGGCCGGACTCGGCCCCGCCCCCCGGGGGCTGCGTCATTGGATTTGATTGACAGCATTGGGAGCCAATGGCTGTGCGGCTATCAATCTATCCAATCAAGAGCCGGGACCCCGCGCAGAGAGGGACAGCGCGTCTCCGCCAAGCAAAATCCAGGACTCAGGTAAGTATAACGGGAGGGCTGGGAGGCCGCTGACTGACAGAAGTTTTTTCATCTTAATGCATAAGGTGAAAAGACACGAGGGTTACAACCCCCTTTAAGGTGACCTGTACAAGAGGTTGTATGGTAATGCAGTCATAAACTGGACATTCTGTACTGGAATCTAGAAGGCTGATTGCGAATGGTGCCATCACTGTATATACCGTATATACTCGAGTATAAGCCGAGTTTTTCAGCCCATTTTTTTTTTGTACTTTTGCACTTTTCTGCAGCATGAAATTTTCCGACCCGACTTTGGGGACCCATATCTTGGGGCCACTTGGTGCTAGGAACCCCAAATTTGGTGTACATACCCAGTGGAACCAACACTAGGGGTTCCTAGCACCAAGTGGCCCCGAGATACGGGGCCCCAAAGTCAGTTCGGAAAAAGGCATACTCTGCTGCAGAAAAGTGCTTGACATTTTCCGACCCGACTTTGGGGCCCCGTATCTCAGGGGCCACTTGGTGCTAGGAACCCCAAATTTGGTGTGCATACCCAGTGGAACCAACACCAGGGGTTCTTAGCACCAAGTGGCCCGAGATACGGGGCCCCAAAGTCAGTTCGGAAAATGTCATTCTCTGCTGCAGAAAAGTGCTTGATATTTTCCGACCCGACTTTGGGGCCCCGTATCTGGGGGGACACTTGGTGCTAGGAACCCCATATTTGGATATGTTGTAGTGTTGGTTCCACTGGGTTTGCACACCAAAGTCGGTCAACTGTGTCCATCTGCAGCAATGTCATTTCGGGACCCTGAGGCTGCAGCTAGGGGGCATCTAGGAACCATTAAGTACCAAGTTTGGAGTTCAGGGACCTATGGCTGCAAATGGGCACAGTGAGGCTGCAAATGGGCATTGTTGACCCTCTTTTCCACTTACAGTAGCTGCGCATTTCTCACCCTAGGCTTATACTCGAGTCAATACGTTTTCCCAGTTTTCTGTGGTAAAATTAGGTGCCTCGGCTTATATTCGGGTCGGCTTATACTCGAGTATATACGGTACATTGTTGCATGTTTCTAAGTTTCCTGCCCTGTGTGTGACAGCTCGGAGCTGCGAGCGCAGAACGCGGAGTACAGAGCGCTGTGCCAGGCCGCTGAGGTGGAAAGGGACCGGCTGATGGAGCTGGTGTCCGTTCTGCAGAGGAGGACGGAGGAGAGCAACATGAAGGTCCTGGAAGCGGAGAAGAAGCTGCAGGAAGAGAGGCGACGCTGCGTTCATGTAGAACAACAGCTGGAGAAGATGAAGATGGACGCTGCAAAGAATGGCGGCACCCAAAAGATGTCTTCTCGCGGCAAAGCCGGTATGGCAGCCCGGGGGTTTGGGCCTGACATGGTTACTGGTTGCTAACAATCTTCTGTCTCTCTATATCTGCTCTTACCTCTGCCTCGCTCTGGGCTGATACTGGTTTCACTTTGTTGCTAAGGGCTCCACTGTCTCTTAGATATAAGCTCTGCCTTCTCATAACCCCGCCTTCACTGCGCCCTCATTCACCACTAAGCCCAGTACGCACGGTCGGAAATTCCAACCACAAAATCCGTCTGATTTTTTTTCGACGGATTTTGCCCGAAACTGGTGTTGCATACACACGGTCAGACAAAGTTGTCGGAAAATCCGATCGTTCCCAACGTGGTGACGTTCGTTGCGTACTACGGAACTACGTAGAGGCTAGTAGCTTTGGTCTCGTAATTTGATCTGAGCATGCTTGGCACTTTGTCCGTCGGAATTCCCTACACGCGATCGGAAAAAGTCCTATCGGATTTTGTTTGTTGGAAAATTTGAGATCCACTCACCTCTAAATGCCTGTTGCTAGGGGGTCCCTCGTAGTCTGCCTCCTGTGTAGCCTCGGCTGGTGACATCACTTCCCCTCGGTGCAGGAAGGGCTCCCCAGTCATCTGGGACCTGTCACGTGTCCCAGATGACTGTGCAGGCCAATCGATGCGTGCGGCGCTGCTCGTGCATGCGCAGTGGGTGCCCGGCTGTGGCTTCACAGTTGCAATGCCGCCGAGCGGATCGGGGGGCTAGCGGAGCTTCAAACCCCCCGCATGGCTGGACCCTGGAACAGGTAAGTGTCCGATTATTAAAAGTCAGCAGTTCTTTTATTTGTAGCTGCTGACTTTTAATTTTTTTTAAGGGATACACCTCTTTAACCATTTTCAGACCGGATCAATTTGCAGCCAAAGGACCAGGCCCCTTTTTGCGATCTGGCACTGCGTCGCTTTAACTGACAATTGCGCGGTCATGCGACGTGGCTCCGAAACAAGATTGACGTCCTTTTTTTCCCACAAATAGAGCTTTCTTTTGGTGGTATTTGATCGCCCCTGCCGTTTTAATTTTTTGCGCTATAAACCAAAAAGAGCGACAATTTTTTATTTTTTGCTATAATAAATATCCCCCAAAAATGTACTTAAAAAAAAAAATTTTTTCCTCAGTTTAGGCCGATACGTATTCTTCTACATATTTTTGGTAAAAAAAATCGCAATAAGCGATTATTGATCGGTTTGCGCAGAAGTTATAGCGTTTACAAGATAGGGAATAGTTTTATAGCATTTTTATTAATAATTTTTTTTTTTACTAGTAATGGTGGCGATCAGCGATTTTTATTGTGACTGCGACATTATGGCGGACACATCGGACATTTTTGACAAATTTTTGGGACCATTGTCATTTATACAGCAATCAATGCTATTTAAATGCATTGATTCCTGTGTAAATGACACTGGCAGTGAAGGGGTTAACCACTAGGTGGCAGTGTAGGGGTTAAGTGTGCCTAGAGGTGTGTTTCTTACTGTGGGGGGGAGTGGCTGTCAGCTAGTGAATGCTGATCTCTGCTCCAATCACAGGGAGCAGAGATCAGCGTCACTAGTTGCTAGGCAGAACGGGGAGATGCTGTTTATTTCCGCATCTCCCCGTTCAGCCTTCCCGTGAGACGATCGCGGGTGTCCCCGCGGCAATCGAGTCCGCGGGACCCGCGACCGGCCTCACGGGGGACCCGACCGGCGCGCGCCCGATGGCACGGCGGCATCTTAAAGGGGACGTATATATACGCCTTATGCCTGTCCGTGCCATTCTGTCGACGTATATCATCGTGCGCCGGTCGGGAAGCGGTTAAAGTGGTTGTAAACCCTTACAGACCACTTTTGGCTACAGATAAGCCTATTCGGTGGACATGTCTGCAGAAGCCTGACATTATACCCCTGATCTACTGATCACAAGCGCAATGTTTCCCAGGCTCCTGCTGGGAAAAAAAATGAATGCACATTATTTTTTCTGCATAAATATGTGCATTTATTATTTTTTCTGTAAAAGTGAATTGAGGCTCCATGCACACTAGAAGCTAAAATCTGCTAAAATAAATATTTAGCGTTTGGTTGCCAGCATTTACAAGTAGGCAATGTTTAGGAGCATTAGGCATCCTTAACAACTGGTTATTAATGAGCGGTTCAGCAAGGCGGCCGCTGCGTCCTTAACAACGGATGACCTTCGGGTCTGGTATGGATTGTGATGGGATTACCACACTAAAATATATATTTTTTTAATTTGTTGTTAATGACGCCGCGGCCGGCTTGCCAGCCTGCTCCTTAAAGTGGAACTTCTGCTTTAACCACTTAAGGACCGCCTCCTGCACATTTACGTCGGCAGAATGGCACGGCTGGGCACATCAACGTACAGGTAAGTTGCTATTTAAGAGCCCAGTTGTGCGCTCGCGACCCGGTCCTGAACTCCGTGACCGCCGTGGATCGCCTCCGGTGTCCCGCGATCGGGTCACAAAGCTGAAGAATAGGGAGAGGTAAGTGTAAACAAACCTCTCCCCGTGCTTCCTAGTGAGGCTGTCACTGATCGTCTGTTCCCTGTCATAGGGAAAGACGATCAGTGATGTCACACGCCAAGCCACGCCCCCCTACAGTAAAAAAAACACATAGGTCACACTTAACCCCTACACTGCCCCCTAGTGGTTAACCCCTTCCCTGCCAGTGACATTTTTACAGTAATCAATGCATTTTTAATCGCACTGATCGCTGTATTAATGCCAGTGGTCCCAAAAATGTGTCAAAATTGTCCGACGTGTCCGCCATAATGTCGCAGTCACAATAAAAATCGCTGATCGTGTGGAGTTAGGAGTGGGACTTCCTGTCCCACTTCCTCCTTCCGCCCAGGGACCGTCAAGGCGACTCCTCCTTTCCCCTCCTTTTCCCTCTAGGCGATCTCCTGGGACACGTGACAGGTCCCAGGAGATCGCCTGTCCACTCCGGGAGCGCAGCGCGACTCGCGCATGCGCCGTGTGTGCCCGGCTGTGAAGCCAAAAGCTGTCAGTCGGGTGCCCGGATTGGCAATGGAGGCGCCGGCAGAGAGGAGGGGGAGAGGAGTGATGCTCCGTTCGGCCGCATCGCTGGACCGTGGAACAGGTAAGTGTCTGTTAATTAAAAGTCAGCAGCTACACTTTTTGTAGCTGCTGACTTTTAATAAACGTAAAAAGCCTGGAACTCCCCTTTTAACAACCAGCTGTTCGCTGTCAGCTAAATGTAAACAAATAATTGCTGGCAATACAACATTGATAAAAAAAAACTGCATGGGGGCCTCCCTAATCTGTACCAGGCCCTTCGGATCTGGTATAGATTTTAAGGGGAACCCCACGCCAAAGTTAAGAAAAATAAACACAGTGGGGGTCCCCCTCTAATACGTACCAGACCCTTCGAGTCTGGTATGGATTTTAAGGGGAACCCCATGCCAAAACTGAGCAATAAAACAGCGTGGACCCCCCCCCCCCCCCCCCCCCCCAATCTGTATTAGACCCTTTGGATCTGGTATTGATTTTGAGGGGAACCCCATGCCAAATTTAGAAAAAAACAGTGTGGGGGTCCCCCCAATCCATACCAGGCCCTTCGAGTCTGCTATGGATTTTAAGGGGAACCCCACGCCAAATCCAAGAAATAAAACAGCGTGGACCCCCCCCCCCAATCTGTACCAGGCCCTTTTGATCTGGTATTGATTTTAAGGGGAACCCCATGCCAAAATTTAGAAAAAAAAAACAGCGTGGAGGTCCCCCCAATCCATACCAGGCCCTTCGAGTCTGCTATGGCTTTTATATTTCGGAAATTAGAAAATTCTAATTCGAAAATTCGCAAATTTGAAGTGAGGAAATTCGGAAATTGTGAATTTCGGAAATTTGAAAATCCGAAAATAAGAATTAAAATCAGAAAATTCTAAAACCCGATAACTAACTAATAATAACTATTAAATTATAGGTGTTGGAGTTTCCTTTCAAGTTTGGCTGTTAGTGAACGTAATGAGTACGAACTTATCCGAAGTTACGAATTATGTGAAATAACGAATGCTGTATCTAAAAGAATGGAACGCAACGATCTAATAATAATACATAATAATAAAACCTTTTTATTAATTATTATTAATTTGTTCCATTCCTATTGTTTAGATGCGGCATTCGTTATTTTGGATAATTGGTAACTTCAGATAAATTTGTATTCGTTACGTTCACTAACAGACAAATTTGAAAGGAAATTCCAATACCTATAATTTAATAGTTATTATTAGTTAGTTATTATTTCAAATCTTACTAATTTTCTTTCTTTTTTTTTCAGATTTTCCAATTTTCTAATTTTTGGACTTCCAAATTCCCAAAATTCGGAAATTCGGAAATTCGGAAATTCAGAAATTTGGAAATTCGGAAACTCGAAAATTTGAAAATTCAGAAATAAGAATTTAAAATCAGAAAATTTGAAAACCCGATAACTAACTAATAATAACTATTAAATTATAGGTATTTGAATTTCCTTTCAAATTTGGCTGTTAGTGAACGTAACGAGTACGAATTTATCCGAAGTTACGAATTATCTGAGTGAATGGAACGTAACGATCTAATAATAATAAATAATAATAGTAAAACCTTTTTATTATTTATTATTAATTTGTTCCATTCCTATTGTTTAGATGCGGCATTCGTTATTTTGGATAATTGGTAACTTCAGATAAATTCGTATTTGTTACGTTCACTAACAGACAAATTTGAAAGGAAATTCCAACACCTTTAATTTAATAGTTAGTTATTATTAGTTAGTTATTATTTAGAATTTTACTGATTGTTTTTCTTTTTTTTTCAGATTTCCGAATTTTTGAATTTTTGAAAATTTTTGAAAATTCGGAAATCCAAAAATTCGGAAATTCTAATTTCCGAATTCCGAATTTTCTAATTTACAAATTTTTGACTTTGCGAATTTTCGAAAAAAGCAAAAGATGAATGAAACGAAAATGAACACGTTTTGTCAGTGCACATGTCTAGTACATAGTTGGTAGATGGTATTGATCTGACAGATTTCGGGAAAACTTCCGTATACCCAACAGGTTCACTTTAGGTAACAAACTGCCTTGTGTAGGATCTCTCCGTGTCCCTGATCTGCTCTCCGTGTCCCTGATCTGCCCTCTCTTGTCCCTGATCTGCTCTCTCTTGTCCCTGATCTGCTCTCTCCGTGTCCCTGATCTGCTCTCTCTTGTCCCTGATCTGCTCTCCGTGTCCCTGATCTGCCCTCTCTTGTCCCTGATCTGCTCTCTCCGTGTCCCTGATCTGCTCTCCGTGTCCCTGATCTGCTCTCTCCGTGTCCCTGATCTGCTCTCTCCGTGTCCCTGATCTGCTCTCTCCGTGTCCCTGATCTGCTCTCTCTTGTCCTTGATCTGCTCTCTCCGTGTCCTTGATCTGCTCTCTGTTGTCCTTGATCTGCTCTCTCCGTGTCCTTGATCTGCTCTCTCCGTGTCCCTGATCTGCTCTCTCTTGTCCCTGATCTGCTCTCTCTTATCCCTGATCTGCTCTCTCGTGTCCCTGATCTGCTCTCTCGTGTCCCTGATCTGCTCTCTCTTGTCCCTGATCTGCTCTGTCTTGTCCTTGATCTGCTCTCTCTCGTCCCTGATCTGCTCTCTCGTGTCCCTGATCTGCTCTCTCCTTGTCCCTGATCTGCTCTCTCCGTGTCCCTGATCTGCTCTCTCCGTGTCCCTGATCTGCTCTCTCCGTGTCCCTGATCTGCTCTCTCCGTGTCCCTGATCTGCTCTCTCCGTGTCCCTGATCTGCTCTCTCCGTGTCCCTGATCTGCTCTCTCCGTGTCCCTGATCTGCTCTCTCGTGTCCCTGATCTGCTCTCTCTAGTCCCTGATCTGCTCTCTCGTGTCCCTGATCTGCTCTCTCGTGTCCCTGATCTGCTCTTTCTTGTCCCTGATCTGCTCTCTCCGTGTCCCTGATCTGCTCTCTCTTATCCCTGATCTGCTCTCTCTTGTCCCTGATCTGCTCTCTCCGTGTCCCTGATCTGCTCTCTCCGTGTCCCTGATCTGCTCTCTCCGTGTCCCTGATCTGCTCTCTCTTATCCCTGATCTGCTCTCTCTTGTCCTTGATCTGCTCTCTCTTGTCCCTGATCTGCTCTTTCTTGTCCCTGATCTGCTCTCTCGTGTCCCTGATCTGCTCTCTCCGTGTCCCTGATCTGCTCTCTCCGTGTCCCTGATCTGCTCTCTCCGTGTCCCTGATCTGCTCTCTCCGTGTCCCTGATCTGCTCTCTCCGTGTCCCTGATCTGCTCTCTCCGTGTCCCTGATCTGCTCTCTCTTGTCCCTGATCTGCTCTCTCGTGTCCCTGATCTGCTCTCTCCGTGTCCCTGATCTTCTCTCTCTTGTCCCTGATCTGCTCTCTCGTGTCCCTGATCTGCTCTCTCTTGTCCCTGATCTGCTCTCTCTTGTCCCTGATCTGCCCTCTCGTGTCCCTGATCTGCTCTCTCTTGTCCCTGATCTGCTCTCTCTTGTCCCTGATCTGCTCTCTCCGTGTCCCTGATCTGCTCTCTCCGTGTCCCTGATCTGCTCTCTCCGTGTCCCTGATCTGCTCTCTCCGTGTCCCTGATCTGCTCTCTCTTGTCCCTGATCTGCTCTCTCTTGTCCCTGATCTGCTCTCTCCGTGTCCCTGATCTGCTCTCTCTTGTCCCTGATCTGCTCTCTCTTGTCCCTGATCTGCTCTCTCGTGTCCCTGATCTGCTCTCTCTTGTCCCTGATCTGCTCTCTCTTGTCCCTGATCTGCTCTCTCCGTGTCCCTGATCTGCTCTCTCCGTGTCCCTGATCTGCTCTCTCCGTGTCCCTGATCTGCTCTCTCCGTGTCCCTGATCTGCTCTCTCTTGTCCCTGATCTGCTCTCTCTTGTCCCTGATCTGCTCTCTCCGTGTCCCTGATCTGCTCTCTCTTGTCCCTGATCTGCTCTCTCTTGTCCCTGATCTGCTCTCTCCGTGTCCCTGATCTGCTCTCTCTTGTCCCTGATCTGCTCTCTCCGTGTCCCTGATCTGCTCTCTCCGTGTCCCTGATCTGCTCTCTCCGTGTCCCTGATCTGCTCTCTCCGTGTCCCTGATCTGCTCTCTCCGTGTCCCTGATCTGCTCTCTCTTGTCCCTGATCTGCTCTCTCTTGTCCCTGATCTGCTCTCTCTTGTCCCTGATCTGCCCTCTCTTGTCCCTGATCTGCTCTCTCTTGTCCCTGATCTGCGCTCTCTTGTCCCTGATCTGCGCTCTCTTGTCCCTGATCTGCGCTCTCGTGTCCCTGATCTGCTCTCTCCGTGTCCCTGATCTGCTCTCTCTTGTCCCTGATCTGCGCTCTCTTGTCCCTGATCTGCTCTCTTGTCCCTGATCTGCTCTCTCCGTGTCCCTGATCTGCTCTCTCTTGTATACACTGAACTCTCCCTGTGAATTGCAGACAATTTTCTCTCTACAGGACAGTCGCTCAGCAACTCCCGACTCTTCCTGAATTTCAATGAAGCCTCGGATTTATCCTCCAGTGTGCCATTGGAGACGCAGCTCGAGGAACTCCGCATACAGTAAGTCTGCTCTCTGCTTGTGTTTGTGGGGCCCATGGCTGTGACATTTTGAAGAGAACGTGTTCTATAAATTTTTCTTTTTTATTATGTTCAGGTCTAAAAAAAAAAAATATATAACTTTTAAAAAGGTTTAACTTTTTTTTTGCCTTTTTGCATATGAATGAGCCTTTTCTTTACAGAGCTGAATAGCTTCAAGCCGACCTTCCATTCCAATGGAAAGATCCGCTTATTACAAGTTGCCCCCTTAAAACGCTGCACAAAATTACCCATGCCTTTACAAGCACATGAACTTTAATGTCCTCCCAGTCTTAGTCCGTAGGGTTCAATATTGCGTTGGCCCGCCCTTTGCAGCTATAACAGCTTCAACTCTTCTGGGAAGGCCGTCCACAAGGTTTAGGAGGGTGTCTATGGGAATGTTTGACCATTCTTCCTGAAGGGCATTTGTGAGGTTTAGGCACTGATGTTGGACTAGAAGGCCTGGCTCGCTGTCTCCGCTCTAATTCACCCCTAAGGTGTTCTATCGGGTTGTGCAGGCCAGTCAAGTTCCTCCACCCCCAAACTCACTAATCCATGTCTTTATGGACCTTCTTGAGAAATTTGGCTACTCAACGCGTTCAGAGAGATTCGAGATCTGTGAAGCGAGATGACATCACCTTCGCCTAGCCGCTGCAGAACGAAGTAGAGGAAATGTCGTATTTTAGCTAACTATTCCCCACCTACAGGTACTTTTAGGCCTCGTGCACAAAAATGCCACTTTTTAAGGGCTTTTTTTCTGCCTCTAAATGCCCCTTAACCCCTCCCCGACCGCCTCCTGCACATTTACGTCGGCAGAATGGCACGGCTGGGCAAAAGCACGTACCGGTACATCCCCTTTAATTGCCCAGCCGTGGGTTGCGCGAGCACACCGCGGGACCAGCGGACCCGATCGCCGCTGGTGTCCCGCGATCGGGTCACAGAGCTGAAGAACGGGGAGAGGTCTGTGTAAACAAACCTCTCCCCGCGCTTCCTACACTGCCTGTCACTGATCGGCTGTTCCCTGTCATCGGGAAAGCCGATCAGTGACGTCACACGTAAAGCCACGCCCCCTACTGTAAAAAAAACACACGTCACAGATCATAACCCCTCCCCGCCCCCTAGTGGTTAACTTTTTCACTGCCAGTGTCATTTATACAGGAATCAATGCATTTAAATAGCATTGATTGCTGTATAAATGACAATGGTCCCAAAAATGTGTCAAAAATGGCCGATGTGTCGCCATAATGTCGCAGTCACAATAAAAATCGCTGATCGCCGCCATTACTAGTAAAAAAAAAATATTAATAAAAATGCTATAAAACTATCCCCTATTTTGTAAACGCTATAACTTTTGCGCAAACCAATCAATAATCGCTAATTGCGATTTTTTTTTTTTTTTACCAAAAATATGTAGAAGAATACGTATCGGCCTAAACTGAGGAAAAAACATGTTTTTTTATATATTTTTTGGGGATATTTATTATAGCAAAAAGTAAAAAATATTGCATTTTTTTCAAAATTGTCGCTCTATTTTTGTTTATAGCGCAAAAAATAAAAACCGCAGGGGCGATCAAATACCACCAAAAGAAAGCTCTATTTGTGTGGAAAAAAAAGTACGCCAATTTAGTTTGGGAGCCACGTCGCACGACCGCGCAATTGTCAGTTAAAGCGACGCAGTGCCGAATCGCAAAAAGGGGCCTGGTCCTTTGGCTGCAAATTGGTCTGGGGCTGAAGTGGTTAAAGTGATTGTAAAGTCTTGTGTTTTTTTTTTTACTTAAGAATAACAAACATGTCATACTTACCTGCCCCGTGTAATGGTTTTGCACAGAGAAGCCCAAATCCTCCTTTTCTGGGGTCCCTCTTCAGCGCTCCTGGCCCCTCCCTCCTGTTGAGTGCCCCCACAGCAAGCAGTTTGCTATGGGGGTACTCTTGAGCGTTAATTAATTTCAATGGCCAGAGTAAATAAATATTCTGCTCGATGAAATTAATTAACGGTCAAGCGAATGACGCGCCTAAACGGGTCTAAACGCGTTTTCAAAAATGTAGCTTTAGCTCTCATGACAGAAGAAAGGTGTTTAGAAGAGCTTGGCAAATGCCCAGCGTGCATGGGGCCTTATGCAGCATTTTATGGAGGTGGAGAGGGCACCTTGAATTAGGGGACCTTGTCACTGAGATGGAAACACAAAGCGAAGATTACACATACAGCCGCAAGTCGCAGCACCCATCCCCCCCCGTGTTGTGCTCAGACAATTCCATGCCAAGTTGAAGTCACGTAGAGAATCTGCAAGCTAAATACCTTCTGCTGTGAATTCTACTCAGAAAACCTATAATATGAAGTTGCAATGCGGGTCTTATGCTTTGCCCAATCAGTAAAAGACAGGTCCACCTTAATTCCCAGCCCCCAAGGAGCTCACTCTTCCTTCCCTCCCCTATCACTCCATTCTTATAGCAGAATGATGGCCTCATCAGTGTGCTTTTTTTCTCTCTCATCGTCCAGTCAGCAGGCCAGGGGCTGGTCGGTGACCAAATAATACTGCATATTCTGCACGAGAAAAGCTGGGTCAAGCGCCTTAAAGCAGAACTCTAGTTTGTCACCCACTACCTACCTCTCCCCATCTCCCGAATCACCCTTTTTGTCTTTTTAATGAGATTGCTGCAGACTGCTGGAGCATAGAGAGGGTAAGTAGAGACTGCAGGAGCATAGAGATTGTATGTAGAGACTGCTGGAGCATAAAGAGGGGGTAAGTAGAGATTTCTGGAGCACAGAGAGGGTAAGTAGAGATTGCTGGAGACTTCTGGAGCATAGAGAGGATAGGTAGCGATTGATGAATAGCACTGAAGCATAGAGAGAATAAGTAGGGTGTGATGAAGACTGCTGGAACATAGAGAGGGTGAGTAGAGATTTCTGGAGCATATAGAGGGTAAGTAGAGATTTCTGGAGCATATAGAGGGTAAGTAGAGATTGATGGATAGTGCTGGGGCATAGAGATGGTAAGTAGAGATTGATGGATAGTGCTGGGGCATAGAGAGGGTAAGTAGAGATTGATGGAGACTGCTGGGGCATAGAGAGGGTAAGTAGAGATTGATGGGTAGTGCTGGGGCATAGAGAGGGTAAGTAGAGATTGATGGGTAGTGCTGGGGCATAGAGAGGGTAAGTAGAGATAGATGGTTAGTGCTGGGGCATAGAGAGGGTAAGTCGAGATTGATGGGTAGTGCTGGGGCATAGAGAGGGTAAGTAGAGAGCGATGGATAGTGCTGGGGCATAGAGAGGGTAAGTAGAGATTGATGGGTAGTGCCGGGGCATAGAGAGGGTAAGTAGAGATTGATGGGTATTGCTGGGGCATAGAGAGGGTAAGTCGAGATTGATGGGTAGTGCTGGGGCATAGAGAGGGTAAGTAGAGATTGATGGTTAGTGCTGGGGCATAGAGAGGGTAAGTCGAGATTGATGGGTAGTGCTGGGGCATAGAGAGGGTAAGTAGAGAGCGATGGATAGTGCTGGGGCATAGAGAGGGTAAGTAGAGATTGATGGGTAGTGCCGGGGCATAGAGAGGGTAAGTAGAGATTGATGGGTATTGCTGGGGCATAGAGAGGGTAAGTCGAGATTGATGGGTAGTGCTGGGGCATAGAGAGGGTAAGTAGAGATTTCTGGAGCATATAGAGGGTAAGTAGAGATTGATGGTTAGTGCTGGGGCATAGAGAGGGTAAGTAGAGATTGATGGGTAGTGCTGGGGCATAGAGAGGGTAAGTAGAGATTGATGGTTAGTGCTGGGGCATAGAGAGGGTAAGTAGAGATTGATGGTTAGTGCTGGGGCATAGAGAGGGTAAGTAGAGAGCGATGGTTAGTGCTGGGGCATAGAGAGGGTAAGTAGAGATTGATGGTTAGTGCTGGGGCATAGAGAGGGTAAGTAGAGATTGATGGTTATTGCTGGGGCATAGAGAGGGTAAGTCGAGATTGATGGGTAGTGCTGGGGCATAGAGAGGGTAAGTAGAGATTGATGGTTAGTGCTGGGGCATAGAGAGGGTAAGTCGAGATTGATGGGTAGTGCTGGGGCATAGAGAGGGTAAGTAGAGAGAGATGGATAGTGCTGGGGCATAGAGAGGGTAAGTAGAGATTGATGGGTAGTGCCGGGGCATAGAGAGGGTAAGTAGAGATTGATGGGTATTGCTGGGGCATAGAGAGGGTAAGTCGAGATTGATGGGTAGTGCTGGGGCATAGAGAGGGTAAGTAGAGATTTCTGGAGCATATAGAGGGTAAGTAGAGATTGATGGATAGTGCTGGGGCATAGAGAGGGTAAGTAGAGATTGATGGATAGTGCTGGGGCATAGAGAGGGTAAGTAGAGATTGATGGGTAGTGCTGGGGCATAGAGAGGGTAAGTAGAGATTGATGGGTAGTGCTGGGGCATAGAGAGGGTAAGTAGAGATTGATGGGTAGTGCTGGGGCATAGAGAGGGTAAGTAGAGATTGATGGTTAGTGCTGGGGCATAGAGAGGGTAAGTCGAGATTGATGGGTAGTGCTGGGGCATAGAGAGGGTAAGTAGAGAGCGATGGATAGTGCTGGGGCATAGAGAGGGTAAGTAGAGATTGATGGGTAGTGCTGGGGCATAGAGAGGGTAAGTAGAGATTTCTGGAGACTGTTGAGGCATAGAGAGGGTAAGTAGAGATTGATGGTTAGTGCTGGAGCATAGAGAGGGTAAGTAGAGATTGATGGTTAGTGCTGGGGCATAGAGAGGGTAAGTAGAGATTGATGGTTAGTGCTGGGGCATAGAGAGGGTAAGTAGAGAGCGATGGTTAGTGCTGGGGCATAGAGAGGGTAAGTAGAGATTGATGGTTAGTGCTGGGGCATAGAGAGGGTAAGTAGAGAGCGATGGTTAGTGCTGGGGCATAGAGAGGGTAAGTAGAGATTGATGGATGGATGTAGAGATAGATGGGTAGTGCTGGGGCATAGAGAGGGTAATAGAGAGGGTAAGTAGAGATTGATGGTTAGTGCTGGGGCATAGAGAGGGTAAGTAGAGAGCGATGGTTAGTGCTGGGGCATAGAGAGGGTAAGTAGAGATTGATGGGTAGTGCTGGGGCATAGAGAGGGTAATTAGAGATTGATGGGTAGTGCTGGGGCATTGAGAGGGTAAGTCGAGATTGATGGGTAGTGCTGGGGCATTGAGAGGGTAAGTAGAGATTGATGGGTAGTGCTGGGGCATAGAGAGGGTAAGTAGAGATTGATGGTTAGTGCTGGGGCATAGAGAGGTTAAGTAGAGATTGATGGGTAGTGCTGGGGCATAGAGAGGGTAAGTAGAGATTGATGGGTCGTGCTGGGGCATAGAGAGGGTAAGTAGAGATTGATGGGTCGTGCTGGGGCATAGAGAGGGTAAGTAGAGATTGATGGATAGTGCTGGGGCATAGAGAGGGTAAGTAGAGATGGATGGGTAGTGCTGGGGCATAGAGAGGGTAAGTAGAGATTGATGGGTAGTGCTGGGGCATAGAGAGGGTAAGTAGAGATTGATGGGTAGTGCTGGGGCATAGAGAGGGTAAGTAGGGAGCGATGGTTAATGCTGGGGCATAGAGAGGGTAAGCAGAGATTGCCAATATTTCTTTTTTGAATAGGGAGGGGGGGGGGGAATCTTAAAATGAAAAAGAAAATGATTGCGGTGCCTAGGCAATGCTCTCTTCAGTGTGCTGTGGATACCGCCGTGCCGCCTTTACCCACTGCGCTCATCTTGAATATCGCCTCCATATTTCAGGCTAGAAATAAAAGTTGATGAAAACGAAGCTCTGAAATCGGCTCTAAAAAGCGCCTTGAAAACGAAGGAGGACGACCTGAAGCTCTACAATGAGATGATGGTCCAGGTGAAGCAGATCTTCCTACAAGCTCTGCGCCAGCACAAGCAGGAACGTGGCGCCCTCTAGTGTTTTCCACCCAGTGCAGCACATAGCGAAGAGTGGCTGGTTGGATAAGCCACATACAGAGAACGTTCCACCAGTGGGCTCTCAGAAGGTTGTCAGCACTTTGGGTGTACTGTGTTTTCTGGATATCCCCTCATCTAACAAATATGGGCCTTCCAGACACCATCCAGCAGCATCTTGCTGCACCCCCTTGATGTGATTGGATGAAGAGCGCACAGAGGAGAGATGAAGCTTTGCCAGCCAACACATGTCTAGGGCTGCCCTCGCATACCTGCAGCTGTTTTTTTATCGCTTCCTTTTTGCTCAAGTGCCGAGCCGTTCCGAACTGGAAAAACATCAACCCTTCCAAGTAGTTGATTACAGCCTGTGTGGATACAGAAGAAGTTGCTGGGCTCGGCCTCACCTGCTGGTAACTGCCAGTTATGCACAGTGCAGCTCATAGCAGCCCCAGGAGAGACGCGCTGCAATAAGGGAATGTGAAGACTCTGTTTTTCATGTCTAGATGTCCCGATGATACCAGTAGAGTCAGAGAAAGGAAGAAATATATTACATCTGAATTCATTCTGATGTGACGATATGATGAAACTCAGGTCATTGTATTTAAAACGTGAATATATCTAAATAAATTTTTTTTTAAAAAGCAGATATGTCCTCTTAATTTCTAGTGTAAAAATCTGCAAAATACAATGTACCGTATATACTCGAGTATAAGCCGAGTTTTTCAGCACATTTTTTTTGTGCTAAAAATGCCCCCCTCGGCTTATACTGGTGCTAGGACCCCCATCCCCCTAGCTGCAGTCAAAATTGGGGTCCCAAAGGGTCCCGAAATGACATTGCTGCAGATGGACACAGTTGACCGAATTTGGGGCCCTGTATCTCGGGGTCACTTGGTGCTAGGAACCCCATCTTTGGATATGTTGTAGTGCTAGTTCCACTGGGTTTGAATGCCACATTTTTTGGGTTCCTAGCACCAAGTGGCCCCCGAGATATGGGGCCCCAAATTCGGGTCGGAAAATGTCAAGCACTTTTCTGCAGCAGAAAATGACATTTTCCGACCCGACTTTGGGGCCCCGTATCTCGGGGCCACTTGGTGAATTTGGTGAACCTCAAATTTGGTATGCCAACCCAGTGGACCTAGCACTACAACATATGCAATTTTGGGGTTCCTAGCACTAGTGTCCCCTGAGATACGGGGCCCCAAAGTCGGGTCGGAAAATGTCATTCTCTGCTGCAGAAAAGTGCTTGACATTTTCCGACCCGAATTTGGGACCCCGTATCTCAGGGGACACTTGGTGCTAGGAACCCAAAAATGTGGCATTCAAACCCAGTGGAACTAACACTACAACATATCCAAAGATGGGGTTCCTAGCACTAAGTGGCCCCGAGATACGGGGCCCCGAAGTCGGGTCGGAAAATGTCATTCTCTGCGCAGAAAAGTGCTTGACATTTTCCGACCCGAATTTGGGGCCCCATATCTCGGGGGACACTTGGTGCTAGGAACCAAAAAATGTGGCATTCAAACCCAGTGGAACTAACATTACAACATATCCAAAGATGGGGTTCCTAGCACTAAGTGACCCCGAGATACGGGGCCCCAAATTCGATCAACTGTGTCCATCTGCAGCAATGTCATTTCGGGACCCTTTGGGACCCCAATTTTGGCTGCAGCTAGGGGGCATCTAGGAACCCTTAACTACCAAGTTTGAAGTTTGGGGGACCTATGGCTGCAAATGGGCACAGTGAGGCTGCAAATGGGCACAATGAGGCTGCAAACGGGCATTGTTGACCCTCTTTTCCACTTACTGTAGCTGCGCATTTCTCACCCTAGGCTTATACTCGAGTCAATACGTTTTCCCAGTTTTTTGTGGTAAAATTAGATGCCTCGGCTTATATTCGGGTCGGCTTATACTCGAGTATATACGGTAAGTGAGAAACACAGGCCCACTTGTTGCCGCACACAGCGACCATTTCTCTGATGCAGCTCTGTACATCCTGTGTAAGTAAAAAGTAGAAAATAATTCAGATTATTCTGTAAAACAATCTACAGCTAAAGCGTAGTTGTCCACAGCAGCCAATCCGTTTTCAGTTTACTGTGGTCAGACCAGTGAAAGATGCATTCTCATTGGTTGCCACAAGTTGCCCTTTAACTAGCTCCCCTCAAGAGCAATTTTTTCATTTTTTTGCACAAATGTTAAAGTGATTATAAAGTATTTTTTTTTTAAATAAAATACCGTATATACTCGACTATAAGCCGACCCGAATATAAGCCGAGGCACCTAATTTTACCACAAACAACTGGGAAAATTGACTCGAGTATAAGCCTAGGGTGAGAAATACGCAGCTACTGTAAGTGGAAAAGAGGGTCAACAATGCCCATTTGCAGCCTCACTGTGCCCATTTGCTCACTGTGCCCATTTGCAAACTTCAAACTCGGTGGTTAAGGGTTCCTAAATGCCCCCTAGCTGCAGCCAAAATTTGGGGTCTCTGGACCCAAAGGGTCCCGAAATGACATTGCTGCAGATGGACACAGTTGACCGAAATGGGGCCCTGTATCTCGGGGCCACTTAGTACTAGGAACCCCATCCCATTGGATATGTTGTGGTGCTAGTTCCACTGGGTTGGCAAATGGGGTTCCTAGCACCAAGTGCCCCGAGATACGGGGCCCCAAAGTCGGGTCGGAAAATTTAATTTTCTGCTGCAGAAAAGTGCTTGACTTGAGTATAAGCGAGGGGGGCACTTTCAGCACAAAAAATGTGCTGAAAAACTCAGCTTATACTCGAGTATATACGGTAATAAACATATTATACTTACCTGCTTTGCGCAATGATTTTGCACTGAGCAGCCCCGATCCTTCCCTTCTGGGGTCCCCCCCCCCCTCCGCTGGAGCTCCTGGCTCCTTCTCTTTGGCGATTGCCCCCGCTTTCTATGGTTCACTCACGTGGGCTCACTCCCGAGCCACCTTGTCTGTCTATTGACACAGGCAGCACAGCTGCACAATGTCTCTATTGCAGATAATCAAGTACAGATCATGCTTGATTAGCTGCTTCCCCAGGCACAGCAGCCTGAGAATGACATAGTGACATAGTAGGTGAGGTTGAAAAAAGACACAAGTCCATCAAGTCCAACCTATGTGTGTGATTATATGTCAGTATTACATTGTATATCCCTGTATGTTGCGGTCCTTCAGGTGATTATCTAATAGTTTCTTGAAACTATCGATGCTCCCTGATGAGACCACCACCTGTGGAAGTGAATTCCACATCCTTGCCGCACTTACAGTAAACAACTCTGAAACCGGAAACACTCAGAGCTGAGCGATTCTGGAGATCAAGGAATGGGGGGGGGGGGGGGGGGGGTGCCACACCCCCTGTACTGTAAAAGTGATCGGGGCGGCTATACAGCAGACCATTTTCCTATCACTGACTTACCAGTCCCTGATCTGCACTGGGGCTGGCCATCTTGGTAGAGGCAGGGGTTTTCTTCCTGATTTCAGAGCTTCCCCCCTACCTCTGATGACTGGTGGTCTGATAATTGGTGGGGTAATGATGAATAAACAGCAAGGAGGAAGCACAGATCCAAGGAATGAATGATGCTGAAGCAGGGAGATCCTTGGACTACAGGTCCTCAGGTACATCTTGCTCTACAGCAGTGAGCAGCCCGTTAGTGACATCACCAAATTTGACGCCAAATCTGGCAAGACTAGACGTCACAGACAGCAGTGCCTTGGGTCTCACCCTGCAGATATACAGCTTTGAGTCTACAAAACAGAAGTGCCTAGGCACAGGAAGTGCCCAGTTCTTTTTTTGGGCGGGTTCAAGACATAAGCAAAATCCTTCAAGATTCTGCTTTGTCACTATAAACAAGACTGCTAAAATCCAGGAATTTTATGGATGGAAATAGTTCTTGGAGTAGTACTCCCTTGAAGTGATTAACCACTTCACATCCTGGCTATTGTCAAATGATGTCCGCAGGAGGGATCTCCCATCCTGGGCGGGCGTCATACAGGGGCGGACTGACAACACATGGGGCCCCCGGGCAATCAGAGATTATGGGGCCACACAGTATACACACACACAGTATACAATCACACAGTATACACAGACATGTTTCTATTGGCTGAGAAGGTACTGGAGAGGTGGGGCAGCTATAATCTCTGGATTTTTAGACCAAAAGGATGTCGGTAAGGGACATTTCAAAAACAGATGTAAAAAAAACAGATTTTTACATACTGTCCCTGGTTTTACTGAGGCTGGCAACCCTGACGGGGCCCCCTAGTGGCCCGGGGCCCTCGGGCAGTGCTCGAGTGGCCGAATGGTCAGTCCGCCCCTGGCGTCATATGACGTCCTGGGCTTCACGGCCATCTAGGGGGCGTGCCGCCGGTGCACGCACACCTGCAACGCCACTCGGGAGCCGGTGAGCATGCCTAGCGGCTGCGATGTCCGCCGGGCACCTGCGATTGCCGGTAACAGAGCTGGGAACGTGGATCTGTGTGTGTAAACACACAGATCCACGTCCTGTCAGAGGATAGGAGACTGATCGTGTGTTCCCAGTGCAGAGTAACACCGATCGGTCTCCTCCCCTTGCGAGTCACCTCCCCCTACAGTTAGAATCACTCCCTAGGTAACACATTTAACCCCTTGATCGCCCCCTTATACAGTAATCAGTTAATTTGTATAGCACTGATCGCTGTATAAATGGTCCCAAAATGGTGTCAAAAGAGTCCGAAGTGTCTGCCGCAATGTCACAGTCCAGATCGCCGCCATTACTAGTAAAAAAAAAATAAAATAATAATAAAAATGCTATAAATCTATCCCCTATTTTGTAGACACTATAACTTTTGCGCAAACCAATCAATATACATTTATTGCGATTTTTTTTTTTTTTTTTTTTTTTACCAAAAATATGTAGAAGAATACAATCGGCCTAAACTGAGGAAAACATTTGTTTATTTTTTTTTTTTTAATTGTGATATTTATTATATAAAAAAAAAATATTGTGTTTTTTTTTTTTAAACTTTTCACTCTTCTTTTGTTTTATAGCGCAAGAAATAAAAACCGCAGAGGTGATCAAACACCACCAAAAGAAAGCTCTATGTATAGATAAAAATGTCATATGGGTACAGCGTTGCATGACTGCGCTGACAGCTGAAAATTGGCCTGGACAGGAAGAGGGGGGGGATGCCCGGTAGTAAAGTGGTTAAATATGTTATAAAGATATATAAGTGGTCCCTCGCGCTACCAGGTAATTGTGATCAATCCAGAATATATATATATATATATATATATATAAACAATGTGTTCACAGTACACGCAAATGACAATAAATAAATAAAAGTGATCTTGTGCAATTCCTCTAGTGTTACTCTGTGTATAACATCACAATCCAAAATAATGTGTCCAGTCCAATCAATATCATGAATGGTTCATAAACCAATAAAACAGAAAAGTCTAAATATTTAAATAAGATGGTTAAATGAATAATAAATAATAAAGTCCTTCTAGGCTGAACGTCCACCAATCACAGTGCTTTCCTTAGCTCCTCTATATCGCCTCTATATGGAATCCAGGCTCTTAAAGTACCGCTAATGGCTCCGAACCACATGCAGGAATTCCTGATGAAGTCACGTCCGAACCACATGCAGGAATCCCTGATGAAGTCACGTCTGAACCACATGCAGGAATCCCTGATGAAGTCACATCCGAACCACATGCAGAAATCCCTGATGAAGTCACGTCCGAATCACCTGCAGGAATCCCTGATGAAGTCACGTCTGAACCACATGCAGGAATTCCTGATGAAGTCATGTCCGAACCACATGCAGGAATCCCTAATGAAGTCACGTCCGAACCACATGCAAGAATCTCCGATGAAGTCGTGTCCGAACCACATGCAGAAATCTCTGATGAAGTCGTGTCCAAACCACATGCAGGAATCCCTGATGAAGTCACGTCTGAACCACATGCAGGAATCCCTGATGACGTCAAGTCTGAACCACATGCAAGAATCCCTGATGATGAAGTCACGTCCGAACCACATGCAGGAATCCCTGATGAAGTCGCGTCCGAACCACATGCAGGAATCTCTGATGAAGTCGCGTCCGAACCACATGCAGGAATCTCTGATGAAGTCGCGTCCGAACCACATGCAGGAATCTCTGATGAAGTCGCGTCCGAACCACATGCAGGAATCTCTGATGAAGTTGTGTCCGAACCACATGCAGGAATCCCTGATGAAGTCACGTCCGAACCACATGCAGGAATCCCTGATGAAGTCACGTGATGTGACTTCATCAGAGCGTAGGGCGTGGCCGGAGGGAATAGCGGACCGGAAGTGACGTGAGAGGCGATCAAACGCCGTTGTTTTTACATCTATGGGCTTTTTAATTCATATTAATGTAAGCACCCATTTGTCTTTTAATAATTTGTTCCATTTTAAACGATAATATACTATGGGAGGCATTCTATCTGTTTCATTCCTGCATGTGGTTCGCAGCCATTAGTGATACTTTAAGAGCCTGGAGCCTGGATTCCATATAGAGGAGATAAGGAAAGAAATACACTAAGGAAGGACCACCGTCACGTGACTTCATCAGGGATTCCAGCATGTGGTTCGGACGTGACTTCATCAGGGATTCCTGCATGTGGTTCGGAACGTGACTTCATCACGGATTCCTGCATGTGGTTCGGACGTGACTTCATCAGGGATTCCTGCATGTGGTTTGGAACGTGACTTCATCACGGATTCCTGCATGTGGTTCGGACACGACTTCATCAGGGATTCCTGCATGTGGTTCGGACGTGACTTCATCAGGAATTCCTGCATGTGGTTCGCAGCCATTAGTGATAAGGAAAACAATACACTAAGGAAGGACCATCAGCTTATATATTTGTCCAGACGGCTTTCTATTCACATTATTGAAGTGAGAGTTCTGAGGGCGCTGCGCTGTTTGGTGAAAGCACTGTGATTGGTGGACGTTCAGCCTAGAAGGACTTTATTATTTATTATTCATTTATCCATCTTATTTTAATATTTGGACTTTTCTGTTTTATTGGTTTATGAACCATTCACGATATTGATTGGACTGGATACATTATTTTGGATTATGATGTTATACACAGAGTTATGCCTTGTACACGCGGTCTAAAATTCCGACCACAAAATCCATCAGATTTTTTCAGACGGATTATGCCCGAATCTTGTCTTGCGCACACACACGGTCGGAAAAAGTTGTCAGAAAATCCGATCGTTCCGAACAAGGTGGCGTAAAAAACTTACGACGGGACTACGTAGAGGCCACACACAATCGGATTTTCCAACAACATAATCCGATCAGACTTTTGTGTGTACGGAGCATAACACTAGAGGAATTGCTCAAGATCACTTTTATTTGATTAAACACGTTATATTTAACCTGCCTTGGGGAATCGTTTTCGCACACAGAGCAGCCTCAGTCCTCTTCTGGGCCCCCCCCCCCCCGCACTCTTGCCCCCATAGCAGGCCACTTGCTATAGGGGCACTCGTGCGCGCTCACTTCACTGTGTAGAGAGAGCCAAGAGAGCTTCTGCTCTCGTGCACATTGCTGGATCAAGATCAGGCTCAGGCCTCACAATTGCGCGGTCATACAAATTACATTTTTATCATTTTGTTCCCACAAATAGAGCTTTCTTTTGGTGGTATTTGATCACCTCTGCGGTTTTTATTTTTTGCTAAACAAATCAAAAAAGACCGAAATTTTTTGTTTCAGTTTCAAAATTTTGGAAATAAGTAAGTTTTCTCCTTCACTGATGGGCACTGATGAGGTGGCACCAATGAAGTGGCACTGAGGTGGCATTGATGGGCACTGATATGTGGCACTGATAGGCGGCACTGATGGGCGACACGGATGGGCACTGATAGGTGGCACAAATTGGCACTGATAGCTGGCACGGATTGGCATGGATAGGCGGCACGGATAGGCATGGATATGCGGCACAGATGGGCATGGATAGGCGGCACAGATGAGCACAGATGGGCACTGATAGTTGGCACGGATGGGCACTGATAGGTGGCACGGATAGGCACTGATAGGTGGCACGGATAGGCACTGATAGGCAGCATTTTTTTTGTACTGATGGATGCCAATCAGTGCCAAACAATGCATGCCAATCAGTGATGCCCATTGTGGGCACTGATTGGCATCCATTGTGGGCACTGATTGGCATCCATTGTGGTGGGCACCGGGTGTCATCCCTGGTGGTCTAGGGTGGCATACCTTGTGATGGGCATCCCTTGTGGTCTGGTGGTCCAGTGTGGGCATCCTCGGGGGGGGGGGGGTTGTGCTGATAATTGATCAGCACAAACCCCCCCTGTCAGAGACGCAGCCGATCGGCTCTCCTCTACTCGCGCTCTTCCTATTTACACTGTGATCAGCCGTGATTGGACACGGCTGATCAAGTGGTAAAGAGTCTCCGTCTTTACCAAGATCGTAGTTGCGGGGTGTCACACTGACACCCCGCAACAACGATCACCGCGATGCGCGAGGCGGGTCAAAATCCTGAGGACGTCATATAAATGTCAGGATTTTACAACCACTTTGCAGACGTCTTTTGACAATGGACGGGCGGCAAGTGGTTAATGCATTGTAAAACCTTCTGCCTTTAGAACCACTTTAAAACTAAACCACAGGAGAAGTAGACTGCTCCCATATAGTGGGGCTGCATCTGTACTGCAAGGGTTAACTGTCCATTTAGGTGTATGGGGTTTGGAGAAGCACTTTTACTTACCTGATCCTCGGCTCCAGCAGGTTCCTCTGTGCTGCTAGACCCAGCCTTGCAGCCTCTAATCCCCTGCACTCCAGCGCTCTAAGCTGCTCTGACGTCATAATGACGACTGAATCAAGGTTCATAGCCACAGCCCATTGCTTGAGAATTGGGGGGGGGGGGGGGGGGGTGTAAGTAGCTCAGGTAAGAAAAATATTTTTCCCATCCCCTAGACACAGGGCTGGTGCAAGGATTTTTGACACCCTAGGCGAAACCACATTTTGCTGCCCCCCCTGGCTCCACCCCTGACTTCACCCCCTTGCCCATGTATATCCCATGCTTTTAATGAAGCACCCATCAATGCAGCCTCACCAGCGCCCATCAATGCAGCCTCACCAGCGCCCATCAATGCAGCCTCACCAGCACCCATCAATGCAGCCTCACCAGCGCCCATCAATGCAGCCTTACCAGCGCCCATCAATGCAGCCTCACCAGCGCCCGTCAAATGCAGCCTCACCAGCGCCCATCAATGCAGCCTCACCAGCGCCCATCAAATGCAGCCTCACCAGCGCCCGTCAAATGCAGCCTCACCAGCGCCCGTCAAATGCAGCCTCACCAGCGCCCATCAAATGCAGCCTCACCAGCGCAAATCAAATGCAGCCTCACCAGTGCCCATCAATGCAGCCTCACCAGTGCCCATCAATGCAGCCTCACACCAGCGCCCATCAAATGCAGCTCACCAGTGCCCATCAATGCAGCCTCACCAGCGCCCGTCAAATGCAGCCCACCAGTGCCCATCAATGAATGTTTGCTTGCTTCCATTCATTCGGGAGTCGGGACACAGCCCTCCACCGCTGCTGCGTCTCTGACACTATGTGCGAACGGAGTGGCGGCTGCCTGCTGATGCTGAAACATAGTTGCTTGCTGCAGAGAGAAGAGTAGGAACACAAGTGGCCCGGGCGCCCTAGGCAGCAGTGCGCCCTAGGCGGCTGCCTAGTTTGCCTAGTGGTAGCACCGGCTCTGCCTAGACATAAAGGAGTTTTAGGTTTGCTGGAGTTGGGCTTTAACACATAAGACCATTTGGGCCTTGCTATCAGTTCATTAATGTGGGGGCCATCCTCATTGACCAATAGGAAGACTTGGAAAGTGGGAGGGGGGCTCTGAAGTCATCTACTTAGTCTTAAGCCGCGTACACACGGTCGGAATTCTCGTCGGAAAAAGCTCTGATGGTTTTCCCGTCGGAATTCCGACGGAATTTCGCTCAAACTGTCTTGCCTACACACGGTCACACCAAATTCCGACGGTCAGTAACACCGCGGCATAAAACACGTTCAACAGCACTATAAAAGGGAAGTTTAATGCTTCCGAGCATGCATCAAATTGTTTCCGAGCATGCGTCGGAATTTTGCGTGTCGGAATTGCATACACACGATCGGAAAATCCGATAGAAAGGTTTTCCGTCTGAAAAATTGAGAACAGGTTCTCAATCCAAAGTCCGTCGGAAATTCCGACAGAAAAAGACCGATGGGCATACACACGGTCGGAAAATCCAATGAAAAGCTCCCATCGGACTGTTTCCATCGGAAATTCCGACCGTGTGTACGCGGCATTAGAGCTGTAGGATCTACTGATGGTTTGAATTGTAACCAATGGTAAGCTCCTCCTGAGTAAATTTTTCAGGATATGCTCAGTTTGAATTGCCCAAGTTTGGTGACAGGGTCCCTTTAAATGCTCTGCCATTCTCAAGGAGAGGAGCCGACCGTGGTGACTACGGATTTAGCCGCGTAACCGATCCCTTCCACGCTCTATATTAAGGCTCCTCTGAGCCAGGAGGGGTGTACGGTTACTGGGGCCGGGCCCCGGACCTCCACTCTCTGTACCCGCACCTGCTGTCTGCGGAATTAAAAGGCCGATCCTTAAACCCCGAGCAAAGCAAAGTCACCTTCCACTTACAAAGCTGACATTTATCTCAACACAGGAACACCAGTGCTGAGACGTCTAATATATATATATATATATACAAATCTACAGATATTTTCATTTAAAGCTGAAATTTAATCTGCTTATATTTTACCTTCCATGTCCCCCATCAACCTTTTAAATAAAAACTCTCCATTTTAATTTCACACCCTAATTTAGACGCGGTGACGTTGTCACTGGGTCACTGTCAGTGGCGGCTGGTGCTCAATAATTCGGGGGGAGGGTGTTGGTTTGCAAGCCAATACCATCCCCACCCCCCCCCCTCGGCCGGAGACGGACATGAACGCCCCCCCCCTCCCCCCGAGGGAGACAGACAGCCTCCTTACCTTAGGAGGCATATGTCCTGCCCCGACCCCACGATCTCCCCTCCTCCTCCCTCCCCTGTCCAAGCCGGGGAGTGCTAGATGGCTGAGCCAGAGGAGTCACTGTCCCGTCAGTCTTCCCCTGCTCCTCCCCCCCGGCCATGCGTCTCCTCCCTCTTCCTCCTCCCCCTTGGCCAATAAGATCGCTTCTCCTTTCGGCTAATCAGGAAAACGGGTCTCACGACCCGCTTCTTGATTGGCTGGGAGGAGAATCTTCACTTGCTAATATTCATTTGCTATTCTCACGCAACTGGGTGGGCTGACGCTCGGAACTCAGTGCTTTGCATCCCGAGCCCACCTTATTTTGAAGCCTATTAGAGCCCTTGGCTCTAATCACGTGCTTCAAAAAAAAAAAGCAACCCCCCCATTGCAATCTATGGTCCGGCGCCCTGTATGTAGATCAGGGGGCCAGACACATGGATAGGGGGGGACAGCCCCACTAATGGATGCACCGCCACTGTTTACTATGCTTCTCTATGTAAGGCAGGCAGATCATGGCTGGTGGGAGGGGCCTGTATTTGGCTTCCTGCAAACATCACAGGACCCCGCCCTCAGTACTCCTCTCAAGAGCCCTCCGCCCTGATGCAAGCAGTGGGAGGAGTTATGCAAATATCAAAATGCCTTGATGGGATGGTGTCAGTCTGGGGAAGTGGGTGTTTCTAGGCAGGCTGTATTTGCATACATTCCACCACGTTTTTAAAATCCAAATCATATATAAGAAAAAATAGATTTCTAAAGGTATTTCTATCACAAGAACCAGGGCTCAAGTCCTGCGGGAACGCATGGGAACGGAGTCCCTGTACTTTTTCCACAACAGGAACTCAGTTCCCATTAGCAGCCGTGTCCTGCAAGACTTTAAAGTATGTGAGCTGTGTGGCAGGTGCTACACCAGCAGCTGCCGACACAGCTCGCAATAGTAAGTGCCGCACACCTGACCACACCTTCAGGCATTGCCAGTAGGGGGCCCCATGACAGCTTCCGCTTCGATCTACCTGTCAATCACAGCTAGCTGACAGGTAGATCAGGTCCCTGCTGCTAAGAGATTGTATTTAGTCAGACCTCTCGTGATGCGCTCCTCCCCGCCGGCCCCTCCTGATTTTCTGTCTCCTCATCTCCCCCCCCCCCCCCCCCCCCCAGTCTCCTGCATACTTGCTCTGTGTGTTCCAATGAATCCCCCCCTCCTCTATCTTCAGTGCCATATGATGAGAGAACCCAGAGGAGGAGCACAGCTATTCTGCTCACAGGACATGCAGGGAGAGAGGTGAGCTGAGGGAGGAACATCAGTTTGGGGTGGTAAGCTGAGCACAATACCTGGCAAAGTTTAATGCCAGGAGGGAAGTTTATGTGGAAATATGTGAAGGGTTGGAATAGCAGCGAGTGTGTGTTGGAGCCCTGCAGAGTTTGCAGCCCCCCCAAAGCTAACATACATCTCCTAAGCAGGAACACATCACTGTCTCCCCAAGAATTCTGTCCAGATAATGTGCAGTTCATTTATGACCTTTCCGTTTAACCCTGTGTTATCCAAACTCTGTTCAATGAAAAGTGTAAACTCACCACATAAACACTCTATATACAAAATAAAACTCCCCAATAAAGATCAGAACATGATGATCACATTACATGGAAGCACAATTGTATGAATGCTGATTATTCAGAGAATTACCGTATTTATTGAGGATTGTTTTTCTAATGTACTAACAGTTAAGCTTCATACACACAATACGAGAATTGGATGAAAAATACCACTTTTGAAACGTTCGTGCATATGAGCGTATCATTTTTTTTTTGTTGGTGGGCGAGTGGATCTTGGGTGGGAGTTCCCACACTTTTTTCCCAGGACTTGACCCCTGACAAGAACCATATATACTGTAGTAATAAAAGCTTTATAATAGTAGAAACAATATAATTACTATGAGCACCACGTGTAGTAATATACAGTGATATCATTCGATGATCAAACAAGTTGTAAGCCAAAACACCAAGTACATTAGTCTAATCCTGGAGTTTCAAAATGTAATATTTATTTATTTTATTTATTACAGGTACTATATATATATATATACATATATATATATATATATATATATATATATATATATATATATATATATATATATATATATCACCGTCAATTTACACAGCACTTTTACATATATATTGTACATTCACATCAGTCCCTACCCTCAAGGAGCTTACAATCTAAGGTCCCGAACTCACATTCATACACATACTAGGGTCAAGTTAGACAGGAGCCAACTAACCTACCAGCATGTCTTTGGAGTGTGGGGGGAAACCGGAGTACTCGGAGGAAACCCACGCAGGCACAAGGAGAACATGCAAACTCCATGCAGTTAGTGCCGTGGTTGGGATTCTAACCGACGATCCTATTAATATCAGAATACCCAATTGATTTTAATTAAGCGTATCTCCTCCTTCAGGCAAGTATCGACCTCTAAGTCCCCGTACACACGGTCGGAAATTCCGACCACAAAATCCGTCGGATTTTTTTCCGACGGATTTTGTCCGACAACTGGTGTTGCATACACACGGTCGGACAAAGTTGTCGGAAAATCCGATCATTCTGAACGTGGTGACGTTCGTTGCGTACGACGGAACTACGTAGAGGCTAGTAGCCAATAGCTTTGGTCTTGTAATGTGATCTGAGCATGCGTGGCACTTTGTCCATCGGAATTCTCTTCACACGATCGGAAAAAGTCCGATCGGATTTTGTTGTCGGAAAATTTGAGAGCAAAAAGTCAGATGGAGCCCACACACGGCCGGATTTTCCGACAACATGGTCCGATCGGACATTTTCCGTCGGGAATGTCGGACCGTGTGTACGGGGCATTAGAGATTGCAGGATGTACAGAGCCAGCATAGGGATGATAGGCCTTTGGGCCAGCACCTTGTAAAAGCTATTCAGACATGGCAGCTACCATATTTGTATCTTCACCGGTCCACCAGAAAAAGAGCCTGTCCATTTGCCCAGGGACCACCATGCTCCCTCACCACCTCTCTGCTGTACTATCCCTGTGTCGAAGCTTAGCGCACATAATAATCTGCCATTGTGGTGATTGGCCACTTTGGCCCAAGCCCTGTCAAATATGGAATATCACCTGCTCCTTCATGCCTGGAAATTTCAGTATCAAGGGCAACAGCAGTACTTAGAGTTGGATTGGGCCCGCTCCGTTATTGGGAGCTTTGGCGATATGGGAAGGTGCAGTTGGCCCACTCTGTTGTTGAGGGTTCTGCCAGTGCTTGGAGGTAGAGTGGGTCCACTGTGTTGAGGGCTCTGGCAGTGCATGGAGACAGAGTTGGACCACTCTGTTGTTGAGGGTTCTGCCAGTGCTTGGAGGTAGAGTGGGTCCACTGTGTTGAGGGCTCTGGCAGTGCATGGAGAGAGAGTGGGCCCACTCTGTTGTTGAGGGCTCTGGCAGTGCATGGAGGCAGAGTGGGTCCACTGTGTTGAGGGCTATGGAAGGGCATGGCGGCAGAGTGGGTCCACTGTGTTGTTGAGGGCTCTAGAGGTTTAGAGAGGCGGAGTGGGCCTGCTCTGTTATTAATAGCTCAAGCAGTGCTAGAAAGTGGAGTGAGCCGGCTCCATTATTGAGGGCTGTGGCAGGTAGGTGCGATGGTCCCACTGTAATTTTGAGGGCTCCAACAATGCAGGCAGATGGTGTGGGCTCCCTCGGTTATTAATAGCTCTGTTAATGCTGGAGGTGGATTGGGCCCACTTCATTACTGAGGGCTCCAGTGGTGCAGGAAGGTTGAATGGGCCAACTCTGTTTTTGACGGCTCTGGCAGTGCATGGAAGCAGAGTGGGTCCACTCTGTTGTTGAGGGCTCTGACAGTTCATGGAGGCAGAGTGGGCCCACTCTGTTGTTGAGGGTTTTGCCAGTGCTTGGAGGTAGAGTGAGTCCACTGTGTTGAGGGCTCTGGCAGTGCATGGAGACAGAGTGGGCCCACTCTGTTGTTGAGGGTTCTGCCAGTGCTTGGAGGTAGAGTGGGTCCACTCTGTTGTTGAGGGCTCTGGCAGTGAATGGAGGCAGTGTGGATCCACTGTGTTAATGGCTATGGCAGTGCATGGAGGCAGAGTGGGCCCACTCTGTTGTTGAGGGCTCTGGCAGTACATGGAGGCAGAGTGGGTCCACTGTGTTGAGGGCTATGGCAGGGCATGGAGGCAGAGTGGGTCCACTCTGTTGTTGAGGGTTCTGGCAGTGCATGGAAGCAGAGTGGGTCCACTCTGTTGTTGAGGGCTCTGGCAGTGCATGGAGACAAAGTGGGCCCACTCTGTTGTTGAGGGCTCTGGCAGTGCTTGGAGGCAGAGTGGGTCCACTGTGTTGAGGGATATGGCAGGGCATGGAAGCAGAGTGGGCCCACTCTGCTGTTGAGGGCTCTGACAGTGCATGGAGGCAGTTTGGGTCCACTCTGTTGTTTAGGACTCCATTAATGCAGGAAGGTGGAGTGGGCCCATTAAGTTATTAATTGTGCTGGTAGTGCAGTAAAGTGGAATGGGTCTGTTCCATTATTGAGGGCCTCAGCAGTGCGGGGGAGGTTAAATGCGCCCACTCTGTTATTGAGGGTTCTGTGTGGGAAGGGAGGCAGAGTGGGCCCACTCTGTTGTTGGGGGCTCTGGTAATTCGGGAAGCTGAAGTAGGCACGCTTAGTTATTAATAGCTCCGGCAGTGCCAGAAGATGGATTGGGCTTGCTCGTTAATTGAGGGCTATGGTAGTGCGGGGAGGTAGAATGGGCCTGCCCTGCTAGAGCTCTGTCAGGGTTCAGGGAGGCAGAGTGGGCCCGCTCTGTTGTTGAGGGCTATGATATTGCAGGGGGATGAGTGTGAAAAGTATACATTTATGGGGGGGGATAGTTAAAGACACAATGTCTCCCCTTAACCAGCTGAGATCCGCGCCATAGCCAAATGACGGCTACATCGCGGATCTGATGTGCCGGGACGACGTCTATTGACAAGCTGCCTGCGCGCCCCTGAAGGGCGCGCACGGCGCGCTCTGTGATCCGCGAGTCTGTGAGACTCGCTGGATCACAGATCCGAGTAAGGGGTCGATCCCAACCCCTTACCACGTGATCAGCTGTCAGCCAATGACAGCTGATCATGTGATGATAACCGAGCCGGTAATCGGCTTTTTTTTTCCTGCTCGCACTGACATCAGTCCCTCTCACTGCAATATGCCCAGGGTCCATGGTGCCCACCTTTTCTAATAAAAGCGCCCCAGTGCCATCTGTCAGTGCCCCCAGTGCCAACTGTCAGTGCCCCCAGTGCCATCTATCAGTGCCCCCAGTGCCATATGTCAGCGCCCACAGTGCCAGTGCTGCACATCAGTGTCACCTACCAGTGCTCATCAGTGTCCCCTACCAGTGCCCAGTGCCACCTATCAGTGCCCATCAGTGCCATCTATCAGTGCCACCTATCAGTGCCATCTAGCAATGCCCATCAGTGCCATCTATCAGTGCCATCCATCAGTGCCCATCCGTGCCACCCATCCGTGCCACCCATCCGTGCCCATCAGTGCCATCTTTGCTGTGCCCATCAGTACCGACTTATCTGTCCCCACCAGTGCAGCCTATCAGTGCCCACCAGTGCCGCCTATCAGTGCCCACCAGTGCCGCCTCATCAGCGTATATCAATGAAGCAGAAAAATTACCTGTTTGCAAAATTTTATAACAAACTATTAAACATGATTTTTTTTTTTTTTTTTTATTTTCCATCTTTTTTTATTTGTTTAGCAAAAAATAAAAAACCCAGCTGTGATTAAATACCACCAAAAGAAAGCTCTATTTGTGGGAAAAAATTGTAAAAATTTCATTTGGGTACAGTGTTGTATGACCGCGCAATTGTCATTCCAAGTGCGTCAGCGCCGAAAGCTGAAAATTGGTCCGTTCACGAGGGGGGTTTAAGTGCACAGTAATCAGGTGGTTAAATTCATATTTGAACAAAATGCCACGCATTTCAGTAAACCCCGCCACTTTGTAGGACTGTTCCTTGAAAATTTGCAGGCATGCATTTCTTTCTATGATATAATAGTGTTTGCCGTATAACACCAGGTTATTGACTACAGAAAACGGGAAGCTGTAAATCATTTTCTGTAACATAAACTGACAATGACTCCCTTGTATTCCCACAACTGGAAAGTCTGCCAATAAAAAGGTAAATTAGGAATGAAGATGAACCTGCCCCGGGCCCATTCACCGGCTCTGCTTTTATGGAAATGATGTGAAGAGTCAGAGATGTGATAGAACCAGGTAGACAAAAGCTGTACGAGAGTGTGCTGATAAGCATGGAGGTCACCAGAGCTTCACAGGTTGTCACTGGAGTCCTCTTCCCCTCCTCCATGATGACATCACTGAGCTGGTGGATGTTGGAGACCTTGCGCTCCTCCACCTTCCGTTTGAAGATGCCCCACAGATGCTCAATAGGGTTTAGGTCTGGAGACATGATTGGCCAGTCCATCACCTTTACCCTCAGCTTCTTTAGCAAGGCAGTGGTGGTCTTGGAGGTGTGTTTGGGGTGGTGATCATGTTGGAATACTGCCCTGCGGCCCAGTCTCTGAAGGGAGGGGATCATGCTCTGCTTCAGTATGTCACAGTACATGTTGGCATTCATGGTTCCCTCAATGAACTGTAGCCCCCCAGTGCCGGCAGCACTCATGCAGCCCCAGACCATGACACCCCCACCACCATGACACTCCCACCACCATGACCCTCCCACCACCATGACACTCCCCCCACCATGACCCTCCCACCACCATGACACTCCCCCCACCATGACACTCCCACCACCATGCCTAACTGTAGACAAGACACACTTGTCTTTGTCCTCCTCCCCTGGTTGCCCCCACACACACTTGTCACCATCTGACACCAAATACGTTTATCTTGGTCTCATCAGACCACAGGACGTGGTTCCAGTAATCCATGTCCTTAGTCTGCTTGTCTTCAGTTTGTGGTCTTTCTTGTGCATCATCTTTAGAAGAGGCTTCCTTCTGGGACGACAGCCATGCAGACCAATTTGATGCAGTGTGCGGGGTATGGTCTGAGCACTGACAGGCTGACCCCCCCCCCCACCCCTACAACCTCTGCAGCAATGCTGGCAGCACTCATACGTCTATTACCCAAAGACAACCTCTGGATATGACGCTGAGCACGTGACCTCAACTTCTTTGGTGGACCATGGCGAGGCCTGTTCTGAGGGGAACCTGTCCTGTTATACCGCTGTATGGTCTTGGCCACTGTGCTGCAGCTCAGTTTCAGGGTCTTGCCAATCTTCTTATAGCCTCGGCCATCTTTATGTAGAGCAACAATCCTTTTTTTTTCAGATCCTCAGAGAGTTCTTTGCCATGAGGTGCCATGTTGAACTTCCAGTGTCCAGTATGAGAGAGTGAGAGCGATAACACCAAATTTAACACACCTGCTCCCCATTCACACCTGAGACCTTGTAACACTAACGAGTCACATGACCTGGGGGAGGGAAAATGGCTATTTGGGCTCAATTTGGACATTTTCACTTAGGGGTGTACTGACTTTTGTTGCCAGCATTAGACATTAATGGCTGTGTGTTGAGTTATTTTGAGGGGACGGCAAATTTACACTGTTATACAAGCTGTACACTCACTACTTTACATTGTAGACAAGTGTCATTTCTTCAGTGTTGTCACATGAAAAGATAGAAGAAAAGATTTACAAAAATGTGAGGGGTGTAGGGCTGAAACGATTAATCGATATTATCGATAATAATATTGATTAGTTGGTCCGCACCTTCATCCCTGCCAGTCCATTAGAATCCTCCTGTGTACAAGGCGGCGGCGCTGCTGTATTCTCATGTGACCAGGCACATCCGCGCCGCACGTCCGCACCGCACGTCCGCACCGCACGTCCGCACCGCACGTCCGCACCGCACATCCGCGCTGCATGTCCGCGCCTCTCCTCCTCGCTGACGTCAGCTCCCCCTGATATTCTCAGCCCCGCCCGCTGCTGCCTTGAGGGAATAGACAGAGAGAGGCGAGAAGCACCTGTGTGAAGTGATAAGGTAGCGGCTAATGGCTATACAACTCAGTCAGTACAGTACATTCATTTCTGTGATGACAAGTGCCCCATGATCCTAAGTATTTCTGGGGGGGGGGTGCCCCATCATTGGTGTTCCGGGGGGTGGGTGGAATAGTGCCCCAATATTGGTTTTCCTGGGACGGGGGGAAATAAT